>OX393584.1:1689988-1796777 GCA_947652605.1 Elmis aenea
CCCTGTTTTTCTGGAAATTCAAAGATTTTTTAAGATAAATTGGCAACGTCGCAATAAAATGAAAAAAACAAAATACTGTCATATGGAGATTTTCTTGCTGAATTCGATTATGCAAAAATATACTGGGTGTTCAATTTAAAAAAAATACCTTTAGTGACGCCCCACTTTTATGAAACACCCTGTATACTTGAAAATAATTTTAAAACATGCACTTCTAGAAATACTATAAGTTTCAATAAAAACTTTTTTTTATTAAGTTGACATTAAGGGCAATAATGGACTTTATCGCACTAATGGCGCACCCTGATATTAGCAAACTAAGGACTACTATTGGGCAAACCTTAGACTAAGTTTAAACATTATTAATTTAGGCTAGAATTAAACTGCTTATTGGTCTCAAAGACCAGATTTCATTGTCATAAAATCTACCAAGAATTAAACTGCTTATTGGTCTCAAAGACCAGATTTCATTGTCATAAAATCTACCAAGGTTTAAATTTAAAAAAAAAAATACGTTTTATCATGACCCAAAATTTTTAGTGTATGTACGAGTTTCGGCAGGTAATGAAAAAAAAAGTTTAATCCTGATCAAGTTTTTAATTTCAAATAATAAAGTCGAATTTGTTGTGTTGCAAAATTGTGCAAAATGAAAATATCAAGCTCTGAGTTTTTACGTAACATGAACTAGCAATAAATAATTAAACGTAACAGGTAATTAATCGGTAAAACAAACAAATACGCACTTAACGACGCATGGAATTGATCGTAAACAATAAAACAAGCCGTAAAAACCCTTATGTATTGATCGCAATACTTTCTATTGCCCAGAAAATTAATTAAATTCCGACGAATTTGCACCACAGTAAAATTGCAAGAATACTAGCTAAATCTACAGCAAGCGAAAAATCATGTTTGGCAAAAATAGTTATTTCTAAAATTAATTAAATAGCTTCGTATATTCGTATATTATGTAAAAGTATTAAAATTTTTCATTCTAAAGAAACAAAGTTTTGAAAATTTTGCATAGAGTTCCCAAACTATACAAAATGGGGTTTAAACAGCTAAAATATGTAAAAAAAAATGGTGTGTTTTTAGCTACAAGCGACGTGTAAATGAAAACCGCAAAAGAATTTTTGCCAAGTGTTTATTACATATAAGAGCAAACAAATGAGTTTATTTTTCTGGGCTATTCTTTTTTCCTTCAAAAAGACGATGGACTGGTTCAATTTAGGCGACTGCATGTGGTCCAACCTGAGCAACTTTTATAAATATCTAAAAATAATTCACCCAACGTTACATTTGAACTAGATTAATAAAACTATTACAGTAAATTATAGCCCGACAAGTTCACTTTCTTCAGATATAATAACACCTCTACACAAACTGCAGTCACGAGGTTCTCCCTCATAAGCCATCAGCCAAGTTTATGTCAGTTCAACCAAAATCGCCTATTTTATGGCGCAAATGCCTTATACAGGTCAAGTTACGATAGTGGTCCGACTTAGGCGATGGTCCAATTAAGGCAGTCTCTCCTATAATGTATAACTAAATATGTATTACTTATTCAAGCCTAGTTTAAAATTTTATCTACTTGTTCCATTGTACCCAAAAGCCAATATAATACAATGCGACTGTACAAGTTTTGTTCTAATTTTAGTTCTCTGCATTATGGTTGGAATCGACGCTTCGTGTCTAATATTACAATAAAAATAACCATTTCGGTGTTGAATCCTCCGTCATAAATTATAGATAGTAAAAGAAGGAATAAAAGTTGGTTTGTAAGGGCGCTCAAGCACCCGTTAAAGCAATGCCTTAATGTCTAAATAATGTAAAACAATGCCGAGCTTTTCCTAGTTTCCATTTTATTATAATAATCCGTTGTGCAGTCACGAAAGCGTTTAATTAATATTTTCTATATTCCGCCGATAGCATTTACACAAAAATAGCCCGATGCTCGTCATTGATTTTGTATAGCCAATACGTGATATTTATTTAGTTTGTGTACCAGCTTTAGTGTTAAAACAACGGAGTCGTTCCTGGCCTTTTTAGTTTTGATGGCATGATAAAAATTACAAGAAAAAGTAATGTCTCATATTTTCATGTCAAATAAATGAGCGCCTGAAATGTTTATGAGTAGTCTTATTTTTTTATAGAGTTATATCAAGCAACGTTCAATACAAAGTTCCTTTAATAATTCAGAAGTTTCCTTCTATTTGTTTGTTCTACTGCATAATAATTCATACCAGTAACTATACATATACAAACACAACATTCGCATTAAGAACTTAACACAGCTGAAATGTAACAACGAGTTTGTTTGTCGGTTAATAATTTTGTTGTAGTCGTGGAATATCGCATCTACTTTTCGCATTTAAATGCAGGTCTGGTGTCTGAAATAGGTTCGGTGCACGCCCCATTATTGTAGTTTTAAATACAATTTAGTTTTAGTTGGCGTGCTTTTGAATTTATTTTGCGTTAAAAAAAAAAACGAACCGACCAAAATGTCTGCATCATAGCAGAGTATTAAAACTCCTACTCGATTATTGTAAAACTGTAAATATGCAAACAACATGGAAATTACGCACAAAACCCCGTCCTAGTCTGTAGTTCAGAAACCTACCATTGCATTTTAGTTGAATAAAAAAAAAATCTAATTAGACGTCAAGTGAATTTTGTTGGAAGCATTCTTTTGCATATTTTATAAATAAGGAATTATTTGCTTTCGCAATCTTGCGGGACACCCTGTAGATTACCTACTCGAAGTTGTAAACTTATGCGTTTGCACAGTATACGTTTAAGTGTAAAACGATCAAATTATTGTTATTAAATTACGTAATGTACAAGGCAAATTCGTACATGAACCTGGTGGGCACTGACAACTCTGAAACAGAAGCCGACATATCCTAAAGCATGTAAATAAACCTTTGTTCTCCAAGTACCATAAACTTACCGCCGACGTGAGAATGTCAGAAAAGCTGAATCCTTCGAGTTAATTATTACATACACCGTGATGTGGCCATGCGTCGAAATAATTCATAAATATGATGCAAAGTCTGCCAAAGTTATAAACCTTTTACTGCCATTGTTTTATAATGTACGGGATCTTTGCGCCGTAAAAAGTATTAAAAACATTTTTGCTAAAAGCAAACATCACAAACAGAGCATCTTATCGAAGCTTAACATCAGAATTTTGCTGCAATTTTGGTTAAATTGGGAATTATCGCTTGATATTGTGTTGGACAATATTTCGAAAAAACATTTATGGCGACGGCCTTAGTGTACGATTTGTGAAGAAAAAACCAGTTTCTCTGTATAAAACTTAAATTGGATGAGTTGTTCCTGAAGGATTCAACCTTTTTTTTTTTTTTTTAACTCGGCAGGAGTCTCTGACCTTCGGGTCTCCGTTATTAGACTACTTTAAAATATTTACTGCTCGATCACAGCGTGTAATCCCAACAGAGTGTGTCCCAATTAAAGGCCGACATGACTGGTACGGACGACTATGCAATTTTAAAAGCTACCTTAGTATTTACAGTAAATAATTAGATAGGATGTCGTGTTAGTACCAAGGTATTCCCAAGGAACCTGAGGTTGCCACCGCGTAAAGACTGCCACTATTGGGAATCCACACTACAGACAACAGGCGATCAAAATTTCATAGCCTACACTAAACTTGTAAGAAAAGCGCTGATAAACTTTGGAAAATAAATACAAAATAATTTAAGAATGCTGATGTCTCTCTAGAGATTATAGATGCAGATATTCATTGTTAAGTTATATATTAGTCCTTCTTGTTGCCATATTATGCTTGAATTTATTAAACTCTGAAAAGATGGACTCAAACTTTTAAACTGATTTTCTTACTGTGTGTGTTAATTTTGACAGTGCATTTGCAATAGCACGATACACGTAAAGGTAGTTTCACAACTGCAGCGTTTATTGACACCGGGTTTGAAGTGGGTCTTTACCTTTGAATAGCTTGATTAAACGTCGATTTCTTTTGGTTAATGTGCCTATAATACATTATCAATACAATGAATGTATAATTACTGCCCTTCCATTGATTTGCTCCAGAAAGACCTTTCACTAACAGCAGAACAAGAACCGACGCGGAAGTCATTTGTCAAACCTGTCAAATATTGACAGCAGAAAAAGTTAATCACGACATTATCTATGGATTGTGCATCTTTACTTTAAAGGGTAAAGCTTAATGCCACGCAAGTAACTATGCGATGAATATTTTTGTTTGAGGATTTGAGGATAACGACGTCGGCTGATACTTGTTAATAATGAAATACTTTCGTCTCGCTATTAGTATGAAGGTTATTAACGAAACTAATATAGCTCTTTCGGCAAACAGCAGCCTTCGAGCACTATATTTCTCCTTAAATGCGTGCAGAAATTATTGTAATGGAACACGCGATATCAGAATAAATCATTAATATTTACCCACCACATTTTTCAAACAAGACGTTGACAGAAACGATTTAATATATAAAATGCGTTTAAGCACAGTTTTAGTATTCGTTTATCGGGCCGAGTTTGTCTTCATTTAAAGCTTTCTTTTTCCTTGGAAAACCAAACACAATACTTAATGCCAAGAATCGAGCGGAATATTAACATTTTTTATTAATTCTATGCAGGATTACGGTACAAAAGATAAACTTAGGGTTTCTTTATCTTAAAGAACTGTACATTTAAGGAATATTAAATTATTTTACAGTTCCAAATAGTAATTATCCTGCCTCTCCAATTGATATAGGCTAATTTTGAGATTTTTTTCAATGGATCAATCAAGGATTTTTTTACTCTTAAATTAATGAAAAAATCCATTAGAATACATCTTCGTTAGTTTCTACTTTTACTAATAAATAAAACATGGATGTTTAAAGTTTTAAAAATGTGCTTCTTTTAGTTTTCTATCGATTAATCATCCTGGAAAGCATTTAAAAGGCGAACATTTTTCCCTAGATAATCACCTCACCACTATCGTTTTTGTGTAGCACGAATAATTTAGAGAAATAAAATTCGAGACTCATTCTATATTGACTTCTTTTATTTAAACCCCATCACTGCCTCTACCGCAATCCAGGATAGTACGATAGCAAGACGTCGAAAATTGAAATACACACGCTATTAGCAACCTTATATTTATTTTATAGAGCTCTGACAATTCAATTACTTGAAAAAAAAAACTACCAAGCAAAAAAATACATCAACAGTCACTTCTAATCAAACGTAAATTCAAAATATAGCAACACCACGCCAGTCAGCCATGATATACTGTCATCTGTGGCATTCATGCGTGAAATCCCAATCAAAACCGTCCATGATCAAAACATTGTATAAAAACCGCACATATCAACATCAATTCACTTTTCTAAAGGGCGGACCACATGAGTTTAGCTTGAAAAACTCATAAACCTGTAGCGAAGAGCCACTCAAGTACTATACTGGATATGTATCTTAGCGATAAATATAAAAGAATAAAAAAACGTTAAAAAATTAAGTTGTTTGAAAACCTTTAAGGGCGTATTCCAGCGGTTCTGAACAAGTTTTTATTAATGTACTCATTGGCCTCACTGTGAAGCGTAATTTTCCCCTTATAAATTAGTTCATTACAAAAAAACTTTATTTATGCATTGACTATGTTGGCTAAACATGCCCAGGTTATTTTAGAACCATGACTTTAATAATTTTCTAGTCATTGTATCTTAATATACGACGTGTTGTCTTACGGTATTAATGTTTTCATGAATATATCCGGTATATATTACAAAAATGGTACCGACGCTTGGGCATCTTTTGCTAAAATGGACAAAAACGGCTTCGACTATGTTAGCTTAATATGCCCAGGTAATTGTAGAACCAACACTTTAACAATTTTCTAGTTATTGTATCTTATACGGGGTGTTGTCTTACGGTATTAATGTTATAATCGATATATGCAGTATATATTGCAAAAGAGGCACCGACGCTTGGGCGTCTTTTGCTAAAATGAACAAAAACTGCTTCGACTATGTTAGCTAAACTTGCCCAGGTAATTTTAGAACCATGATTTTAATAATTTTCTTGTTTTTGTATCTTATACGGGGTGTTGTCTTACGGTATTTATGTTATTAGCTATAAATGCGGTATATATTGCAAAAAAAAGTAACGACGCTTACGCGTCTTTAGCTAAAATGGCTTTGAATATGTTAGCTTAACATGCGTAGGTTATTTTAGAACTATGACTTAAATATTTTTCTGGTTATTTTGTCTTTTACAGAGTGTTGTCTTACGTTATGAATATTACTATCCATTTATGCGGTATATGTTCCAAAAGAGGTACCGACGCTTGGGTGTCTTTTGCTAAAACTGACCAAAACGGCTTTAACTATGTTAGCTTAACATGCATATGTTATTTTAGAACTATGACATTACTAATGCTCTTGTTATTGTATCCTACACGGGGTGTTGTCTTACGGAAGTGGTTTCGAACAAGTTTCCTTAAATTTTCACCCCTTGGCCCACTGTGAAGCGTCATGTACGGGTGGCGGTAAATTGCTCGAATACAATTGCTCGAACACAATTGCTCGAATACAATTGCTCGAAATACAATTGCTCGAATGGGAAATTGCTCGAAAAGCAAATTGCTCGAATGACAAATTGCTCGAAAAAATGAAAAAATATTACATTTTTATAAATACGAAATAATTAAATGTACTAGAAAAGTTGTTTTTTCACTACTAGTAATATAGCGTAGCATTATGACGTATATTAGAATGCCGTGAAATTCAATTTCTCTACCTATGCATGGTTACAGGTAAACAATTTTTCATTATTAACCACTGGTGAATAATGAACAAATTTATATTTTTTGATAATGCTGTTGTAGTTTTAAAGAAAAAAAAATTATAGGACGATTTAGTATGATGGAGAAATTCTCTTTATTGGTATTTTAGCATTTAAAACGTTGTTTAAATAAATTAATTTAATTTTAAAAACTTTGGTGTATTTAAATAACACGACTTTCGCGCCGAAATAAATGACGGTTGTCAATATCCACACGGTCGATTGACACAACGTAAAAAAGAAAAGTTTTAATAATGTCAGTATTTTAGATGAAACCATCGCTTAAAAACAATGTTTTTTAATAACAATAGTGATTTAGCAAGATGAGTAACACGCAGATTCAATATTTCTATAGAATAGATAGGTACTTAACTTTTTATATTTTAGGTTAGAAAGTGCGTGCATAACATAAATGGGTTTGTCTTACTAGTAGTGAAAAAAATAGTATATACACCACGGTAGAGAAGTCTTATAGCCTTCGGGCCCTTAGATCCCTCGGCGCTTCGCGCCTCGCGATCTAATCTGAGCCCTCAGGCTATAATAGTTGACTTCTCTACCTTGGTATATAATATACTATTACATTTGTTTACACTTATAAAAATGTATCTATTAAAATTTATTTACAAATACATATACATTTATTCAATTTTTTTTTAATTAACAAAGTAGGCTGTGAAAACAAAAAAAAGGTGTAAAACGTTTTAAAACTTTAAAACTCATTTGGTACATGTTAGGAAGGTTTCTTATTTGTTGTAGAGATAAACATTATGAATATTTGATTATACGATAACAACAATAGAGTCAGAACCAGCAGTTATGTAGTATATAATATTTTCAAATATTTAAAGTGTTTATCTAAACAAAAAATTGAATAAGTGTATATGTATTTGTAAATAAATTTTAATACATTTTTGTAAGTGTAAACAAATGTAAACAACTTTTGTAGTACATTTAATTATTTCGTATTTATGAAAATGTAATATTTTTTCATTTTTTCGAGCAATTTGTCATTCGAGCAATTGTCATTCGAGCAATTTACTTTTCGAGCAATTTCCCATTCGAGCAATTGTATTTCGAGCAATTGTATTCGAGCAATTTAACTTCGAGCGATTGTATTCGAGCAATTTACACCAAACCGTCATGTACCCCTTGTCAGTTGGTCCATTTTAAAATAACTTTATTTATGCATAAAATACATAATACACAATGTAAAAATATTTAGCGCAAAATTGGTTGATTCTTGCTTTCCACTAATAAAATTTTCCGGTCATTGTATTTGACACATAGAAGTTTCACGTGCCGCTTGGGGCCCATAGACCCCTGCCGTATTCGGTCCTTACCTAAATTTTTATTAAGATTTTCCTAATCAACCAATGAGCCACCAGAGCATTATCCATATTACATATTTTCCATAAAAAATTGCAAAATCTGTAGCTGCACTTTTCCCATTTTTCACAAAAACCGAAAAACAGGAGTATAAACTTTTTTAGGAATAACAATCGCAATTTTGGGCCATTTTGGAAGCTTTAGGGCATTTGCTTTAGTTTGAAAAATGTTGGATTTATCCCCGCCGTTTTTCAAGGATCAAATAATACAAAATATTGTCGTTCCTATTACAGGTGTAGCTTAAGGAAAGTAAGCCATTTCGCTACTTTTCCAGCACTAATGTACATTTATGCTGTTTAACGTCGTTATTCTGGATATTAAATCTTTATAGCCAAGATTATAATCTCGTAATGTCCGCTTTAGATGGACATTCGCAACATAGTAAGGAATTAAATGAATGTGCGTTCTAGAGATGCACTGCTAAACAAATTGGCCGATTATAGATTAATCGGCTTAAACTTATCGGCCTATAGTCGCCTAATTGGCAGATAATTGACTTTCACATATGATTAATCAGGTTATATGAATAATACACTAATGTTAAAGGTTGGTCAAAGCTTTTTTTTTTAAATAAATACCACAACTTTTTCATTTTGACATCAAATATCTCTTCAACGCAGGAGAGCGCAAGAAAGACTACCACCATTAGATTCATCTCTTCGAGTCGTACAATATACGATACTTTTATCACAATAGGACATTGGACTGTTTTGGAAACAACCCCAAATTTAATATAAAAAATTATGCATTCAGTTGGTTAGACTATAATAAAACTACAATCATGTTTTAAATAAATTATTTGTCCTAAAAAATAATGACTTAGCAAATAGGAGAAACACACAACACAAATGAAGCCTTTTTTAATTATAATTTTACATGCGCAACCCTAAAAACTTATTTAAATACGCGACAATAGATTAAACATTAATACTAGCATTGAATGTTTTTATATGTTTTTTAAGCTTGTTGTTTAAACAAGTTTTTTAAGTCAAATGTGTTTGGTCCAGCTTTTCCTGTGTTTGCTGCAAAATACCGTGACGTAATTCGTTATTACTCTGAAAATTTGTGTACCTAATAGCAAAGAAAAGAAAGCGAATCTGTTACAATTTTAATTTGATAAAGTACTTTAATGAAAACCAACGATTACGTTTCAAAGCGGAAATGTAAACAACTGGTGCAAAAGTAAGCGTTCTTAGTGTCGAGGGTCCACTGTTTGCACTGCAAAATATTGCAACAACTGTTGGAATATGAACAAAAGAACAAAACTGTGCAAAAAAAAGCTCGACGCTAAAATTTCGTGAGTGACCCTTCTTTGCCTTCTGTCCAGTTCTCTAGTAAACTCCTAAAGAAATAACAAAACACTTCTCATTCATCGAAAAGAATCAAGTTCACGAGCAGTGATGGGCGAAGTAGTACGACACATGTAGCAATTTATTTTAAGTTCGTTCCAGTTTCTCGGATATAGGCGTGTCATCCATACAGAACTGTTTTTTGTTCATTTGGTCGAATAGTTTGCGAACGATACAAGTGGCGAAGTTTACCTATCAAACTGCGGAGAACGGAACACCATCGTCGTAAAAGAATCGGACGGGCGTTTTATTGCTATATGATTCGAACGAAATTTAGATATATAATTTTATTGAAACTATAGCGAAAAACGATTAGTAAGTGATTCAGGCGAGCCTTCTTTGGCAGACAAAAGGACGAACAACCTATGAATACATTGTCTTCAGGAAGAATAGAGCCGGCATTAGGCGCGAATAACCTTATCGGCAATGAGAAGTCAAGAGGAAGGGTGTGATAAGGAAGGAGAGTTTCATTCGAATATGAAAATACAATTGGTTGTTATCGTCTGCATCGAATTTTGAAAACAGACCCGAATAACTAAACGAATAATTATATCTTAAAACTAAAGGATTTAATTTAAATGCTAAAGACTCTTTGCACGTTTCCTAAGAAGTTTAAAGCACAGGGTTGGCCCGATTTAAATCAGCTGATTTAAAAAAATTAAAATCATGATTTAAATTAAACTTTTTTTCACGATTCAACGTCGCACGTCACATAAATTAAATGCTGGTTTTACTTACACCTGCTAAAAAAACCGCCGGAAATATTGCCTATTGGTTTCTCATAGGTCAGGGAGAAATAAAAGTCTCTACAGGAATTTTCTTGTTAGAGACGCATTCCGGTAGATATGGTTTGTAAATTTTCACAATATAATTTTAGAGTCAAAAGATCTACAGCCTCATTCAAAAAGTCTGCAACAATTGGAAAAGTTTTTTGTTATCGATTTCTCAGAATATTTTATTCCTGATAAAAGTTGATGCATGACTAAAACTATATTTAAGCTAGAAAAAATTCATATGACACTAAATTTTAAGTATTTTAAGAATATTTGAAAAAGTAAAGTGCCCTTTTTTTAAAACTTACAAAAAAATTCATGGGATGAAATTGTTTAGAAAACAAAAATATGACAATACGAAATTTGACTTTATAATTTCATTTTCGAATTTTATACTAGTGTCAACATTCAAAAAATTTGCAACTAATAAATAAGTTTTATTATCGATTAATCGGAAAATTTTGTTCTTGAGAAAATTTGGTACATGGTTTAAAACCTATTTTAAGTTTAAAAAATCTCAATAAAAATTCATACAACACTAGCTTTTAGCGATTTTAGAACAATTCGCAAGATTAAAGTATTCTTTTTTAAGGAGTAAAAAAAAAAATAATTTTAGGTCTTTCACTAATAAAAGTTTCTAAAAAAAATTCAATAAAAACACTTTTTCATTTCGATTTTTTGTCGAAAAACGTGCAAAGACTAGCCTTTGATTTTTCCTATTTTTCATGAGAAATTTTAAACCATTTAAGAAATCACTTCTTTTATTTTAATTTTACGTTTTATCTTTAAAAGTTTCGAAGTTGTGCAAAGCGAACAGCGAAATTGTCACAGACTTTATAAGCATCATATTTCAAGCACATGCTCGTTTTTTTGCAACAAAATAGACTGTTTAAATTTGATATCTCAAAATAAATTCGATCGTAATACATTTTGCAAATACGAAAATTGCCAAACAAAATTCGCTTACGGAGTTCGCGTGCTGACTTTCGAGCGACTTTCGAAATTACGAGGCACCCTCTAGCTCCTGATAAATAAATTCACTTTCTGCGTATTGTTGCAGTATATTAAGACGCAAAACGCGCCTTTAACAAGCCAAAAACACATTTTCCGAACATACTGGCTGTAATTTTCTGTTCGAAAATCGTTCTGCACTTTGTAATGTTTTGCTGAGAATGGAAATTCGCATTCACTTTTTTTATACGAAGCATATGCTATAATAGCGAAGTTTTCCTTTGCAAAATGTTTTTATAGTTCAATCAAATAAAACGTATATTGAGAAACCATTTCCTTTTTTCTTATATTCGGCTGGGTTGATATTGGGTATTTTTCCAGCAACGCAGCTTTCTGCGACAGGTTGATTGGTGTACTTTTTGAAGGACCCTGCCGATGTCTCCATATTTTTTACACAATTATCTACTTGTAATGAACAGCCCAGGGTATGTTTACTGACATACATTTCTGCCCTACTTTATCCTATTAAATTGTTATTGCGGTTTCGCTCGTGAATAGTCCTTTATGCAACCTTCGCATAGTAAATAGTTTCCTTGTTACATTCACATTGAACATTGTCTTTTCTATAACAATTTTGCAGCGTATCTACCCATCCCGTTTTACTAATATTGTCTTTCAATATAATTTGCTGGTTGTGGAGATGCATATTCAGTAAAACCGTGGTATGTTACATTAATTCCAGTTTCCTATTCAAACACCGTTCGGTGAGTTATGTTACGTAATATTAGACATAATATTTGTTAAGTTAATGTAACATTGTTTATAAACGCGCCACAGAATAAGGTATCCTTAAAGCGAACATAAAATTTAGCTCTGCAGTTACAGTTTTATAGCCATAGTGTGCACCACTAAAATCTTTGTTAAAAATAAAGCATGATCGATCCCAAATAAGAAGTAAATTAAGGTCCTTGTTGTACAATACAAAAATGAATTATAGTCATAAAACGTGCTAGCTCGGGTTTAAATTGTTAACAACATTCAAAGATTTTGTAGATTCCACTATTTCTACAAAATAAGATTTTCTTAAATTTACTAATCCTTGAAAATTTAAAAAGAAACTAATCTTTGATTTGCTTCTTAAACAAATCGAGTTATTTCTTGCTTTAGTTCATATTTGTTTAAAACGCAACTGCTAAACGCTGAAAACAACTTTATTTTGCCAAATGTGTGTGTGCAAACGAATTTTTTCAATGCAAACTGATCTTCAATTTGCTTCTTAAACAAATCGCGTTATTTCTTGCTTTAGTTCATATTTGTTTAAAACGCAACTGCTAAACGCTGAAAACAACTTTATTTTGCCAAATGTGTGTGTGCAAACGAATTTTTTCAATGCAAACTAATCTTTGATTTGCTTCTTAAACAAATCGCGTTATATCTTGCTTTAGTTCATATTTGTTTAAAACGCAACTGCTAAACGCTAAAAACAACTTTATTTTGCCAAATGTGTGTGTGCAAACGAATTTTTTCAATGCAAACTAATCTTTGATTTGCTTCTTAAACAAATCGCGTTATTTCTTGCTTTAGTTCATATTTGTTTAAAACGCAACTGCTAAACGCTGAAAACAACTTTATTTTGCCAAATGTGTGTGTGCAAACGAATTTTTTCAATGCAAACTAATCTTTGATTTGCTTCTTCAACAAATCGCGTTATTTCTTGCTTTAGTTCATATTTGTTTAAAACGCAACTGCTAAACGCTAAAAACAACTTTATTTTGCCAAATATGTGTGTGCAAACGAATTTTTTCAATGCAAACTGATCTTCAATTTGCTTCTTAAACAAATCGCGTTATTTCTTGCTTTAGTTCATATTTGTTTAAAACGCAACTGCTAAACGCTGAAAACAACTTTATTTTGCCAAATGTGTGTGTGCAAACGAATTTTTTCAATGCAAACTAATCTTTAATTTGCTTCTTCAACAAATCGCGTTATTTCTTGCTTTAGTTCATATTTGTTTAAAACGCAACTGCTAAACGCTAAAAACAACTTTATTTTGCCAAATATGTGTGTGCAAACGAATTTTTTCAATGCAAACTGATCTTCAATTTGCTTCTTAAACAAATCGCGTTATTTCTTGCTTTAGTTTATATTTGTTTAAAACGCAACTGCTAAACGCTGAAAACAACTTTATTTTGCCAAATGTGTGTGTGCAAACGAATTTTTTCAATGCAAACTAATCTTTAATTTGCTTCTTCAACAAATCGCGTTATTTCTTGCTTTAGTTCATATTTGTTTAAAACGCAACTGCTAAACGCTAAAAACAACTTTATTTTGCCAAATATGTGTGTGCAAACGAATTTTTTCAATGCAAACTGATCTTCAATTTGCTTCTTAAACAAATCGCGTTATTTCTTGCTTTAGTTCATATTTGTTTAAAACGCAACTGCTAAACGCTGAAAACAACTTTATTTTGCCAAATGTGTGTGTGCAAACGAATTTTTTCAATGCAAACTAATCTTTAATTTGCTTCTTCAACAAATCGCGTTATTTCTTGCTTTAAGTTCATATTTGTTTAAAACGCAACTGCTAAACGCTGAAAACAACTTTATTTTGCCAAATATGTGTGTGCAAACGAATTTTTTCAATGCAAACTAATCTTTAATTTGCTTCTTCAACAAATCGCGTTATTTCTTGCTTTAGTTCATATTTGTTTAAAACGCAACTGCTAAACGCTGAAAACAACTTTATTTTGCCAAATATGTGTGTGCAAACGTATTTTTTCAATGCAAACTAATCTTTAATTTGCTTCTTCAACAAATCGCGTTATTTCTTGCTTTAGTTCATATTTGTTTAAAACGCAACTGCTAAACGCTGAAAACAACTTTATTTTGCCAAATGTGTGTGTGCAAACGAATTTTTTCAATGCAAACTAATCTTTAATTTGCTTCTTCAACAAATCGCGTTATTTCTTGCTTTAGTTCATATTTGTTTAAAACGCAACTGCTAAACGCTGAAAACAACTTTATTTTGCCAAATGTGTGTGTGCAAACGAATTTTTTCAATGCAAACTAATCTTTAATTTGCTTCTTCAACAAATCGCGTTATTTCTTGCTTTAGTTCATATTTGTTTAAAACGCAACTGCTAAACGCTGAAAACAACTTTATTTTGCCAAATGTGTGTGTGCAAACGAATTTTTTCAATGCAAACTAATCTTTAATTTGCTTCTTCAACAAATCGCGTTATTTCTTGCTTTAGTTCATATTTGTTTAAAACGCAACTGCTAAACGCTGAAAACAACTTTATTTTGCCAAATGTGTGTGTGCAAACGAATTTTTTCAATGCAAACTAATCTTTAATTTGCTTCTTCAACAAATCGCGTTATTTCTTGCTTTAGTTCATATTTGTTTAAAACGCAACTGCTAAACGCTGAAAACAACTTTATTTTGCCAAATGTGTGTGTGCAAACGAATTTTTTCAATGCAAACTGATCTTCAATTTGCTTCTTAAACAAATCGCGTTATTTCTTGCTTTAGTTCATATTTGTTTAAAACGCAACTGCTAAACGCTGAAAACAACTTTATTTTGCCAAATGTGTGTGTGCAAACGAATTTTTTCAATGCAAACTAATCTTCAATTTGCTTCTTAAACAAATCGCGTTATTTCTTGCTTTAGTTCATATTTGTTTAAAACGCAACTGCTAAACGCTGAAAACAACTTTATTTTGCCAAATATGTGTGTGCAAACGAATTTTTTCAATGCAAACTGATCTTCAATTTGCTTCTTAAACAAATCGCGTTATTTCTTGCTTTAGTTCATATTTGTTTAAAACGCAACTGCTAAACGCTAAAAACAACTTTATTTTGCCAAATATGTGTGTGCAAACGAATTTTTTCAATGCAAACTGATCTTCAATTTGCTTCTTAAACAAATCGCGTTATTTCTTGCTTTAGTTCATATTTGTTTAAAACGCAACTGCTAAACGCTAAAAACAACTTTATTTTGCCAAATATGTGTGTGCAAACGAATTTTTTCAATGCAAACTGATCTTCAATTTGCTTCTTAAACAAATCGCGTTATTTCTTGCTTTAGTTCATATTTATTTAAAACGCAACTGCTAAACGCTGAAAACAACTTTATTTTGCCAAATATGTGTGTGCAAACGAATTTTTTCAATGCAAACTAATCTTTAATTTGCTTCTTCAACAAATCGCGTTATTTCTTGCTTTAGTTCATATTTGTTTAAAACGCAACTGCTAAACGCTGAAAACAACTTTATTTTGCCAAATATGTGTGTGCAAACGTATTTTTTCAATGCAAACTAATCTTTAATTTGCTTCTTCAACAAATCGCGTTATTTCTTGCTTTAGTTCATATTTGTTTAAAACGCAACTGCTAAACGCTGAAAACAACTTTATTTTGCCAAATGTGTGTGTGCAAACGAATTTTTTCAATGCAAACTAATCTTTAATTTGCTTCTTCAACAAATCGCGTTATTTCTTGCTTTAGTTCATATTTGTTTAAAACGCAACTGCTAAACGCTGAAAACAACTTTATTTTGCCAAATATGTGTGTGCAAACGTATTTTTTCAATGCAAACTAATCTTTAATTTGCTTCTTCAACAAATCGCGTTATTTCTTGCTTTAGTTCATATTTGTTTAAAACGCAACTGCTAAACGCTGAAAACAACTTTATTTTGCCAAATGTGTGTGTGCAAACGAATTTTTTCAATGCAAACTAATCTTTAATTTGCTTCTTCAACAAATCGCGTTATTTCTTGCTTTAAGTTCATATTTGTTTAAAACGCAACTGCTAAACGCTGAAAACAACTTTATTTTGCCAAATGTGTGTGTGCAAACGAATTTTTTCAATGCAAACTAATCTTTAATTTGCTTCTTCAACAAATCGCGTTATTTCTTGCTTTAGTTCATATTTGTTTAAAACGCAACTGCTAAACGCTGAAAACAACTTTATTTTGCCAAATGTGTGTGTGCAAACGAATTTTTTCAATGCAAACTAATCTTTAATTTGCTTCTTCAACAAATCGCGTTATTTCTTGCTTTAGTTCATATTTGTTTAAAACGCAACTGCTAAACGCTGAAAACAACTTTATTTTGCCAAATGTGTGTGTGCAAACGAATTTTTTCAATGCAAACTAATCTTTAATTTGCTTCTTCAACAAATCGCGTTATTTCTTGCTTTAAGTTCATATTTGTTTAAAACGCAACTGCTAAACGCTGAAAACAACTTTATTTTGCCAAATATGTGTGTGCAAACGAATTTTTTCAATGCAAACTAATCTTTAATTTGCTTCTTCAACAAATCGCGTTATTTCTTGCTTTAGTTCATATTTGTTTAAAACGCAACTGCTAAACGCTGAAAACAACTTTATTTTGCCAAATATGTGTGTGCAAACGTATTTTTTCAATGCAAACTAATCTTTAATTTGCTTCTTCAACAAATCGCGTTATTTCTTGCTTTAGTTCATATTTGTTTAAAACGCAACTGCTAAACGCTGAAAACAACTTTATTTTGCCAAATGTGTGTGTGCAAACGAATTTTTTCAATGCAAACTAATCTTTAATTTGCTTCTTCAACAAATCGCGTTATTTCTTGCTTTAGTTCATATTTGTTTAAAACGCAACTGCTAAACGCTGAAAACAACTTTATTTTGCCAAATGTGTGTGTGCAAACGAATTTTTTCAATGCAAACTAATCTTTAATTTGCTTCTTCAACAAATCGCGTTATTTCTTGCTTTAGTTCATATTTGTTTAAAACGCAACTGCTAAACGCTGAAAACAACTTTATTTTGCCAAATGTGTGTGTGCAAACGAATTTTTTCAATGCAAACTAATCTTTAATTTGCTTCTTCAACAAATCGCGTTATTTCTTGCTTTAGTTCATATTTGTTTAAAACGCAACTGCTAAACGCTGAAAACAACTTTATTTTGCCAAATGTGTGTGTGCAAACGAATTTTTTCAATGCAAACTAATCTTTAATTTGCTTCTTCAACAAATCGCGTTATTTCTTGCTTTAGTTCATATTTGTTTAAAACGCAACTGCTAAACGCTGAAAACAACTTTATTTTGCCAAATGTGTGTGTGCAAACGAATTTTTTCAATGCAAACTGATCTTCAATTTGCTTCTTAAACAAATCGCGTTATTTCTTGCTTTAGTTCATATTTGTTTAAAACGCAACTGCTAAACGCTGAAAACAACTTTATTTTGCCAAATGTGTGTGTGCAAACGAATTTTTTCAATGCAAACTAATCTTCAATTTGCTTCTTAAACAAATCGCGTTATTTCTTGCTTTAGTTCATATTTGTTTAAAACGCAACTGCTAAACGCTGAAAACAACTTTATTTTGCCAAATATGTGTGTGCAAACGAATTTTTTCAATGCAAACTGATCTTCAATTTGCTTCTTAAACAAATCGCGTTATTTCTTGCTTTAGTTCATATTTGTTTAAAACGCAACTGCTAAACGCTAAAAACAACTTTATTTTGCCAAATATGTGTGTGCAAACGAATTTTTTCAATGCAAACTGATCTTCAATTTGCTTCTTAAACAAATCGCGTTATTTCTTGCTTTAGTTCATATTTGTTTAAAACGCAACTGCTAAACGCTAAAAACAACTTTATTTTGCCAAATATGTGTGTGCAAACGAATTTTTTCAATGCAAACTGATCTTCAATTTGCTTCTTAAACAAATCGCGTTATTTCTTGCTTTAGTTCATATTTATTTAAAACGCAACTGCTAAACGCTGAAAACAACTTTATTTTGCCAAATATGTGTGTGCAAACGAATTTTTTCAATGCAAACTAATCTTTAATTTGCTTCTTCAACAAATCGCGTTATTTCTTGCTTTAGTTCATATTTGTTTAAAACGCAACTGCTAAACGCTGAAAACAACTTTATTTTGCCAAATATGTGTGTGCAAACGTATTTTTTCAATGCAAACTAATCTTTAATTTGCTTCTTCAACAAATCGCGTTATTTCTTGCTTTAGTTCATATTTGTTTAAAACGCAACTGCTAAACGCTGAAAACAACTTTATTTTGCCAAATGTGTGTGTGCAAACGAATTTTTTCAATGCAAACTAATCTTTAATTTGCTTCTTCAACAAATCGCGTTATTTCTTGCTTTAGTTCATATTTGTTTAAAACGCAACTGCTAAACGCTGAAAACAACTTTATTTTGCCAAATATGTGTGTGCAAACGTATTTTTTCAATGCAAACTAATCTTTAATTTGCTTCTTCAACAAATCGCGTTATTTCTTGCTTTAGTTCATATTTGTTTAAAACGCAACTGCTAAACGCTGAAAACAACTTTATTTTGCCAAATGTGTGTGTGCAAACGAATTTTTTCAATGCAAACTAATCTTTAATTTGCTTCTTCAACAAATCGCGTTATTTCTTGCTTTAAGTTCATATTTGTTTAAAACGCAACTGCTAAACGCTGAAAACAACTTTATTTTGCCAAATATGTGTGTGCAAACGAATTTTTTCAATGCAAACTGATCTTCAATTTGCTTCTTAAACAAATCGCGTTATTTCTTGCTTTAGTTCATATTTGTTTAAAACGCAACTGCTAAACGCTGAAAACAACTTTATTTTGCCAAATATGTGTGTGCAAACGAATTTTTTCAATGCAAACTGATCTTCAATTTGCTTCTTAAACAAATCGCGTTATTTCTTGCTTTAGTTCATATTTGTTTAAAACGCAACTGCTAAACGCTGAAAACAACTTTATTTTGCCAAATATGTGTGTGCAAACGAATTTTTTCAATGCAAACTGATCTTCAATTTGCTTCTTAAACAAATCGCGTTATTTCTTGCTTTAGTTCATATTTGTTTAAAACGCAACTGCTAAACGCTAAAAACAACTTTATTTTGCCAAATAGTGTGTGCAAACGAATTTTTTCAATGCAAACTGATCTTCAATTTGCTTCTTAAACAAATCGCGTTATTTCTTGCTTTAGTTCATATTTGTTTAAAACGCAACTGCTAAACGCTAAAAACAACTTTATTTTGCCAAATATGTGTGTGCAAACGAATTTTTTCAATGCAAACTGATCTTCAATTTGCTTCTTAAACAAATCGCGTTATTTCTTGCTTTAGTTCATATTTGTTTAAAACGCAACTGCTAAACGCTAAAAACAACTTTATTTTGCCAAATATGTGTGTGCAAACGAATTTTTTCAATGCAAACTGATCTTCAATTTGCTTCTTAAACAAATCGCGTTATTCTTGCTTTAGTTCATATTTGTTTAAAACGCAACTGCTAAACGCTAAAAACAACTTTATTTTGCCAAATATGTGTGTGCAAACGAATTTTTCAATGCAAACTGATCTTCAATTTGCTTCTTAAACAAATCGCGTTATTTCTTGCTTTAGTTCATATTTATTTAAAACGCAACTGCTAAACGCTGAAAACAACTTTATTTTGCCAAATATGTGTGTGCAAACGAATTTTTTCAATGCAAACTAACTTTGATTTGCATCTTAAACAAATCGCGTTATTTCTTGCTTAGTTCATATTTATTTAAAACGCAACTGCTAAACGCTGAAAACAACTTATTTGCCAAATATGTGTGTGCAAACGAATTTTTTCAATGCAAACTAACTTTGATTTGCTTCTTAAACAAATCGCGTATTTCTTGCTTTAGTTCATATTTATTTAAAACGCAACTGCTAAACGCTGAAAACAACTTTATTTTGCCAAATATGTGTGTGCAAACGAATTTTTTCAATGCAAACTAACTTTGATTTGCTTCTTAAACAAATCGCGTTATTTCTTGCTTTAGTTCATATTTATTTAAAAACGCAACTGCTAAACGCTGAAAACAACTTTATTTTGCCAAATATGTGTGTGCAAACGAATTTTTTCAATGCAAACTAACTTTGATTTGCTTCTTAAACAAATCGCGTTATTTCTTGCTTTAGTTCATATTTATTTAAAACGCAACTGCTAAACGCTGAAAACAACTTTATTTTGCCAAATATGTGTGTGCAAACGAATTTTTTCAATGCAAACTAACTTTGATTTGCATCTTAAACAAATCGCGTTATTTCTTGCTTTAGTTCATATTTATTTAAAACGCAACTGCTAACGCTGAAAACAACTTTATTTTGCCAATATGTGTGTGCAAACGAATTTTTTCAATGCAAACTAACTTTGATTTGCTTCTTAAACAATCGCGTTATTTCTTGCTTTAGTTCATATTATTTAAAACGCAACTGCTAAACGCTGAAAACAACTTTATTTTGCCAAATATGTGTGTGCAAACGTATTTTTTCAATGCAAACTAATCTTGGTTTTGCTTCTTAAACAAATCGCGTTTATTTCTTGCTTTTGTTCATATTTGTTTAAAACGCAACTGCTAAACGCTGAAAACAACTTTCTTATGCCAAATATGTGTGTGCAAACGAATTTTTTCAATGCAAACTAATCTTTGATTTGCTTCTTAAACAAATAGCGTTATTTCTTGCTTTAGTTCATATTTGTTTAAAACGCAACTGCTAAACGCTAAAAACAATTTTATTTTGCCAAATACAAAGGCTTGGCTTTTTTTTAGACAAAAAAATCGATTTTCTTAAATTTACAGCAAATGGCTTAACACTTCTTATACAAGTTATTTATGGCCCCAATTAAGGATTATTCGCCCTTAAATAATATAATTAATTTTTCGTGAAAAATGGGAAAAGTACAAAGGCTATATAGTCGGCACTTTTTTCGACAAAAAAATCGATTTTCCTAAAACTAAAGCAAATGCCTTCAAACCTCTTATGCAAGTTATTTATGCCCAATAAGGGATTATTAGCCCTTAAATAATATATTTCATTTTTCGTGAAAAATGGGAAAAGTACAAAGGCTATATAGTCTTTGCACTTTTTTAGACAAAAAAATCGATTTTCTTAAAACTACAGCAAATGGCATCAGCCTTCTTGTACAAGTTATTTATGGCCAAATTAGGGATTATTAGCCTCTAAATAACATATATATTTTTTCGTAAAAAATGGGAAAAGTACAAAGGCTATATAGTCTTTGCACTTTTTTCGACAAAAAAATCGATTTTCTTAAAACTACAGCAAATGGCTTCAAACTTCTTATACACGTTAGTTACGAGCAAGTTAAGGATTATTAGCCCCTAAATACGATATTTAATTTTTCGCGAAAAATGGGAAAAGTACAAAGGCTATTATAGTCTTTGCACTTTTTTCGACAAAAAAATCGATTTTCTTAAAACTACAGCAAATGGCTTCAAACTTCTTATACACGTTAGTTACGAGCAAGTTAAGGATTATTAGCCCCTAAATACGATTTTTAATTTCTCGCGAAAAATGGGAAAAGTACAAAGGCTATAGTCTTTGCACTTTTTTCGACAAAAAAATCGATTTTCTTAAAACCTTAAAACTACAGCAAATGGCTTCAAACTTCTTATACACGTTAGTTACGAGCAAGTTAAGGATTATTAGGCCCTTAATACGATTTTTAATTTTTCGCGAAAAATGGGAAAAGTACAAAGGCTATAGTCTTTGCACTTTTTTCGACAAAAAAATCGATTTTCTTAAAACTACAGCAAATGGCTTCAAACTTTTTATACACGTTAGTTATGAGCAAATTAAGGATTATTAGCCCCTAAATACGATTTTTAATTTTTTTAATAACTTTGTAAATTAAATTTTAAAATAGTTGAGACAAACGGCATTTTACTAAGAAAAATAAACTCTATAACATACTAAAATTTGAACAAAATCGTAAAAGCCGTTTTCGAGAAAAATTTTCAAAATTTTTAATTTTTTGAATAACTTTGTAAATTAAATTTCAAAATAGTTGAGACAAACGGCATTATACTAAGAAAAATAAACTCTATAACATACTAAAATTTGAACAAAATCGTAAGAGCCGTTTTCGAGAAAAATTTTCAAAATTTTTAATTTTTTGAATAACTTTGTAAATTAAATTTCAAAATAGTTGAGACAAACGGCATTATACTAAGAAAAATAAACTCTATAACATACTAAAGTTTTAACAAAATCGTAGAAGCCGTTTTCGAGAAAAATTTTCAAAATTTTTAATTTTTTGAATAACTTTGTAAATTAAATTTCAAAATAGTTGAGACAAACGGCATTATACTAAGAAAAATAAACTCTATAACATACTAAAATTTTAACAAAATCGTAAAAGCCGTTTTCGAGAAAAATTTTCAAAATTTTTAATTTTTTGAATAACTTTGTAAATTAAATTTCAAAATAGTTGAGACAAACGGCATTATACTAAGAAAAATAAACTCTATAACATACTAAAATTTGAACAAAATCGTAAGAGCCGTTTTCGAGAAAAAATTTCAAAATTTTTAATTTTTTGAATAACTTTGTAAATTAAATTTCAAAATAGTTGAAACAAACGGCATTATACTAAGAAAAATAAACTCTATAACACACTAAAATTTGAACAAAATCGTAAGAGCCGTTTTCGAGAAAAATTTTTAAAATTTTTAATTTTTTGAATAACTTTGTAAATTAAATTTCAAAATAGTTGAGACAAACGGCATTATACTAAGAAAAAAAGGCTATATACTCTTTGCACTTTTTTCGACAGAAAAATCGATTTTCTTAAAACTATAGCAAAGGCTTCAAACTTCTTATACACGTTAGTTACGAGCAAGTTAAGGATTATTAGCCCCTAAATACGATTTTTAATTTTTCGCGAAAAATGGGAAAAGTACAAAGGCTATAGTCTTTGCACTTTTTTCGACAAAAAAATCGATTTTCTTAAAACTACAGCAAATGGCTTCAAACTTCTTATACACGTTAGTTACGAGCAAGTTAAGGATTATTAGCCCCTAAATACGATTTTTAATTTTTCGCGAAAAATGGGAAAAGTACAAAGGCTATAGTCTTTGCACT
The DNA here is from genome assembly GCA_947652605.1 of Elmis aenea. Taxonomy (NCBI): domain Eukaryota; kingdom Metazoa; phylum Arthropoda; class Insecta; order Coleoptera; family Elmidae; genus Elmis; species Elmis aenea. The sequence goes on from OX393584.1 coordinate 1,713,194, forward strand.
TTTTTCGACAAAAAAATCGATTTTCTTAAAACTACAGCAAAGGGCTTCAAACTTCTTATACACATTAGCTATGAGCGAATTAAGGATTATTAGCCCCTAAATACGATTTTTAATTTTTTTTAATAACTTTGTAAATTAAATTTCAAAATAGTTGAGACAAACGGCATTTTACTAAGAAAAATAAACTCTATAACATACTAAAATTTGAACAAAATCGTAAGAGCCGTTTTCGAGAAAAATTTTCAAAATTTTTAATTTTTTGAATAACTTTGTAAATTAAATTTCAAAATAGTTGAGACAAACGGCATTATACTAAGAAAAATAAACTCTATAACATACTAAATTTTGAACAAAATCGTAAGAGCCGTTTTCGAGAAAAATTTTTAAAATTTTTAATTTTTTGAATAACTTTGTAAATTAAATTTCAAAATAGTTGAGACAAACAGCATTATACTAAGAAAAATAAACTCTATAACATACTAAAACTTGAACAACATCGTAAGAGCCGTTTTCGAGAAAAATTTTCAAAATTTTTAATTTTTTGAATAACTTTGTAAATTATTTAAAAATAGTTGAGACAAACGGCATTATACTAAGAAAAAAAGGCTATATACTCTTTGCACTTTTTTCGACAGAAAAATCGATTTTCTTAAAACTATAGCAAAGGCTTCAAACTTCTTATACACGTTAGTTACGAGCAAGTTAAGGATTATTAGCCCCTAAATACGATTTTTAATTTTTCGCGAAAAATGGGAAAAGTACAAAGGCTATAGTCTTTGCACTTTTTTCGACAAAAAAATCGATTTTCTTAAAACTACAGCAAATGGCTTCAAACTTCTTATACACGTTAGTTACGAGCAAGTTAAGGATTATTAGCCCCTAAAAACGATTTTTAATTTTTCGCGAAAAATGGGAAAACTACAAAGGCTATAGTCTTTGCACTTTTTTCGACAAAAAAATCGATTTTCTTAAAACTACAGCAAATGGCTTCAAACTTCTTATACACGTTAGTTACGAGCAAGTTAAGGATTATTAGGCCCTAAATACGATTTTTAATTTTTCGCGAAAAATGGGAAAAGTACAAAGGCTATAGTCTTTGCACTTTTTTCGACAAAAAAATCGATTTTCTTAAAACTACAGCAAATGGCTTCAAACTTCTTATACACGTTAGTTACGAGCAAGTTAAGGATTATTAGCCCCTAAATACGATTTTTAATTTTTCGCGAAAAATGGGAAAAGTACAAAGGCTATAGTCTTTGCACTTTTTTCGACAAAAAAATCGATTTTCTTAAAACTACAGCAAATGGCTTCAAACTTCTTATACACGTTAGTTACGAGCAAGTTAAGGATTATTAGCCCCTAAATACGATTTTTAATTTTTCGCGAAAAATGGGAAAAGTACAAAGGCTATAGTCTTTGCACTTTTTTCGACAAAAAAATCGATTTTCTTAAAACTACAGCAAAGGGCTTCAAACTTCTTATACACATTAGCTATGAGCGAATTAAGGATTATTAGCCCCTAAATACGATTTTTAATTTTTTTTAATAACTTTGTAAATTAAATTTCAAAATAGTTGAGACAAACGGCATTTTACTAAGAAAAATAAACTCTATAACATACTAAAATTTGAACAAAATCGTAAGAGCCGTTTTCGAGAAAAATTTTCAAAATTTTTAATTTTTTGAATAACTTTGTAAATTAAATTTCAAAATAGTTGAGACAAACGGCATTATACTAAGAAAAATAAACTCTATAACATACTAAATTTTGAACAAAATCGTAAGAGCCGTTTTCGAGAAAAATTTTTAAAATTTTTAATTTTTTGAATAACTTTGTAAATTAAATTTCAAAATAGTTGAGACAAACAGCATTATACTAAGAAAAATAAACTCTATAACATACTAAAACTTGAACAACATCGTAAGAGCCGTTTTCGAGAAAAATTTTCAAAATTTTTAATTTTTTGAATAACTTTGTAAATTATTTAAAAATAGTTGAGACAAACGGCATTATACTAAGAAAAAAAGGCTATATACTCTTTGCACTTTTTTCGACAGAAAAATCGATTTTCTTAAAACTATAGCAAAGGCTTCAAACTTCTTATACACGTTAGTTACGAGCAAGTTAAGGATTATTAGCCCCTAAATACGATTTTTAATTTTTCGCGAAAAATGGGAAAAGTACAAAGGCTATAGTCTTTGCACTTTTTTCGACAAAAAAATCGATTTTCTTAAAACTACAGCAAATGGCTTCAAACTTCTTATACACGTTAGTTACGAGCAAGTTAAGGATTATTAGCCCCTAAAAACGATTTTTAATTTTTCGCGAAAAATGGGAAAACTACAAAGGCTATAGTCTTTGCACTTTTTTCGACAAAAAAATCGATTTTCTTAAAACTACAGCAAATGGCTTCAAACTTCTTATACACGTTAGTTACGAGCAAGTTAAGGATTATTAGCCCCTAAATACGATTTTTAATTTTTCGCGAAAAATGGGAAAAGTACAAAGGCTATAGTCTTTGCACTTTTTTCGACAAAAAAATCGATTTTCTTAAAACTACAGCAAAGGGCTTCAAACTTCTTATACACATTAGCTATGAGCGAATTAAGGATTATTAGCCCCTAAATACGATTTTTAATTTTTTTTAATAACTTTGTAAATTAAATTTCAAAATAGTTGAGACAAACGGCATTTTACTAAGAAAAATAAACTCTATAACATACTAAAATTTGAACAAAATCGTAAGAGCCGTTTTCGAGAAAAATTTTCAAAATTTTTAATTTTTTGAATAACTTTGTAAATTAAATTTCAAAATAGTTGAGACAAACGGCATTATACTAAGAAAAATAAACTCTATAACATACTAAAACTTGAACAACATCGTAAGAGCCGTTTTCGAGAAAAATTTTCAAAATTTTTAATTTTTTGAATAACTTTGTAAATTAATTTAAAAATAGTTGAGACAAACGGCATTATACTAAGAAAAAAAGGCTATATACTCTTTGCACTTTTTTCGACAGAAAAATCGATTTTCTTAAAACTATAGCAAAGGCTTCAAACTTCTTATACACGTTAGTTACGAGCAAGTTAAGGATTATTAGCCCCTAAAAACGATTTTTAATTTTTCGCGAAAAATGGGAAAAGTACAAAGGCTATATCTTTGCACTTTTTTTGGACAAAAAAATCGATTTTCTTAAAACTACAGCAAATGGCTTCAAACTTCTTATACACGTTAGTTACGAGCAAGTTAAGGATTATTAGCCCCTAAATACGATTTTTAATTTTTCGCGAAAAATGGGAAAAGTACAAAGGCTATAGTCTTTGCACTTTTTTCGACAAAAAAATCGATTTTCTTAAAACTACAGCAAATGGCTTCAAACTTCTTATACACGTTAGTTACGAGCAAGTTAAGGATTATTAGCCCCTAAATACGATTTTTAATTTTTCGCGAAAAATGGGAAAAGTACAAAGGCTATAGTCTTTGCACTTTTTTCGACAAAAAAATCGATTTTCTTAAAACTACAGCAAATGGCTTCAAACTTCTTATACACGTTAGTTACGAGCAAGTTAAGGATTATTAGCCCCTAAATACGATTTTTAATTTTTCGCGAAAATGGGAAAAGTACAAAGGCTATAGTCTTTGCACTTTTTTCGACAAAAAAATCGATTTTCTTAAAACTACAGCAAAGGGCTTCAAACTTCTTATACACATTAGCTATGAGCGAATTAAGGATTATTAGCCCCTAAATACGATTTTTAATTTTTTTTAATAACTTTGTAAATTAAATTTCAAAATAGTTGAGACAAACGGCATTTTACTAAGAAAAATAAACTCTATAACATACTAAAATTTGAACAAAATCGTAATAGCCGTTTTCGAGAAAAATTTTCAAAATTTTTAATTTTTTGAATAACTTTGTAAATTAAATTTCAAAATAGTTGAGACAAACGGCATTATACTAAGAAAAATAAACTCTATAACATACTAAAATTTGAACAAAATCGTAAGAGCCGTTTTCGATAAAAATTTTCAAAATTTTTAATTTTTTGAATAACTTTGTAAATTAATTTAAAAATAGTTGAGACAAACGGCATTATACTAAGAAAAAAAGGCTATATACTCTTTGCACTTTTTTCGACAAAAAAATCGATTTTCTTAAAACTACAGCAAATGGCTTCAAACTTCTTATACACGTTAGCTATGAGCGAATTAAGGATTATTAGCCCCTAAATACGATTTTTAATTTTTTTAATAACTTTGTAAATTAAATTTTAAAATAGTTGAGACAAACGGCATTTTACTAAGAAAAATAAACTCTATAACATACTAAAATTTGAACAAAATCGTAAGAGCCGTTTTCGAGAAAAATTTTCAAAATTTTTAATTTTTTGAATAACTTTGTAAATTAAATTTCAAAATAGTTGAGACAAACGGCATTATACTAAGAAAAATAAACTCTATAACATACTAAAATTTGAACAAAATCGTAAGAGCCGTTTTCGATAAAAATTTTCAAAATTTTTAATTTTTTGAATAACTTTGTAAATTAAATTTCAAAATAGTTGAGACAAACGGCATTATACTAAGAAAAATAAACTCTATAACATACTAAAATTTGAACAAAATCGTAAGAGCCGTTTTCGAGAAAAATTTTTAAAATTTTTAATTTTTTGAATAACTTTGTAAATTAAATTTCAAAATAGTTGAGACAAACGGCATTATACTAAGAAAAATAAACTCTATAACATACTAAAACTTGAACAAAATCGTAAGAGCCGTTTTCGAGAAAAATTTTCAAAATTTTTAATTTTTTGAATAACTTTGTAAATTAATTTAAAAATAGTTGAGACAAACGGCATTATACTAAGAAAAAAAGGCTATATACTCTTTGCACTTTTTTCGACAGAAAAATCGATTTTCTTAAAACTATAGCAAAGGCTTCAAACTTCTTATACACGTTAGTTACGAGCAAGTTAAGGATTATTAGCCCCTAAAAACGATTTTTAATTTTTCGCGAAAAATGGGAAAAGTACAAAGGCTATAGTCTTTGCACTTTTTTCGACAGAAAAATCAATTTTCTTAAAACTACAGCAAATGGCTTCAAACTTCTTATACACGTTAGTTACGAGCAAGTTAAGGATTATTAGCCCCTAAATACGATTTTTAATTTTTCGCGAAAAATGGGAAAAGTACAAAGTCTTTGCACTTTTTTCGACAAAAAAATCGATTTTCTTAAAACTACAGCAAATGGCTTCAAACTTCTTATACACGTTAGTTACGAGCAAGTTAAGGATTATTAGCCCCTAAATACGATTTTTAATTTTTCGCGAAAAATGGGAAAAGTACAAAGGCTATAGTCTTTGCACTTTTTTCGACAAAAAAATCGATTTTCTTAAAACTACAGCAAATGGCTTCAAACTTCTTATACACGTTAGTTACGAGCAAGTTAAGGATTATTAGCCCCTAAATACGATTTTTAATTTTTCGCGTAAAATGGGAAAAGTACAAAGGCTATATATAGTCTTTGCACTTTTTTCGACAAAAAAATCGATTTTCTTAAAACTACAGCAAATGGCTTCAAACTTCTTATACACGTTAGTTACGAGCAAGTTAAGGATTATTAGCCCCTAAATACGATTTTTAATTTTTCGCGAAAAATGGGAAAAGTACAAAGGCTATAGTCTTTGCACTTTTTTCGACAAAAAAATCGATTTTCTTAAAACTACAGCAAAGGGCTTCAAACTTCTTATACACATTAGCTATGAGCGAATTAAGGATTATTAGCCCCTAAATACGATTTTTAATTTTTTTTAATAACTTTGTAAATTAAATTTCAAAATAGTTGAGACAAACGGCATTTTACTAAGAAAAATAAACTCTATAACATACTAAAATTTGAACAAAATCGTAAGAGCCGTTTTCGAGAAAAATTTTCAAAATTTTTAATTTTTTGAATAACTTTGTAAATTAAATTTCAAAATAGTTGAGACAAACGGCATTATACTAAGAAAAATAAACTCTATAACATACTAAAATTTGAACAAAATCGTAAGAGCCGTTTTCGAGAAAAATTTTTAAAATTTTTAATTTTTTGAATAACTTTGTAAATTAAATTTCAAAATAGTTGAGACAAACGGCATTATACTAAGAAAAATAAACTCTATAACATACTAAAACTTGAACAACATCGTAAGAGCCGTTTTCGAGAAAAATTTTCAAAATTTTTAATTTTTTGAATAACTTTGTAAATTAATTTAAAAATAGTTGAGACAAACGGCATTATACTAAGAAAAAAAGGCTATATACTCTTTGCACTTTTTTCGACAGAAAAATCGATTTTCTTAAAACTATAGCAAAGGCTTCAAACTTCTTATACACGTTAGTTACGAGCAAGTTAAGGATTATTAGCCCCTAAAAACGATTTTTAATTTTTCGCGAAAAATGGGAAAAGTACAAAGGCTATATCTTTGCACTTTTTTTGGACAAAAAAATCGATTTTCTTAAAACTACAGCAAATGGCTTCAAACTTCTTATACACGTTAGTTACGAGCAAGTTAAGGATTATTAGCCCCTAAATACGATTTTTAATTTTTCGCGAAAAATGGGAAAAGTACAAAGGCTATAGTCTTTGCACTTTTTTCGACAAAAAAATCGATTTTCTTAAAACTACAGCAAATGGCTTCAAACTTCTTATACACGTTAGTTACGAGCAAGTTAAGGATTATTAGCCCCTAAATACGATTTTTAATTTTTCGCGAAAAATGGGAAAAGTACAAAGGCTATAGTCTTTGCACTTTTTTCGACAAAAAAATCGATTTTCTTAAAACTACAGCAAATGGCTTCAAACTTCTTATACACGTTAGTTACGAGCAAGTTAAGGATTATTAGCCCCTAAATACGATTTTTAATTTTTCGCGAAAAATGGGAAAAGTACAAAGGCTATAGTCTTTGCACTTTTTTCGACAAAAAAATCGATTTTCTTAAAACTACAGCAAAGGGCTTCAAACTTCTTATACACATTAGCTATGAGCGAATTAAGGATTATTAGCCCCTAAATACGATTTTTAATTTTTTTTAATAACTTTGTAAATTAAATTTCAAAATAGTTGAGACAAACGGCATTTTACTAAGAAAAATAAACTCTATAACATACTAAAATTTGAACAAAATCGTAAGAGCCGTTTTCGAGAAAAATTTTCAAAATTTTTAATTTTTTGAATAACTTTGTAAATTAAATTTCAAAATAGTTGAGACAAACGGCATTATACTAAGAAAAATAAACTCTATAACATACTTAAATTTGAACAAAATCGTAAGAGCCGTTTTCGATAAAAATTTTCAAAATTTTTAATTTTTTGAATAACTTTGTAAATTAATTTAAAAATAGTTGAGACAAACGGCATTATACTAAGAAAAAAAGGCTATATACTCTTTGCACTTTTTTCGACAGAAAAATCGATTTTCTTAAAACTACAGCAAATGGCTTCAAACTTCTTATACACGTTAGCTATGAGCGAATTAAGGATTATTAGCCCCTAAATACGATTTTTAATTTTTTTAATAACTTTGTAAATTAAATTTTAAAATAGTTGAGACAAACGGCATTTTACTAAGAAAAATAAACTCTATAACATACTAAAATTTGAACAAAATCGTAAGAGCCGTTTTCGAGAAAAATTTTCAAAATTTTTAATTTTTTGAATAACTTTGTAAATTAAATTTCAAAATAGTTGAGACAAACGGCATTATACTAAGAAAAATAAACTCTATAACATACTAAAATTTGAACAAAATCGTAAGAGCCGTTTTCGATAAAAATTTTCAAAATTTTTAATTTTTTGAATAACTTTGTAAATTAAATTTCAAAATAGTTGAGACAAACGGCATTATACTAAGAAAAATAAACTCTATAACATACTAAAATTTGAACAAAATCGTAAGAGCCGTTTTCGAGAAAAAGTTTTAAAATTTTTAATTTTTTGAATAACTTTGTAAATTAAATTTCAAAATAGTTGAGACAAACGGCATTATACTAAGAAAAATAAACTCTATAACATACTAAAACTTAAACAAAATCGTAAGAGCCGTTTTCGAGAAAAATTTTCAAAATTTTTAATTTTTTGAAAAACTTTGTAAATTAATTTAAAAATAGTTGAGACAAACGGCATTATACTAAGAAAAAAAGGCTATATACTCTGCACTTTTTTCGACAGAAAAATCGATTTTCTTAAAACTATAGCAAAGGCTTCAAACTTCATATACACGTTAGTTACGAGCAAGTTAAGGATTATTAGCCCCTAAAAACGATTTTTAATTTTTCGCGAAAAATGGGAAAAGTACAAAGGCTATAGTCTTTGCACTTTTTTCGACAAAAAAATCGATTTTCTTAAAACTACAGCAAATGGCTTCAAACTTCTTATACACGTTAGTTACGAGCAAGTTAAGGATTATTAGCCCCTAAATACGATTTTTAATTTTTCGCGAAAAATGGGAAAAGTACAAAGGCTATAGTCTTTGCACTTTTTTCGACAAAAAAATCGATTTTCTTAAAACTACAGCAAAGGGCTTCAAACTTCTTATACACATTAGCTATGAGCGAATTAAGGATTATTAGCCCCTAAATACGATTTTTAATTTTTTTTAATAACTTTGTAAATTAAATTTTAAAATAGTTGAGACAAACGGCATTTTACTAAGAAAAATAAACTCTATAACATACTAAAATTTGAACAAAATCGTAAGAGCCGTTTTCGAGAAAAATTTTCAAAATTTTTAATTTTTTGAATAACTTTGTAAATTAAATTTCAAAATAGTTGAGACAAACGGCATTATACTAAGAAAAATAAACTCTATAACATACTAAAATTTGAACAAAATCGTAAGAGCCGTTTTCGAGAAAAATTTTTAAAATTTTTAATTTTTTGAATAACTTTGTAAATTAAATTTCAAAATAGTTGAGACAAACGGCATTATACTAAGAAAAATAAACTCTATAACATACTAAAACTTGAACAACATCGTAAGAGCCGTTTTCGAGAAAAATTTTCAAAATTTTTAATTTTTTGAATAACTTTGTAAATTAATTTAAAAATAGTTGAGACAAACGGCATTATACTAAGAAAAAAAGGCTATATACTCTTTGCACTTTTTTCGACAGAAAAATCGATTTTCTTAAAACTATAGCAAAGGCTTCAAACTTCTTATACACGTTAGTTACGAGCAAGTTAAGGATTATTAGCCCCTAAAAACGATTTTTAATTTTTCGCGAAAAATGGGAAAAGTACAAAGGCTATAGTCTTTGCACTTTTTTCGACAAAAAAATCGATTTTCTTAAAACTACAGCAAATGGCTTCAAACTTCTTATACACGTTAGTTACGAGCAAGTTAAGGATTATTAGCCCCTAAAAACGATTTTTAATTTTTCGCGAAAAATGGGAAAACTACAAAGGCTATAGTCTGCACTTTTTTCGACAAAAAAATCGATTTTCTTAAAACTACAGCAAAGGGCTTCAAACTTCTTATACACATTAGCTATGAGCGAATTAAGGATTATTAGCCCCTAAATACGATTTTTAATTTTTTTTAATAACTTTGTAAATTAAATTTCAAAATAGTTGAGACAAACGGCATTTTACTAAGAAAAATAAACTCTATAACATACTAAAATTTGAACAAAATCGTAATAGCCGTTTTCGAGAAAAATTTTCAAAATTTTTAATTTTTTGAATAACTTTGTAAATTAAATTTCAAAATAGTTGAGACAAACGGCATTATACTAAGAAAAATAAACTCTATAACATACTAAAATTTGAACAAAATCGTAAGAGCCGTTTTCGATAAAAATTTTCAAAATTTTTAATTTTTTGAATAACTTTGTAAATTAATTTAAAAATAGTTGAGACAAACGGCATTATACTAAGAAAAAAAGGCTATATACTCTTTGCACTTTTTTCGACAAAAAAATCGATTTTCTTAAAACTACAGCAAATGGCTTCAAACTTCTTATACACGTTAGCTATGAGCGAATTAAGGATTATTAGCCCCTAAATACGATTTTTAATTTTTTTAATAACTTTGTAAATTAAATTTTAAAATAGTTGAGACAAACGGCATTTTACTAAGAAAAATAAACTCTATAACATACTAAAATTTGAACAAAATCGTAAGAGCCGTTTTCGAGAAAAATTTTCAAAATTTTTAATTTTTTGAATAACTTTGTAAATTAAATTTCAAAATAGTTGAGACAAACGGCATTATACTAAGAAAAATAAACTCTATAACATACTAAAATTTGAACAAAATCGTAAGAGCCGTTTTCGATAAAAATTTTCAAAATTTTTAATTTTTTGAATAACTTTGTAAATTAAATTTCAAAATAGTTGAGACAAACGGCATTATACTAAGAAAAATAAACTCTATAACATACTAAAATTTGAACAAAATCGTAAGAGCCGTTTTCGAGAAAAATTTTTAAAATTTTTAATTTTTTGAATAACTTTGTAAATTAAATTTCAAAATAGTTGAGACAAACGGCATTATACTAAGAAAAATAAACTCTATAACATACTAAAATTTGAACAAAATCGTAAGAGCCGTTTTCGAGAAAAATTTTTAAAATTTTTAATTTTTTGAATAACTTTGTAAATTAAATTTCAAAATAGTTGAGACAAACGGCATTATACTAAGAAAAATAAACTCTATAACATACTAAAACTTGAACAAAATCGTAAGAGCCGTTTTCGAGAAAAATTTTCAAAATTTTTAATTTTTTGAATAACTTTGTAAATTAATTTAAAAATAGTTGAGACAAACGGCATTATACTAAGAAAAAAAGGCTATATACTCTTTGCACTGTTTTCGACAGAAAAATCGATTTTCTTAAAACTATAGCAAAGGCTTCAAACTTCTTATACACGTTAGTTACGAGCAAGTTAAGGATTATTAGCCCCTAAAAACGATTTTTAATTTTTCGCGAAAAATGGGAAAAGTACAAAGGCTATAGTCTTTGCACTTTTTTCAACAGAAAAATCAATTTTCTTAAAACTACAGCAAATGGCTTCAAACTTCTTATACACGTTAGTTACGAGCAAGTTAAGGATTATTAGCCCCTAAATACGATTTTTAATTTTTCGCGAAAAATGGGAAAAGTACAAAGGCTTAGTCTTTGCACTTTTTTCGACAAAAAAATCGATTTTCTTAAAACTACAGCAAATGGCTTCAAACTTCTTATACACGTTAGTTACGAGCAAGTTAAGGATTATTAGCCCCTAAATACGATATTTAATTTTTCGCGAAAAATGGGAAAAGTACAAAGGCTATTATAGTCTTTGCACTTTTTTCGACAAAAAAATCGATTTTCTTAAAACTACAGCAAATGGCTTCAAACTTCTTATACACGTTAGTTACGAGCAAGTTAAGGATTATTAGCCCCTAAATACGATTTTTAATTTCTCGCGAAAAATGGGAAAAGTACAAAGGCTATAGTCTTTGCACTTTTTTCGACAAAAAAATCGATTTTCTTAAAACTACAGCAAATGGCTTCAAACTTCTTATACACGTTAGTTACGAGCAAGTTAAGGATTATTAGCCCCTTAATACGATTTTTAATTTTTCGCGAAAAATGGGAAAAGTACAAAGGCTATAGTCTTTGCACTTTTTTCGACAAAAAAATCGATTTTCTTAAAACTACAGCAAATGGCTTCAAACTTTTTATACACGTTAGTTATGAGCAAATTAAGGATTATTAGCCCCTAAATACGATTTTTAATTTTATTAATAACTTTGTAAATTAAATTTTAAAATAGTTGAGACAAACGGCATTTTACTAAGAAAAATAAACTCTATAACATACTAAAATTTGAACAAAATCGTAAGAGCCGTTTTCGAGAAAAATTTTCAAAATTTTTAATTTTTTGAATAACTTTGTAGATTAAATTTCAAAATAGTTGAGACAAACGGCATTATACTAAGAAAAATAAACTCTATAACATACTAAAATTTGAACAAAATCGTAAGAGCCGTTTTCGAGAAAAATTTTCAAAATTTTTAATTTTTTGAATAACTTTGTAAATTAAATTTCAAAATAGTTGAGACAAACGGCATTATACTAAGAAAAATAAACTCTATAACATACTAAAATTTGAACAAAATCGTAAGAGCCGTTTTCGAGAAAAATTTTTAAAATTTTTAATTTTTTGAATAACTTTGTAAATTAAATTTCAAAATAGTTGAGACAAACGGCATTATACTAAGAAAAATAAACTCTATAACATACTAAAACTTGAACAACATCGTAAGAGCCGTTTTCGAGAAAAATTTTCAAAATTTTTAATTTTTTGAATGACTTTGTAAATTAATTTAAAAATAGTTGAGACAAACGGCATTATACTAAGAAAAAAAGGCTATATACTCTTTGCACTTTTTTCGACAGAAAAATCGATTTTCTTAAAACTATAGCAAAGGCTTCAAACTTCTTATACACGTTAGTTACGAGCAAGTTAAGGATTATTAGCCCCTAAAAACGATTTTTAATTTTTCGCGAAAAATGGGAAAAGTACAAAGGCTATAGTCTTTGCACTTTTTTCGACAAAAAAATCGATTTTCTTAAAACTACAGCAAATGGCTTCAAACTTCTTATACACGTTAGTTACGAGCAAGTTAAGGATTATTAGCCCCTAAAAACGATTTTTAATTTTTCGCGAAAAATGGGAAAACTACAAAGGCTATAGTCTGCACTTTTTTCGACAAAAAAATCGATTTTCTTAAAACTACAGCAAAGGGCTTCAAACTTCTTATACACATTAGCTATGAGCGAATTAAGGATTATTAGCCCCTAAATACGATTTTTAATTTTTTTTAATAACTTTGTAAATTAAATTTCAAAATAGTTGAGACAAACGGCATTTTACTAAGAAAAATAAACTCTATAACATACTAAAATTTGAACAAAATCGTAATAGCCGTTTTCGAGAAAAATTTTCAAAATTTTTAATTTTTTGAATAACTTTGTAAATTAAATTTCAAAATAGTTGAGACAAACGGCATTATACTAAGAAAAATAAACTCTATAACATACTAAAATTTGAACAAAATCGTAAGAGCCGTTTTCGATAAAAATTTTCAAAATTTTTAATTTTTTGAATAACTTTGTAAATTAATTTAAAAATAGTTGAGACAAACGGCATTATACTAAGAAAAAAAGGCTATATACTCTTTGCACTTTTTTCGACAAAAAAATCGATTTTCTTAAAACTACAGCAAATGGCTTCAAACTTCTTATACACGTTAGCTATGAGCGAATTAAGGATTATTAGCCCCTAAATACGATTTTTAATTTTTTTAATAACTTTGTAAATTAAATTTTAAAATAGTTGAGACAAACGGCATTTTACTAAGAAAAATAAACTCTATAACATACTAAAATTTGAACAAAATCGTAAGAGCCGTTTTCGAGAAAAATTTTCAAAATTTTTAATTTTTTGAATAACTTTGTAAATTAAATTTCAAAATAGTTGAGACAAACGGCATTATACTAAGAAAAATAAACTCTATAACATACTAAAATTTGAACAAAATCGTAAGAGCCGTTTTCGATAAAAATTTTCAAAATTTTTAATTTTTTGAATAACTTTGTAAATTAAATTTCAAAATAGTTGAGACAAACGGCATTATACTAAGAAAAATAAACTCTATAACATACTAAAATTTGAACAAAATCGTAAGAGCCGTTTTCGAGAAAAATTTTTAAAATTTTTAATTTTTTGAATAACTTTGTAAATTAAATTTCAAAATAGTTGAGACAAACGGCATTATACTAAGAAAAATAAACTCTATAACATACTAAAACTTGAACAAAATCGTAAGAGCCGTTTTCGAGAAAAATTTTCAAAATTTTTAATTTTTTGAATAACTTTGTAAATTAATTTAAAAATAGTTGAGACAAACGGCATTATACTAAGAAAAAAAGGCTATATACTCTTTGCACTGTTTTCGACAGAAAAATCGATTTTCTTAAAACTATAGCAAAGGCTTCAAACTTCTTATACACGTTAGTTACGAGCAAGTTAAGGATTATTAGCCCCTAAAAACGATTTTTAATTTTTCGCGAAAAATGGGAAAAGTACAAAGGCTATAGTCTTTGCACTTTTTTCAACAGAAAAATCAATTTTCTTAAAACTACAGCAAATGGCTTCAAACTTCTTATACACGTTAGTTACGAGCAAGTTAAGGATTATTAGCCCCTAAATACGATTTTTAATTTTTCGCGAAAAATGGGAAAAGTACAAAGGCTTAGTCTTTGCACTTTTTTCGACAAAAAAATCGATTTTCTTAAAACTACAGCAAATGGCTTCAAACTTCTTATACACGTTAGTTACGAGCAAGTTAAGGATTATTAGCCCCTAAATACGATATTTAATTTTTCGCGAAAAATGGGAAAAGTACAAAGGCTATTATAGTCTTTGCACTTTTTTCGACAAAAAAATCGATTTTCTTAAAACTACAGCAAATGGCTTCAAACTTCTTATACACGTTAGTTACGAGCAAGTTAAGGATTATTAGCCCCTAAATACGATTTTTAATTTCTCGCGAAAAATGGGAAAAGTACAAAGGCTATAGTCTTTGCACTTTTTTCGACAAAAAAATCGATTTTCTTAAAACTACAGCAAATGGCTTCAAACTTTTTATACACGTTAGTTATGAGCAAATTAAGGATTATTAGCCCCTAAATACGATTTTTAATTTTTTTAATAACTTTGTAAATTAAATTTTAAAATAGTTGAGACAAACGGCATTTTACTAAGAAAAATAAACTCTATAACATACTAAAATTTGAACAAAATCGTAAGAGCCGTTTTCGAGAAAAATTTTCAAAATTTTTAATTTTTTGAATAACTTTGTAGATTAAATTTCAAAATAGTTGAGACAAACGGCATTATACTAAGAAAAATAAACTCTATAACATACTAAAATTTGAACAAAATCGTAAGAGCCGTTTTCGAGAAAAATTTTCAAAATTTTTAATTTTTTGAATAACTTTGTAAATTAAATTTCAAAATAGTTGAGACAAACGGCATTATACTAAGAAAAATAAACTCTATAACATACTAAAATTTGAACAAAATCGTAAGAGCCGTTTTCGAGAAAAATTTTCAAAATTTTTAATTTTTTGAATAACTTTGTAAATTAAATTTCAAAATAGTTGAGACAAACGGCATTATACTAAGAAAAATAAACTCTATAACATACTAAAACTTGAACAACATCGTAAGAGCCGTTTTCGAGAAAAATTTTCAAAATTTTTAATTTTTTGAATGACTTTGTAAATTAATTTAAAAATAGTTGAGACAAACGGCATTATACTAAGAAAAAAAGGCTATATACTCTTTGCACTTTTTTCGACAGAAAAATCGATTTTCTTAAAACTACAGCAAATGGCTTCAAACTTCTTATACACGTTAGTTACGAGCAAGTTAAGGATTATTAGCCCCTAAAAACGATTTTTAATTTTTCGCGAAAAATGGGAAAACTACAAAGGCTATAGTCTTTGCACTTTTTTCGACAAAAAAATCGATTTTCTTAAAACTACAGCAAATGGCTTCAAACTTCTTATACACGTTAGTTACGAGCAAGTTAAGGATTATTAGCCCCTAAATACGATTTTTAATTTTTCGCGAAAAATGGGAAAAGTACAAAGGCTATAGTCTTTGCACTTTTTTCGACAAAAAAATCGATTTTCTTAAAACTACAGCAAATGGCTTCAAACTTCTTATACACGTTAGTTACGAGCAAGTTAAGGATTATTAGCCCCTAAATACGATTTTTAATTTTTCGCGAAAAATGGGAAAAGTACAAAGGCTATAGTCTTTGCACTTTTTTCGATAAAAAAAATCGATTTTCTTAAAACTACAGCAAAGGGCTTCAAACTTCTTATACACATTAGCTATGAGCGAATTAAGGATTATTAGCCCCTAAATACGATTTTTAATTTTTTTTAATAACTTTGTAAATTAAATTTCAAAATAGTTGAGACAAACGGCATTTTACTAAGAAAAATAAACTCTATAACATACTAAAATTTGAACAAAATCGTAAGAGCCGTTTTCGAGAAAAATTTTCAAAATTTTTAATTTTTTGAATAACTTTGTAAATTAAATTTCAAAATAGTTGAGACAAACGGCATTATACTAAGAAAAATAAACTCTATAACATACTAAAATTTGAACAAAATCGTAAGAGCCGTTTTCGATAAAAATTTTC
Organism: Elmis aenea; assembly: GCA_947652605.1. Lineage (NCBI taxonomy): Eukaryota > Metazoa > Arthropoda > Insecta > Coleoptera > Elmidae > Elmis > Elmis aenea. Next base: position 1,729,453 of record OX393584.1, read on the forward strand.
AAAATTTTTAATTTTTTGAATAACTTTGTAAATTAAATTTCAAAATAGTTGAGACAAACGGCATTATACTAAGAAAAATAAACTCTATAACATACTAAAATTTGAACAAAATCGTAGGAGCCGTTTTCGAGAAAAATTTCTAAAATTTTTAATTTTTTGAATAACTTTGTAAATTAAATTTCAAAATAGTTGAGACAAACGGCATTATACTAAGAAAAATAAACTCTATAACATACTAAAACTTGAACAAAATCGTAAGAGCCGTTTTCGAGAAAAATTTTCAAAATTTTTAATTTTTTGAATAACTTTGTAAATTAATTTAAAAATAGTTGAGACAAACGGCATTATACTAAGAAAAAAAGGCTATATACTCTTTGCACTTTTTTCGACAGAAAAATCAATTTTCTTAAAACTACAGCAAATGGCTTCAAACTTCTTATACACGTTAGTTACGAGCAAGTTAAGGATTATTAGCCCCTAAATACGATTTTTAATTTTTCGCGAAAAATGGGAAAAGTACAAAGGCTATAGTCTTTGCACTTTTTTCGACAAAAAAATCGATTTTCTTAAAACTACAGCAAATGGCTTCAAACTTCTTATACACGTTAGTTACGAGCAAGTTAAGGATTATTAGCCCCTAAATACGATTTTTAATTTTTCGCGAAAAATGGGAAAAGTACAAAGGCTATAGTCTTTGCACTTTTTTCGACAAAAAAATCGATTTTCTTAAAACTACAGCAAAGGGCTTCAAACTTCTTATACACATTAGCTATGAGCGAATTAAGGATTATTAGCCCCTAAATACGATTTTTAATTTTTTTTAATAACTTTGTAAATTAAATTTTAAAATAGTTGAGACAAACGGCATTTTACTAAGAAAAATAAACTCTATAACATACTAAAATTTGAACAAAATCGTAAGAGCCGTTTTCGAGAAAAATTTTCAAAATTTTTAATTTTTTGAATAACTTTGTAAATTAAATTTCAAAATAGTTGAGACAAACGGCATTATACTAAGAAAAATAAACTCTATAACATACTAAAATTTGAACAAAATCGTAAGAGCCGTTTTCGAGAAAAATTTTTAAAATTTTTAATTTTTTGAATAACTTTGTAAATTAAATTTCAAAATAGTTGAGACAAACGGCATTATACTAAGAAAAATAAACTCTATAACATACTAAAACTTGAACAACATCGTAAGAGCCGTTTTCGAGAAAAATTTTCAAAATTTTTAATTTTTTGAATAACTTTGTAAATTAATTTAAAAATAGTTGAGACAAACGGCATTATACTAAGAAAAAAAGGCTATATACTCTTTGCACTTTTTTCGACAGAAAAATCGATTTTCTTAAAACTATAGCAAAGGCTTCAAACTTCTTATACACGTTAGTTACGAGCAAGTTAAGGATTATTAGCCCCTAAAAACGATTTTTAATTTTTCGCGAAAAATGGGAAAAGTACAAAGGCTATAGTCTTTGCACTTTTTTCGACAAAAAAATCGATTTTCTTAAAACTACAGCAAATGGCTTCAAACTTCTTATACACGTTAGTTACGAGCAAGTTAAGGATTATTAGCCCCTAAAAACGATTTTTAATTTTTCGCGAAAAATGGGAAAACTACAAAGGCTATAGTCTGCACTTTTTTCGACAAAAAAATCGATTTTCTTAAAACTACAGCAAAGGGCTTCAAACTTCTTATACACATTAGCTATGAGCGAATTAAGGATTATTAGCCCCTAAATACGATTTTTAATTTTTTTTAATAACTTTGTAAATTAAATTTCAAAATAGTTGAGACAAACGGCATTTTACTAAGAAAAATAAACTCTATAACATACTAAAATTTGAACAAAATCGTAATAGCCGTTTTCGAGAAAAATTTTCAAAATTTTTAATTTTTTGAATAACTTTGTAAATTAAATTTCAAAATAGTTGAGACAAACGGCATTATACTAAGAAAAATAAACTCTATAACATACTAAAATTTGAACAAAATCGTAAGAGCCGTTTTCGAGAAAAATTTTCAAAATTTTTAATTTTTTGAATAACTTTGTAAATTAAATTTCAAAATAGTTGAGACAAACGGCATTATACTAAGAAAAATAAACTCTATAACATACTAAAATTTGAACAAAATCGTAAGAGCCGTTTTCGAGAAAAATTTTTAAAATTTTTAATTTTTTGAATAACTTTGTAAATTAAATTTCAAAATAGTTGAGACAAACGGCATTATACTAAGAAAAATAAACTCTATAACATACTAAAACTTGAACAACATCGTAAGAGCCGTTTTCGAGAAAAATTTTCAAAATTTTTAATTTTTTGAATAACTTTGTAAATTAATTTAAAAATAGTTGAGACAAACGGCATTATACTAAGAAAAAAAGGCTATATACTCTTTGCACTTTTTTCGACAGAAAAATCGATTTTCTTAAAACTATAGCAAAGGCTTCAAACTTCTTATACACGTTAGTTACGAGCAAGTTAAGGATTATTAGCCCCTAAAAACGATTTTTAATTTTTCGCGAAAAATGGGAAAAGTACAAAGGCTATAGTCTTTGCACTTTTTTCGACAAAAAAATCGATTTTCTTAAAACTACAGCAAATGGCTTCAAACTTCTTATACACGTTAGTTACGAGCAAGTTAAGGATTATTAGCCCCTAAAAACGATTTTTAATTTTTCGCGAAAAATGGGAAAACTACAAAGGCTATAGTCTGCACTTTTTTCGACAAAAAAATCGATTTTCTTAAAACTACAGCAAAGGGCTTCAAACTTCTTATACACATTAGCTATGAGCGAATTAAGGATTATTAGCCCCTAAATACGATTTTTAATTTTTTTTAATAACTTTGTAAATTAAATTTCAAAATAGTTGAGACAAACGGCATTTTACTAAGAAAAATAAACTCTATAACATACTAAAATTTGAACAAAATCGTAATAGCCGTTTTCGAGAAAAATTTTCAAAATTTTTAATTTTTTGAATAACTTTGTAAATTAAATTTCAAAATAGTTGAGACAAACGGCATTATACTAAGAAAAATAAACTCTATAACATACTAAAATTTGAACAAAATCGTAAGAGCCGTTTTCGATAAAAATTTTCAAAATTTTTAATTTTTTGAATAACTTTGTAAATTAATTTAAAAATAGTTGAGACAAACGGCATTATACTAAGAAAAAAAGGCTATATACTCTTTGCACTTTTTTCGACAAAAAAATCGATTTTCTTAAAACTACAGCAAATGGCTTCAAACTTCTTATACACGTTAGCTATGAGCGAATTAAGGATTATTAGCCCCTAAATACGATTTTTAATTTTTTTAATAACTTTGTAAATTAAATTTTAAAATAGTTGAGACAAACGGCATTTTACTAAGAAAAATAAACTCTATAACATACTAAAATTTGAACAAAATCGTAAGAGCCGTTTTCGAGAAAAATTTTCAAAATTTTTAATTTTTTGAATAACTTTGTAAATTAAATTTCAAAATAGTTGAGACAAACGGCATTATACTAAGAAAAATAAACTCTATAACATACTAAAATTTGAACAAAATCGTAAGAGCCGTTTTCGATAAAAATTTTCAAAATTTTTAATTTTTTGAATAACTTTGTAAATTAAATTTCAAAATAGTTGAGACAAACGGCATTATACTAAGAAAAATAAACTCTATAACATACTAAAATTTGAACAAAATCGTAAGAGCCGTTTTCGAGAAAAATTTTTAAAATTTTTAATTTTTTGAATAACTTTGTAAATTAAATTTCAAAATAGTTGAGACAAACGGCATTATACTAAGAAAAATAAACTCTATAACATACTAAAACTTGAACAAAATCGTAAGAGCCGTTTTCGAGAAAAATTTTCAAAATTTTTAATTTTTTGAATAACTTTGTAAATTAATTTAAAAATAGTTGAGACAAACGGCATTATACTAAGAAAAAAAGGCTATATACTCTTTGCACTGTTTTCGACAGAAAAATCGATTTTCTTAAAACTATAGCAAAGGCTTCAAACTTCTTATACACGTTAGTTACGAGCAAGTTAAGGATTATTAGCCCCTAAAAACGATTTTTAATTTTTCGCGAAAAATGGGAAAAGTACAAAGGCTATAGTCTTTGCACTTTTTTCAACAGAAAAATCAATTTTCTTAAAACTACAGCAAATGGCTTCAAACTTCTTATACACGTTAGTTACGAGCAAGTTAAGGATTATTAGCCCCTAAATACGATTTTTAATTTTTCGCGAAAAATGGGAAAAGTACAAAGGCTTAGTCTTTGCACTTTTTTCGACAAAAAAATCGATTTTCTTAAAACTACAGCAAATGGCTTCAAACTTCTTATACACGTTAGTTACGAGCAAGTTAAGGATTATTAGCCCCTAAATACGATATTTAATTTTTCGCGAAAAATGGGAAAAGTACAAAGGCTATTATAGTCTTTGCACTTTTTTCGACAAAAAAATCGATTTTCTTAAAACTACAGCAAATGGCTTCAAACTTCTTATACACGTTAGTTACGAGCAAGTTAAGGATTATTAGCCCCTAAATACGATTTTTAATTTCTCGCGAAAAATGGGAAAAGTACAAAGGCTATAGTCTTTGCACTTTTTTCGACAAAAAAATCGATTTTCTTAAAACTACAGCAAATGGCTTCAAACTTCTTATACACGTTAGTTACGAGCAAGTTAAGGATTATTAGCCCCTTAATACGATTTTTAATTTTTCGCGAAAAATGGGAAAAGTACAAAGGCTATAGTCTTTGCACTTTTTTCGACAAAAAAATCGATTTTCTTAAAACTACAGCAAATGGCTTCAAACTTTTTATACACGTTAGTTATGAGCAAATTAAGGATTATTAGCCCCTAAATACGATTTTTAATTTTTTTAATAACTTTGTAAATTAAATTTTAAAATAGTTGAGACAAACGGCATTTTACTAAGAAAAATAAACTCTATAACATACTAAAATTTGAACAAAATCGTAAGAGCCGTTTTCGAGAAAAATTTTCAAAATTTTTAATTTTTTGAATAACTTTGTAGATTAAATTTCAAAATAGTTGAGACAAACGGCATTATACTAAGAAAAATAAACTCTATAACATACTAAAATTTGAACAAAATCGTAAGAGCCGTTTTCGATAAAAATTTTCAAAATTTTTAATTTTTTGAATAACTTTGTAAATTAAATTTCAAAATAGTTGAGACAAACGGCATTATACTAAGAAAAATAAACTCTATAACATACTAAAATTTGAACAAAATCGTAAGAGCCGTTTTCGAGAAAAATTTTTAAAATTTTTAATTTTTTGAATAACTTTGTAAATTAAATTTCAAAATAGTTGAGACAAACGGCATTATACTAAGAAAAATAAACTCTATAACATACTAAAACTTGAACAACATCGTAAGAGCCGTTTTCGAGAAAAATTTTCAAAATTTTTAATTTTTTGAATGACTTTGTAAATTAATTTAAAAATAGTTGAGACAAACGGCATTATACTAAGAAAAAAAGGCTATATACTCTTTGCACTTTTTTCGACAGAAAAATCGATTTTCTTAAAACTATAGCAAAGGCTTCAAACTTCTTATACACGTTAGTTACGAGCAAGTTAAGGATTATTAGCCCCTAAAAACGATTTTTAATTTTTCGCGAAAAATGGGAAAAGTACAAAGGCTATAGTCTTTGCACTTTTTTCGACAAAAAAATCGATTTTCTTAAAACTACAGCAAATGGCTTCAAACTTCTTATACACGTTAGTTACGAGCAAGTTAAGGATTATTAGCCCCTAAAAACGATTTTTAATTTTTCGCGAAAAATGGGAAAACTACAAAGGCTATAGTCTTTGCACTTTTTTCGACAAAAAAATCGATTTTCTTAAAACTACAGCAAATGGCTTCAAACTTCTTATACACGTTAGTTACGAGCAAGTTAAGGATTATTAGCCCCTAAATACGATTTTTAATTTTTCGCGAAAAATGGGAAAAGTACAAAGGCTATAGTCTTTGCACTTTTTTCGACAAAAAAATCGATTTTCTTAAAACTACAGCAAATGGCTTCAAACTTCTTATACACGTTAGTTACGAGCAAGTTAAGGATTATTAGCCCCTAAATACGATTTTTAATTTTTCGCGAAAAATGGGAAAAGTACAAAGGCTATAGTCTTTGCACTTTTTTCGATAAAAAAAATCGATTTTCTTAAAACTACAGCAAAGGGCTTCAAACTTCTTATACACATTAGCTATGAGCGAATTAAGGATTATTAGCCCCTAAATACGATTTTTAATTTTTTTTAATAACTTTGTAAATTAAATTTCAAAATAGTTGAGACAAACGGCATTATACTAAGAAAAATAAACTCTATAACATACTAAAATTTGAACAAAATCGTAAGAGCCGTTTTCGAGAAAAATTTTTAAAATTTTTAATTTTTTGAATAACTTTGTAAATTAAATTTCAAAATAGTTGAGACAAACGGCATTATACTAAGAAAAATAAACTCTATAACATACTAAAACTTGAACAAAATCGTAAGAGCCGTTTTCGAGAAAAATTTTCAAAATTTTTAATTTTTTGAATAACTTTGTAAATTAATTTAAAAATAGTTGAGACAAACGGCATTATACTAAGAAAAAAAGGCTATATACTCTTTGCACTTTTTTCGACAAAAAAATCGATTTTCTTAAAACTACAGCAAAGGGCTTCAAACTTCTTATACACATTAGCTATGAGCGAATTAAGGATTATTAGCCCCTAAATACGATTTTTAATTTTTTTTAATAACTTTGTAAATTAAATTTCAAAATAGTTGAGACAAACGGCATTTTACTAAGAAAAATAAACTCTATAACATACTAAAATTTGAACAAAATCGTAAGAGCCGTTTTCGAGAAAAATTTTCAAAATTTTTAATTTTTTGAATAACTTTGTAAATTAAATTTCAAAATAGTTGAGACAAACGGCATTATACTAAGAAAAATAAACTCTATAACATACTAAAATTTGAACAAAATCGTAAAAGCCGTTTTCGATAAAAATTTTCAAAATTTTTAATTTTTTGAATAACTTTGTAAATTAAATTTCAAAATAGTTGAGACAAACGGCATTATACTAAGAAAAATAAACTCTATAACATACTAAAATTTGAACAAAATCGTAAGAGCCGTTTTCGAGAAAAATTTCTAAAATTTTTAATTTTTTGAATAACTTTGTAAATTAAATTTCAAAATAGTTGAGACAAACGGCATTATACTAAGAAAAATAAACTCTATAACATACTAAAACTTGAACAAAATCGTAAGAGCCGTTTTCGAGAAAAATTTTCAAAATTTTTAATTTTTTGAATAACTTTGTAAATTAATTTAAAAATAGTTGAGACAAACGGCATTATACTAAGAAAAAAAGGCTATATACTCTTTGCACTTTTTTCGACAGAAAAATCGATTTTCTTAAAACTATAGCAAAGGCTTCAAACTTCTTATACACGTTAGTTACGAGCAAGTTAAGGATTATTAGCCCCTAAAAACGATTTTTAATTTTTCGCGAAAAATGGGAAAAGTACAAAGGCTATAGTCTTTGCACTTTTTTCGACAGAAAAATCAATTTTCTTAAAACTACAGCAAATGGCTTCAAACTTCTTATACACGTTAGTTACGAGCAAGTTAAGGATTATTAGCCCCTAAATACGATTTTTAATTTTTCGCGAAAAATGGGAAAAGTACAAAGGCTATAGTCTTTGCACTTTTTTCGACAAAAAAATCGATTTTCTTAAAACTACAGCAAATGGCTTCAAACTTCTTATACACGTTAGTTACGAGCAAGTTAAGGATTATTAGCCCCTAAATACGATTTTTAATTTTTCGCGAAAAATGGGAAAAGTACAAAGGCTATAAGTCTTTGCACTTTTTTCGACAAAAAAATCGATTTTCTTAAAACTACAGCAAATGGCTTCAAACTTCTTATACACGTTAGTTACGAGCAAGTTAAGGATTATTAGCCCCTAAATACGATTTTTAATTTTTCGCGAAAAATGGGAAAAGTACAAAGGCTATAGTCTTTGCACTTTTTTCGACAAAAAAATCGATTTTCTTAAAACTACAGCAAATGGCTTCAAACTTCTTATACACGTTAGTTACGAGCAAGTTAAGGATTATTAGCCCCTAAATACGATTTTTAATTTTTCGCGAAAAATGGGAAAAGTACAAAGGCTTATAGTCTTTGCACTTTTTTCGACAAAAAAATCGATTTTCTTAAAACTACAGCAAATGGCTTCAAACTTCTTATACACGTTAGTTACGAGCAAGTTAAGGATTATTAGCCCCTAAATACGATTTTTAATTTTTCGCGAAAAATGGGAAAAGTACAAAGGCTATAGTCTTTGCACTTTTTTCGACAAAAAAATCGATTTTCTTAAAACTACAGCAAAGGGCTTCAAACTTCTTATACACATTAGCTATGAGCGAATTAAGGATTATTAGCCCCTAAATACGATTTTTAATTTTTTTTAATAACTTTGTAAATTAAATTTCAAAATAGTTGAGACAAACGGCATTTTACTAAGAAAAATAAACTCTATAACATACTAAAATTTGAACAAAATCGTAAGAGCCGTTTTCGAGAAAAATTTTCAAAATTTTTAATTTTTTGAATAACTTTGTAAATTAAATTTCAAAAGAGTTGAGACAAACGGCATTATACTAAGAAAAATAAACTCTATAACATACTAAAATTTGAACAAAATCGTAAGAGCCGTTTTCGATAAAAATTTTCAAAATTTTTAATTTTTTGAATAACTTTGTAAATTAATTTAAAAATAGTTGAGACAAACGGCATTATACTAAGAAAAAAAGGCTATATACTCTTTGCACTTTTTTCGACAAAAAAATCGATTTTCTTAAAACTACAGCAAATGGCTTCAAACTTCTTATACACGTTAGCTATGAGCGAATTAAGGATTATTAGCCCCTAAATACGATTTTTAATTTTTTTAATAACTTTGTAAATTAAATTTTAAAATAGTTGAAACAAACGGCATTTTACTAAGAAAAATAAACTCTATAACATACTAAAATTTGAACAAAATCGTAAGAGCCGTTTTCGAGAAAAATTTTCAAAATTTTTAATTTTTTGAATAACTTTGTAAATTAAATTTCAAAATAGTTGAGACAAACGGCATTATACAAAGAAAAATAAACTCTATAACATACTAAAATTTGAACAAAATCGTAAGAGCCGTTTTCGATAAAAATTTTCAAAATTTTTAATTTTTTGAATAACTTTGTAAATTAAATTTCAAAATAGTTGAGACAAACGGCATTATACTAAGAAAAATAAACTCTATAACATACTAAAATTTGAACAAAATCGTAGGAGCCGTTTTCGAGAAAAATTTCTAAAATTTTTAATTTTTTGAATAACTTTGTAAATTAAATTTCAAAATAGTTGAGACAAACGGCATTATACTAAGAAAAATAAACTCTATAACATACTAAAACTTGAACAAAATCGTAAGAGCCGTTTTCGAGAAAAATTTTCAAAATTTTTAATTTTTTGAATAACTTTGTAAATTAATTTAAAAATAGTTGAGACAAACGGCATTATACTAAGAAAAAAAGGCTATATACTCTTTGCACTTTTTTCGACAGAAAAATCGATTTTCTTAAAACTATAGCAAAGGCTTCAAACTTCTTATACACGTTAGTTACGAGCAAGTTAAGGATTATTAGCCCCTAAAAACGATTTTTAATTTTTCGCGAAAAATGGGAAAAGTACAAAGGCTATAGTCTTTGCACTTTTTTCGACAGAAAAATCAATTTTCTTAAAACTACAGCAAATGGCTTCAAACTTCTTATACACGTTAGTTACGAGCAAGTTAAGGATTATTAGCCCCTAAATACGATTTTTAATTTTTCGCGAAAAATGGGAAAAGTACAAAGGCTTTATAGTCTTTGCACTTTTTTCGACAAAAAAATCGATTTTCTTAAAACTACAGCAAATGGCTTCAAACTTCTTATACACGTTAGTTACGAGCAAGTTAAGGATTATTAGCCCCTAAATACGATTTTTAATTTTTCGCGAAAAATGGGAAAAGTACAAAGGCTATAGTCTTTGCACTTTTTTCGACAAAAAAATCGATTTTCTTAAAACTACAGCAAATGGCTTCAAACTTCTTATACACGTTAGTTACGAGCAAGTTAAGGATTATTAGCCCCTAAATACGATTTTTAATTTTTCGCGAAAAATGGGAAAAGTACAAAGGCTATAAGTCTTTGCACTTTTTTCGACAAAAAAATCGATTTTCTTAAAACTACAGCAAATGGCTTCAAACTTCTTATACACGTTAGTTACGAGCAAGTTAAGGATTATTAGCCCCTAAATACGATTTTTAATTTTTCGCGAAAAATGGGAAAAGTACAAAGGCTATAGTCTTTGCACTTTTTTCGACAAAAAAATCGATTTTCTTAAAACTACAGCAAAGGGCTTCAAACTTCTTATACACATTAGCTATGAGCGAATTAAGGATTATTAGCCCCTAAATACGATTTTTAATTTTTTTTAATAACTTTGTAAATTAAATTTCAAAATAGTTGAGACAAACGGCATTTTACTAAGAAAAATAAACTCTATAACATACTAAAATTTGAACAAAATCGTAAGAGCCGTTTTCGAGAAAAATTTTCAAAATTTTTAATTTTTTGAATAACTTTGTAAATTAAATTTCAAAATAGTTGAGACAAACGGCATTATACTAAGAAAAATAAACTCTATAACATACTAAAATTTGAACAAAATCGTAAGAGCCGTTTTCGAGAAAAATTTTCAAAATTTTTAATTTTTTGAATAACTTTGTAAATTAAATTTCAAAATAGTTGAGACAAACGGCATTATACTAAGAAAAATAAACTCTATAACATACTAAAATTTGAACAAAATCGTAAGAGCCGTTTTCGAGAAAAATTTTTAAAATTTTTAATTTTTTGAATAACTTTGTAAATTAAATTTCAAAATAGTTGAGACAAACGGCATTATACTAAGAAAAATAAACTCTATAACATACTAAAACTTGAACAAAATCGTAAGAGCCGTTTTCGAGAAAAATTTTCAAAATTTTTAATTTTTTGAATAACTTTGTAAATTAATTTAAAAATAGTTGAGACAAACGGCATTATACTAAGAAAAAAAGGCTATATACTCTTTGCACTTTTTTCGACAGAAAAATCGATTTTCTTAAAACTATAGCAAAGGCTTCAAACTTCTTATACACGTTAGTTACGAGCAAGTTAAGGATTATTAGCCCCTAAATACGATTTTTAATTTTTCGCGAAAAATGGGAAAAGTACAAAGGCTATAGTCTTTGCACTTTTTTCGACAAAAAAATCGATTTTCTTAAAACTACAGCAAATGGCTTCAAACTTCTTATACACGTTAGTTACGAGCAAGTTAAGGATTATTAGCCCCTAAATACGATTTTTAATTTTTCGCGAAAAATGGGAAAAGTACAAAGGCTATAGTCTTTGCACTTTTTTCGACAAAAAAATCGATTTTCTTAAAACTACAGCAAATGGCTTCAAACTTCTTATACACGTTAGTTACGAGCAAGTTAAGGATTATTAGCCCCTAAATACGATTTTTAATTTTTCGCGAAAAATGGGAAAAGTACAAAGGCTATAGTCTTTGCACTTTTTTCGACAAAAAAATCGATTTTCTTAAAACTACAGCAAATGGCTTCAAACTTCTTATACACGTTAGTTACGAGCAAGTTAAGGATTATTAGCCCCTAAATACGATTTTTAATTTTTCGCGAAAAATGGGAAAAGTACAAAGGCTATAGTCTTTGCACTTTTTTCGACAAAAAAATCGATTTTCTTAAAACTACAGCAAAGGGCTTCAAACTTCTTATACACATTAGCTATGAGCGAATTAAGGATTATTAGCCCCTAAATACGATTTTTAATTTTTTTTAATAACTTTGTAAATTAAATTTCAAAATAGTTGAGACAAACGGCATTTTACTAAGAAAAATAAACTCTATAACATACTAAAATTTGAACAAAATCGTAAGAGCCGTTTTCGAGAAAAATTTTCAAAATTTTTAATTTTTTGAATAACTTTGTAAATTAAATTTCAAAAGAGTTGAGACAAACGGCATTATACTAAGAAAAATAAACTCTATAACATACTAAAATTTGAACAAAATCGTAAGAGCCGTTTTCGATAAAAATTTTCAAAATTTTTAATTTTTTGAATAACTTTGTAAATTAATTTAAAAATAGTTGAGACAAACGGCATTATACTAAGAAAAAAAGGCTATATACTCTGCACTTTTTTCGACAAAAAAATCGATTTTCTTAAAACTACAGCAAATGGCTTCAAACTTCTTATACACGTTAGCTATGAGCGAATTAAGGATTATTAGCCCCTAAATACGATTTTTAATTTTTTTAATAACTTTGTAAATTAAATTTTAAAATAGTTGAGACAAACGGCATTTTACTAAGAAAAATAAACTCTATAACATACTAAAATTTGAACAAAATCGTAAGAGCCGTTTTCGAGAAAAATTTTCAAAATTTTTAATTTTTTGAATAACTTTGTAAATTAAATTTCAAAATAGTTGAGACAAACGGCATTATACTAAGAAAAATAAACTCTATAACATACTAAAATTTGAACAAAATCGTAAGAGCCGTTTTCGATAAAAATTTTCAAAATTTTTAATTTTTTGAATAACTTTGTAAATTAAATTTCAAAATAGTTGAGACAAACGGCATTATACTAAGAAAAATAAACTCTATAACATACTAAAATTTGAACAAAATCGTAGGAGCCGTTTTCGAGAAAAATTTCTAAAATTTTTAATTTTTTGAATAACTTTGTAAATTAAATTTCAAAATAGTTGAGACAAACGGCATTATACTAAGAAAAATAAACTCTATAACATACTAAAACTTGAACAAAATCGTAAGAGCCGTTTTCGAGAAAAATTTTCAAAATTTTTAATTTTTTGAATAACTTTGTAAATTAATTTAAAAATAGTTGAGACAAACGGCATTATACTAAGAAAAAAAGGCTATATACTCTTTGCACTTTTTTCGACAGAAAAATCGATTTTCTTAAAACTATAGCAAAGGCTTCAAACTTCTTATACACGTTAGTTACGAGCAAGTTAAGGATTATTAGCCCCTAAAAACGATTTTTAATTTTTCGCGAAAAATGGGAAAAGTACAAAGGCTATAGTCTTTGCACTTTTTTCGACAGAAAAATCAATTTTCTTAAAACTACAGCAAATGGCTTCAAACTTCTTATACACGTTAGTTACGAGCAAGTTAAGGATTATTAGCCCCTAAATACGATTTTTAATTTTTCGCGAAAAATGGGAAAAGTACAAAGGCTATAGTCTTTGCACTTTTTTCGACAAAAAAATCGATTTTCTTAAAACTACAGCAAATGGCTTCAAACTTCTTATACACGTTAGTTACGAGCAAGTTAAGGATTATTAGCCCCTAAATACGATTTTTAATTTTTCGCGAAAAATGGGAAAAGTACAAAGGCTATAGTCTTTGCACTTTTTTCGACAAAAAAATCGATTTTCTTAAAACTACAGCAAATGGCTTCAAACTTCTTATACACGTTAGTTACGAGCAAGTTAAGGATTATTAGCCCCTAAATACGATTTTTAATTTTTCGCGAAAAATGGGAAAAGTACAAAGGCTATAAGTCTTTGCACTTTTTTCGACAAAAAAATCGATTTTCTTAAAACTACAGCAAATGGCTTCAAACTTCTTATACACGTTAGTTACGAGCAAGTTAAGGATTATTAGCCCCTAAATACGATTTTTAATTTTTCGCGAAAAATGGGAAAAGTACAAAGGCTATAGTCTTTGCACTTTTTTCGACAAAAAAATCGATTTTCTTAAAACTACAGCAAAGGGCTTCAAACTTCTTATACACATTAGCTATGAGCGAATTAAGGATTATTAGCCCCTAAATACGATTTTTAATTTTTTTTAATAACTTTGTAAATTAAATTTCAAAATAGTTGAGACAAACGGCATTTTACTAAGAAAAATAAACTCTATAACATACTAAAATTTGAACAAAATCGTAAGAGCCGTTTTCGAGAAAAATTTTCAAAATTTTTAATTTTTTGAATAACTTTGTAAATTAATTTAAAAATAGTTGAGACAAACGGCATTATACTAAGAAAAAAAGGCTATATACTCTTTGCACTTTTTTCGACAGAAAAATCGATTTTCTTAAAACTATAGCAAAGGCTTCAAACTTCTTATACACGTTAGTTACGAGCAAGTTAAGGATTATTAGCCCCTAAATACGATTTTTAATTTTTCGCGAAAAATGGGAAAAGTACAAAGGCTATAGTCTTTGCACTTTTTTCGACAAAAAAATCGATTTTCTTAAAACTACAGCAAATGGCTTCAAACTTCTTATACACGTTAGTTACGAGCAAGTTAAGGATTATTAGCCCCTAAATACGATTTTTAATTTTTCGCGAAAAATGGGAAAAGTACAAAGGCTATAGTCTTTGCACTTTTTTCGACAAAAAAATCGATTTTCTTAAAACTACAGCAAATGGCTTCAAACTTCTTATACACGTTAGTTACGAGCAAGTTAAGGATTATTAGCCCCTAAATACGATTTTTAATTTTTCGCGAAAAATGGGAAAAGTACAAAGGCTATAGTCTTTGCACTTTTTTCGACAAAAAAATCGATTTTCTTAAAACTACAGCAAATGGCTTCAAACTTCTTATACACGTTAGTTACGAGCAAGTTAAGGATTATTAGCCCCTAAATACGATTTTTAATTTTTCGCGAAAAATGGGAAAAGTACAAAGGCTATAGTCTTTGCACTTTTTTCGACAAAAAAATCGATTTTCTTAAAACTACAGCAAAGGGCTTCAAACTTCTTATACACATTAGCTATGAGCGAATTAAGGATTATTAGCCCCTAAATACGATTTTTAATTTTTTTTAATAACTTTGTAAATTAAATTTCAAAATAGTTGAGACAAACGGCATTTTACTAAGAAAAATAAACTCTATAACATACTAAAATTTGAACAAAATCGTAAGAGCCGTTTTCGAGAAAAATTTTCAAAATTTTTAATTTTTTGAATAACTTTGTAAATTAAATTTCAAAAGAGTTGAGACAAACGGCATTATACTAAGAAAAATAAACTCTATAACATACTAAAATTTGAACAAAATCGTAAGAGCCGTTTTCGATAAAAATTTTCAAAATTTTTAATTTTTTGAATAACTTTGTAAATTAATTTAAAAATAGTTGAGACAAACGGCATTATACTAAGAAAAAAAGGCTATATACTCTTTGCACTTTTTTCGACAAAAAAATCGATTTTCTTAAAACTACAGCAAATGGCTTCAAACTTCTTATACACGTTAGCTATGAGCGAATTAAGGATTATTAGCCCCTAAATACGATTTTTAATTTTTTTAATAACTTTGTAAATTAAATTTTAAAATAGTTGAGACAAACGGCATTTTACTAAGAAAAATAAACTCTATAACATACTAAAATTTGAACAAAATCGTAAGAGCCGTTTTCGAGAAAAATTTTCAAAATTTTTAATTTTTTGAATAACTTTGTAAATTAAATTTCAAAATAGTTGAGACAAACGGCATTATACTAAGAAAAATAAACTCTATAACATACTAAAATTTGAACAAAATCGTAAGAGCCGTTTTCGATAAAAATTTTCAAAATTTTTAATTTTTTGAATAACTTTGTAAATTAAATTTCAAAATAGTTGAGACAAACGGCATTATACTAAGAAAAATAAACTCTATAACATACTAAAATTTGAACAAAATCGTAGGAGCCGTTTTCGAGAAAAATTTCTAAAATTTTTAATTTTTTGAATAACTTTGTAAATTAAATTTCAAAATAGTTGAGACAAACGGCATTATACTAAGAAAAATAAACTCTATAACATACTAAAACTTGAACAAAATCGTAAGAGCCGTTTTCGAGAAAAATTTTCAAAATTTTTAATTTTTTGAATAACTTTGTAAATTAATTTAAAAATAGTTGAGACAAACGGCATTATACTAAGAAAAAAAGGCTATATACTCTTTGCACTTTTTTCGACAGAAAAATCGATTTTCTTAAAACTATAGCAAAGGCTTCAAACTTCTTATACACGTTAGTTACGAGCAAGTTAAGGATTATTAGCCCCTAAAAACGATTTTTAATTTTTCGCGAAAAATGGGAAAAGTACAAAGGCTATAGTCTTTGCACTTTTTTCGACAGAAAAATCAATTTTCTTAAAACTACAGCAAATGGCTTCAAACTTCTTATACACGTTAGTTACGAGCAAGTTAAGGATTATTAGCCCCTAAATACGATTTTTAATTTTTCGCGAAAAATGGGAAAAGTACAAAGGCTATAGTCTTTGCACTTTTTTCGACAAAAAAATCGATTTTCTTAAAACTACAGCAAATGGCTTCAAACTTCTTATACACGTTAGTTACGAGCAAGTTAAGGATTATTAGCCCCTAAATACGATTTTTAATTTTTCGCGAAAAATGGGAAAAGTACAAAGGCTATAGTCTTTGCACTTTTTTCGACAAAAAAATCGATTTTCTTAAAACTACAGCAAATGGCTTCAAACTTCTTATACACGTTAGTTACGAGCAAGTTAAGGATTATTAGCCCCTAAATACGATTTTTAATTTTTCGCGAAAAATGGGAAAAGTACAAAGGCTATAAGTCTTTGCACTTTTTTCGACAAAAAAATCGATTTTCTTAAAACTACAGCAAATGGCTTCAAACTTCTTATACACGTTAGTTACGAGCAAGTTAAGGATTATTAGCCCCTAAATACGATTTTTAATTTTTCGCGAAAAATGGGAAAAGTACAAAGGCTATAGTCTTTGCACTTTTTTCGACAAAAAAATCGATTTTCTTAAAACTACAGCAAAGGGCTTCAAACTTCTTATACACATTAGCTATGAGCGAATTAAGGATTATTAGCCCCTAAATACGATTTTTAATTTTTTTTAATAACTTTGTAAATTAAATTTCAAAATAGTTGAGACAAACGGCATTTTACTAAGAAAAATAAACTCTATAACATACTAAAATTTGAACAAAATCGTAAGAGCCGTTTTCGAGAAAAATTTTCAAAATTTTTAATTTTTTGAATAACTTTGTAAATTAAATTTCAAAATAGTTGAGACAAACGGCATTATACTAAGAAAAATAAACTCTATAACATACTAAAATTTGAACAAAATCGTAAGAGCCGTTTTCGATAAAAATTTTCAAAATTTTTAATTTTTTGAATAACTTTGTAAATTAAATTTCAAAATAGTTGAGACAAACGGCATTATACTAAGAAAAAAAGGCTATATACTCTTTGCACTTTTTTCGACAAAAAAATCGATTTTCTTAAAACTACAGCAAATGGCTTCAAACTTCTTATACACGTTAGCTATGAGCGAATTAAGGATTATTAGCCCCTAAATACGATTTTTAATTTTTTTAATAACTTTGTAAATTAAATTTTAAAATAGTTGAGACAAACGGCATTTTACTAAGAAAAATAAACTCTATAACATACTAAAATTTGAACAAAATCGTAAGAGCCGTTTTCGAGAAAAATTTTCAAAATTTTTAATTTTTTGAATAACTTTGTAAATTAAATTTCAAAATAGTTGAGACAAACGGCATTATACTAAGAAAAATAAACTCTATAACATACTAAAATTTGAACAAAATCGTAAGAGCCGTTTTCGAGAAAAATTTTTAAAATTTTTAATTTTTTGAATAACTTTGTAAATTAAATTTCAAAATAGTTGAGACAAACGGCATTATACTAAGAAAAATAAACTCTATAACATACTAAAACTTGAACAAAATCGTAAGAGCCGTTTTCGAGAAAAATTTTCAAAATTTTTAATTTTTTGAATAACTTTGTAAATTAATTTAAAAATAGTTGAGACAAACGGCATTATACTAAGAAAAAAAGGCTATATACTCTTTGCACTTTTTTCGACAGAAAAATCGATTTTCTTAAAACTATAGCAAAGGCTTCAAACTTCTTATACACGTTAGTTACGAGCAAGTTAAGGATTATTAGCCCCTAAAAACGATTTTTAATTTTTCGCGAAAAATGGGAAAAGTACAAAGGCTATAGTCTTTGCACTTTTTTCGACAGAAAAATCAATTTTCTTAAAACTATAGCAAAGGCTTCAAACTTCTTATACACGTTAGTTACGAGCAAGTTAAGGATTATTAGCCCCTAAATACGATTTTTAATTTTTCGCGAAAAATGGGAAAAGTACAAAGGCTATAGTCTTTGCACTTTTTTCGACAAAAAAATCGATTTTCTTAAAACTACAGCAAATGGCTTCAAACTTCTTATACACGTTAGTTACGAGCAAGTTAAGGATTATTAGCCCCTAAAAACGATTTTTAATTTTTCGCGAAAAATGGGAAAAGTACAAAGGCTATAGTCTTTGCACTTTTTTCGACAAAAATATCGATTTTCTTAAAACTACAGCAAATGGCTTCAAACTTCTTATACACGTTAGTTACGAGCAAGTTAAGGATTATTAGCCCCTAAATACGATTTTTAATTTTTCGCGAAAAATGGGAAAAGTACAAAGGCTATAGTCTTTGCACTTTTTTCGACAAAAAAATCGATTTTCTTAAAACTACAGCAAATGGCTTCAAACTTCTTATACACGTTAGTTACGAGCAAGTTAAGGATTATTAGCCCCTAAATACGATTTTTAATTTTTCGCGAAAAATGGGAAAAGTACAAAGGCTATAGTCTTTGCACTTTTTTCGACAAAAAAATCGATTTTCTTAAAACTACAGCAAAGGGCTTCAAACTTCTTATACACATTAGCTATGAGCGAATTAAGGATTATTAGCCCCTAAATACGATTTTTAATTTTTTTTAATAACTTTGTAAATTAAATTTCAAAATAGTTGAGACAAACGGCATTTTACTAAGAAAAATAAACTCTATAACATACTAAAATTTGAACAAAATCGTAAAAGCCGTTTTCGAGAAAAATTTTCAAAATTTTTAATTTTTTGAATAACTTTGTAAATTAAATTTCAAAATAGTTGAGACAAACGGCATTATACTAAGAAAAATAAACTCTATAACATACTAAAATTTGAACAAAATCGTAAGAGCCGTTTTCGAGAAAAATTTTCAAAATTTTTAATTTTTTGAATAACTTTGTAAATTAAATTTCAAAATAGTTGAGACAAACGGCATTATACTAAGAAAAATAAACTCTATAACATACTAAAATTTGAACAAAATCGTAAGAGCCGTTTTCGAGAAAAATTTTTAAAATTTTTAATTTTTTGAATAACTTTGTAAATTAAATTTCAAAATAGTTGAGACAAACGGCATTATACTAAGAAAAATAAACTCTATAACATACTAAAACTTGAACAAAATCGTAAGAGCCGTTTTCGAGAAAAATTTTCAAAATTTTTAATTTTTTGAATAACTTTGTAAATTAATTTAAAAATAGTTGAGACAAACGGCATTATACTAAGAAAAAAAGGCTATATACTCTTTGCACTTTTTTCGACAGAAAAATCGATTTTCTTAAAACTATAGCAAAGGCTTCAAACTTCTTATACACGTTAGTTACGAGCAAGTTAAGGATTATTAGCCCCTAAAAACGATTTTTAATTTTTCGCGAAAAATGGGAAAAGTACAAAGGCTATAGTCTTTGCACTTTTTTCGACAGAAAAATCAATTTTCTTAAAACTATAGCAAAGGCTTCAAACTTCTTATACACGTTAGTTACGAGCAAGTTAAGGATTATTAGCCCCTAAATACGATTTTTAATTTTTCGCGAAAAATGGGAAAAGTACAAAGGCTATAGTCTTTGCACTTTTTTCGACAAAAAAATCGATTTTCTTAAAACTACAGCAAATGGCTTCAAACTTCTTATACACGTTAGTTACGAGCAAGTTAAGGATTATTAGCCCCTAAAAACGATTTTTAATTTTTCGCGAAAAATGGGAAAAGTACAAAGGCTATAGTCTTTGCACTTTTTTCGACAAAAATATCGATTTTCTTAAAACTACAGCAAATGGCTTCAAACTTCTTATACACGTTAGTTACGAGCAAGTTAAGGATTATTAGCCCCTAAATACGATTTTTAATTTTTCGCGAAAAATGGGAAAAGTACAAAGGCTATAGTCTTTGCACTTTTTTCGACAAAAAAATCGATTTTCTTAAAACTACAGCAAATGGCTTCAAACTTCTTATACACGTTAGTTACGAGCAAGTTAAGGATTATTAGCCCCTAAATACGATTTTTAATTTTTCGCGAAAAATGGGAAAAGTACAAAGGCTATAGTCTTTGCACTTTTTTCGACAAAAAAATCGATTTTCTTAAAACTACAGCAAATGGCTTCAAACTTCTTATACACGTTAGTTACGAGCAAGTTAAGGATTATTAGCCCCTAAATACGATTTTTAATTTTTCGCGAAAAATGGGAAAAGTACAAAGAAAAATAAACTCTATAACATACTAAAACTTGAACAAAATCGTAAGAGCCGTTTTCGAGAAAAATTTTCAAAATTTTTAATTTTTTGAATAACTTTGTAAATTAAATTTCAAAATAGTTAAGACAAACGGCATTATACTAAGAAAAATAAACTCTATAACATACTAAAATTTGAACAAAATCGTAAGAGCCGTTTTCGAGAAAAATTTTCAAAATTTTTAATTTTTTGAATAACTTTGTAAATTAAATTTCAAAATAGTTGAGACAAACGGCATTATACTAAGAAAAATAAACTCTATAACATACTAAAATTTGAACAAAATCGTAAGAGCCGTTTTCGAGAAAAATTTTTAAAATTTTTAATTTTTTGAATAACTTTGTAAATTAAATTTCAAAATAGTTGAGACAAACGGCATTATACTAAGAAAAATAAACTCTATAACATACTAAAACTTGAACAAAATCGTAAGAGCCGTTTTCGAGAAAAATTTTCAAAATTTTTAATTTTTTGAATAACTTTGTAAATTAATTTAAAAATAGTTGAGACAAACGGCATTATACTAAGAAAAAAAGGCTATATACTCTTTGCACTTTTTTCGACAGAAAAATCGATTTTCTTAAAACTATAGCAAAGGCTTCAAACTTCTTATACACGTTAGTTACGAGCAAGTTAAAACTACAGCAAATGGCTTCAAACTTCTTATACACGTTAGTTACGAGCAAGTTAAGGATTATTAGCCCCTAAATACGATTTTTAATTTTTCGCGAAAAATGGGAAAAGTACAAAGAAAAATAAACTCTATAACATACTAAAACTTGAACAAAATCGTAAGAGCCGTTTTCGAGAAAAATTTTCAAAATTTTTAATTTTTTGAATAACTTTGTAAATTAAATTTCAAAATAGTTAAGACAAACGGCATTATACTAAGAAAAATAAACTCTATAACATACTAAAATTTTAACAAAATCGTAAGAGCCGTTTTCGAGAAAAATTTTCAAAATTTTTAATTTTTTGAATAACTTTGTAAATTAAATTTTAAAATAGTTGAGACAAACGGCATTATACTAAGAAAAATAAACTCTATAACATACTAAAATTTGAACAAAATCGTAAGAGCCGTTTTCGAGAAAAATTTTCAAAATTTTAAATTTTTTGAATAACTTTGTAAATTAATTTAAAAATAGTTGAGACAAACGGCATTATACTAAGAAAAAAAGGATATATACTCTTTGCACTTTTTTCGACAGAAAAATCGATTTTCTTAAAACTATAGCAAATGGCTTCAAACTTCTTATACACGTTAGTTACGAGCAAGTTAAGGATTATTAGCCCCTAAATACGATTTTTAATTTTTCGCGAAAAATGGGAAAAGTACAAAGGCTATAGTCTTTGCACTTTTTTCGACAAAAAAATCGATTTTCTTAAAACTACAGCAAATGGCTTCAAACTTCTTATACACGTTAGTTACGAGCAAGTTAAGGATTATTAGCCCCTAAATACGATTTTTAATTTTTCGCGAAAAATAGGAAAAGTACAAAGGCTATATATAGTCTTTGCACTTTTTTCGACAAAAAAATCGATTTTCTTAAAACTACAGCAAATGGCTTCAAACTTCTTATACACATTAGCTATGAGCGAATTAAGGATTATTAGCCCCTAAATACGATTTTTAATTTTTTTTAATAATTTGTAAATTAAATTTTAAAATAGTTGAGACAAACGGCATTTTACTAAGAAAAATAAACTCTATAACATACTAAAATTTGAACAAAATCGTAAGAGCCGTTTTCGAGAAAAATTTTCAAAATTTTTAATTTTTTGAATCACTTTGTAAATTAAATTTCAAAATAGTTGAGACAAACGGCATTATACTAAGAAAAATAAACTCTATAACATACTAAAATTTGAACAAAATCGTAAGAGCCGTTTTCGAGAAAATTTTTCAAAATTTTCAAAATTTTTAATTTTTTGAATAACTTTGTAAATTAAATTTCAAAATAGTTGAAACAAACGGCATTACACTAAGAAAAATAAACTCTATAACATACTAAAATTTGAACAAAATCGTAAGAGCCGTTTTCGAGAAAAATTTTCAAAATTTTTAATTTTTTGAATAACTTTGTAAATTAAATTTAAAAATAGTTTGAGACAAACGGCATTATACTAAGAAAAATAAATTCTATAACATACTAAAATTTTAACAAAATCGTAAGAGCCGTTTTCGAGAAAAATTTTCAAAATTTTTAATTTTTTGAATAACTTTGTAAATTAAATTTCAAAATAGTTGAGACAAACGGCATTATACTAAGAAAAATAAACTCTATAACATACTAAAATTTGAACAAAATCGTAAGAGCCGTTTTCAAGAAAATTTTTCAAAATTTTCAAAATTTTTAATTTTTTAAATAACTTTGTAAATTAATTTAAAAATAGTTGAGACAAACGGCATTATACTAAGAAAAATAAACTCTATAACATACTAAAATTTGAACAAAATCGTAAGAGCCGTTTTCGAGAAAATTTTTCAAAATTTTCAAAATTTTTAATTTTTTGAATAACTTTGTAAATTAAATTTCAAAATAGTTGAAACAAACGGCATTATACTAAGAAAAATAAACTCTATAACATACTAAAATTTGAACAAAATCGTAAGAGCCGTTTTCGAGAAAAAATTTTAAAATTTTTAATTTTTTGAATAACTTTGTAAATTAAATTTCAAAATAGTTGAGACAAACGGCATTATACTAAGAAAAATAAACTCTATAACATACTAAAACTTGAACAAAATCGTAAGAGCCGTTTTCGAGAAAAATTTTCAAAATTTTTAATTTTTTGAATAACTTTGTAAATTAATTTAAAAATAGTTGAGACAAACGGCATTATACTAAGAAAAAAAGGATATATACTCTTTGCACTTTTTTCGACAGAAAAATCGATTTTCTTAAAACTATAGCAAATGGCTTCAAACTTCTTATACACGTTAGTTACGAGCAAGTTAAGGATTATTAGCCCCTAAATACGATTTTTAATTTTTCGCGAAAAATGGGAAAAGTACAAAGGCTATAGTCTTTGCACTTTTTTCGACAAAAAAATCGATTTTCTTAAAACTACAGCAAATGGCTTCAAACTTCTTATACACGTTAGTTACGAGCAAGTTAAGGATTATTAGCCCCTAAATACGATTTTTAATTTTTCGCGAAAAATGGGAAAAGTACAAAGGCTATAGTCTTTGCACTTTTTTCGACAAAAAAATCGATTTTCTTAAAACTACAGCAAATGGCTTCAAACTTCTTATACACATTAGCTATGAGCGAATTAAGGATTATTAGCCCCTAAATACGATTTTTAATTTTTTTTAATAATTTGTAAATTAAATTTTAAAATAGTTGAGACAAACGGCATTTTACTAAGAAAAATAAACTCTATAACATACTAAAATTTGAACAAAATCGTAAGAGCCGTTTTCGAGAAAAATTTTCAAAATTTTTAATTTTTTGAATCACTTTGTAAATTAAATTTCAAAATAGTTGAGACAAACGGCATTATACTAAGAAAAATAAACTCTATAACATACTAAAATTTGAACAAAATCGTAAGAGCCGTTTTCGAGAAAAATTTTCAAAATTTTTAATTTTTTGAATAACTTTGTAAATTAATTTAAAAATAGTTGAGACAAACGGCATTATACTAAGAAAAAAAGGCTATATACTCTTTGCACTTTTTTCGACAGAAAAATCGATTTTCTTAAAACTATAGCAAAGGCTTCAAACTTCTTATACACGTTAGTTACGAGCAAGTTAAGGATTATTAGCCCCTAAATACGATTTTTAATTTTTCGCGAAAAATGGGAAAAGTACAAAGTCTTTGCACTTTTTTCGACAAAAAAATCGATTTTCTTAAAACTACAGCAAATGGCTTCAAACTTCTTATACACGTTAGTTACGAGCAAGTTAAGGATTATTAGCCCCTAAATACGATTTTTAATTTTTCGCGAAAAATGGGAAAAGTACAAAGGCTATAGTCTTTGCACTTTTTTCGACAAAAAAATCGATTTTCTTAAAACTACAGCAAATGGCTTCAAACTTCTTATACACGTTAGTTACGAGCAAGTTAAGGATTATTAGCCCCTAAATACGATTTTTAATTTTTCGCGAAAAATGGGAAAAGTACAAAGTCTTTGCACTTTTTTCGACAAAAAAATCGATTTTCTTAAAACTACAGCAAATGGCTTCAAACTTCTTATACACGTTAGTTACGAGCAAGTTAAGGATTATTAGCCCCTAAATACGATTTTTAATTTTTCGCGAAAAATGGGAAAAGTACAAAGGCTATAGTCTTTGCACTTTTTTCGACAAAAAAATCGATTTTCTTAAAACTACAGCAAATGGCTTCAAACTTCTTATACACATTAGCTATGAGCGAATTAAGGATTATTAGCCCCTAAATACGATTTTTAATTTTTTTTAATAACTTTGTAAATTAAATTTCAAAATAGTTGAGACAAACGGCATTTTACTAAGAAAAATAAACTCTATAACATACTAAAATTTGAACAAAATCGTAAAAGCCGTTTTCGAGAAAAATTTTCAAAATTTTTAATTTTTTGAATAACTTTGTAAATTAATTTAAAAATAGTTGAGACAAACGGCATTATACTAAGAAAAAAAGGCTATATACTCTTTGCACTTTTTTCGACAAAAAAATCGATTTTCTTAAAACTACAGCAAATGGCTTCAAACTTCTTATACACGTTAGCTATGAGCGAATTAAGGATTATTAGCCCCTAAATACGATTTTTAATTTTTCGCGAAAAATGGAAAAAGTACAAAGGCTATATAGTCTTTGCACTTTTTTCGACAAAAAAATCGATTTTCTTAAAACTACAGCAAATGGCTTCAAACTTCTTATACACATTAGCTATGAGCGAATTAAGGATTATTAGCCCCTAAATACGATTTTTAATTTTTTTTAATAACTTTGTAAATTAAATTTCAAAATAGTTGAGACAAACGGCATTTTACTAAGAAAAATAAACTCTATAACATACTAAAATTTGAACAAAATCGTAAGAGCCGTTTTCGAGAAAAATTTTCAAAATTTTTAATTTTTTGAATCACTTTGTAAATTAAATTTCAAAATAGTTGAGACAAACGGCATTATACTAAGAAAAATAAACTCTATAACATACTAAAATTTGAACAAAATCGTAAGAGCCGTTTTCGAGAAAAATTTTCAAAATTTTTAATTTTTTGAATAACTTTGTAAATTAAATTTTAAAATAGTTGAGACAAACGGCATTATACTAAGAAAAATAAACTCTATAACATACTAAAATTTGAACAAAATCGTAAAAGCCGTTTTCGAGAAAAATTTTCAAAATTTTTAATTTTTTGAATAACTTTGTAAATTAAATTTTAAAATAGTTGAGACAAACGGCATTATACTAAGAAAAATAAACTTTAACATACTAAAATTTGAACAAAATCGTAAGAGCTGTTTTCGAGAAAAATTTTCAAAATTTTAAATTTTTTGAATAACTTTGTAAATTAAATTTTAAAATAGTTGAGACAAACGGCATTATACTAAGAAAAATAAACTCTATAACATACTTAAATTTGAACAAAATCGTAAGAGCCGTTTTCGAGAAAAATTTTCAAAAATTTTAATTTTTTGAATAACTTTGTAAAATAAATTTCAAAATAGTTGAGACAAACGGCATTATACTAAGAAAAATAAATTCTAAAACATACTAAAATTTTAACAAAATCGTAAGAGCCGTTTTCGAGAAAAATTTTCAAAATTTTTAATTTTTTGAATAACTTTGTAAATTAAATTTCAAAATAGTTGAGACAAACGGCATTATACTAAGAAAAATAAACTCTATAACATACTAAAATTTGAACAAAATCGTAATAGCCGTTTTCGAGAAAATTTTTCAAAATTTTTAAAATTTTTAATTTTTTGAATTACTTTGTAAATTAAATTTCAAAATAGTTGAGACAAACGGCATTATACTAAGAAAAATAAACTCTATAACATACTAAAATTTGAACAAAATCGTAAGAGCCGTTTTCGAGAAAAATTTTCAAAATTTTTAATTTTTTGAATAACTTTGTAAATTAAATTTTAAAATAGTTGAGACAAACGGCATTATACTAAGAAAAATAAACTCTATAACATACTAAAATTTTAACAAAATCGTAAAAGCCGTTTTCGAGAAAAATTTTCAAAATTTTTAATTTTTTGAATAACTTTGTAAATTAAATTTTAAAATAGTTGAGACAAACGGCATTATACTAAGAAAAATAAACTTTAACATACTAAAATTTGAACAAAATCGTAAGAGCTGTTC
Organism: Elmis aenea; assembly: GCA_947652605.1. Classification (NCBI taxonomy): domain Eukaryota; kingdom Metazoa; phylum Arthropoda; class Insecta; order Coleoptera; family Elmidae; genus Elmis; species Elmis aenea. Next base: position 1,756,344 of record OX393584.1, read on the forward strand.
TCGAGAAAAATTTTCAAAATTTTAAATTTTTTGAATAACTTTGTAAATTAAATTTTAAAATAGTTGAGACAAACGGCATTATACTAAGAAAAATAAACTCTATAACATACTTAAATTTGAACAAAATCGTAAGAGCCGTTTTCGAGAAAAATTTTCAAAAATTTTAATTTTTTGAATAACTTTGTAAAATAAATTTCAAAATAGTTGAGACAAACGGCATTATACTAAGAAAAATAAATTCTAAAACATACTAAAATTTTAACAAAATCGTAAGAGCCGTTTTCGAGAAAAATTTTCAAAATTTTTAATTTTTTGAATAACTTTGTAAATTAAATTTCAAAATAGTTGAGACAAACGGCATTATACTAAGAAAAATAAACTCTATAACATACTAAAATTTGAACAAAATCGTAATAGCCGTTTTCGAGAAAATTTTTCAAAATTTTTAAAATTTTTAATTTTTTGAATTACTTTGTAAATTAAATTTCAAAATAGTTGAGACAAACGGCATTATACTAAGAAAAATAAACTCTATAACATACTAAAATTTGAACAAAATCGTAAGAGCCGTTTTCGAGAAAATTTTTCAAAATTTTCAAAATTTTTAATTTTTTGAATAACTTTGTAAATTAAATTTTAAAATAGTTGAGACAAACGGCATTATACTAAGAAAAATAAACTCTATAACATACTAAAATTTGAACACAATCGTAAGAGCCGTTTTCGAGAAAAATTTTCAAAATTTTTAATTTTTTGAATAACTTTGTAAATTAAATTTCAAAATAGTTGAGACAAACGGCATTATACTAAGAAAAATAAACTCTATAACATACTTAAATTTGAACAAAATCGTAAGAGCCGTTTTCGAGAAAAATTTTAAAAATTTTTAATTTTTTGAATAACTTTGTAAATTAAATTTCAAAATAGTTGAGACAAACGGCATTATACTAAGAAAAATAAATTCTAAAACATACTAAAATTTTAACAAAATCGTAAGAGCCGTTTTCGAGAAAAATTTTCAAAATTTTCAAAATTTTTAATTTTTTGAATAACTTTGTAAATTAAATTTCAAAATAGTTGAGACAAACGGCATTATACTAAGAAAAATAAACTCTATAACATACTAAAATTTGAACAAAATCGTAAGAGCCGTTTTCGAGAAAAATTTTCAAAATTTTAAATTTTTTGAATAACTTTGTAAATTAAATTTCAAAATAGTTGAGACAAACGGCATTATACTAAGAAAAATAAACTCTATAACATACTTCAATTTGAACAAAATCGTAAGAGCCGTTTTCGAGAAAAATTTTCAAAATTTTTAATTTTTTGAATAACTTTGTAAATTAAATTTCAAAATAGTTGAGACAAACGGCATTATACTAAGAAAAATAAATTCTAAAACATACTAAAATTTTAACAAAATCGTAAGAGCCGTTTTCGAGAAAAATTTTCAAAATTTTTAATTTTTTGAATAACTTTGTAAATTAAATTTCAAAATAGTTGAGACAAACGGCATTATACTAAGAAAAATAAACTCTATAACATACTAAAATTTGAACAAAATCGTAAGAGCCGTTTTCGAGAAAATTTTTCAAAATTTTCAAAATTTTTAATTTTTTGAATAACTTTGTAAATTAAATTTCAAAATAGTTGAAACAAACGGCATTATACTAAGAAAAATAAACTCTATAACATACTAAAATTTGAACAAAATCGTAACAGCCGTTTTCGAGAAAAATTTTTAAAATTTTTAATTTTTTGAATAACTTTGTAAATTAAATTTCAAAATAGTTGAGACAAACGGCATTATACTAAGAAAAATAAACTCTATAACATACTAAAACTTGAACAAAATCGTAAGAGCCGTTTTCGAGAAAAATTTTCAAAATTTTTAATTTTTTGAATAACTTTGTAAATTAAATTTCAAAATAGTTGAGACAAACGGCATTATACTAAGAAAAATAAACTCTATAACATACTTAAATTTGAACAAAATCGTAAGAGCCGTTTTCGAGAAAAATTTTCAAAATTTTTAATTTTTTGAATAACTTTGTAAATTAAATTTCAAAATAGTTGAGACAAACGGCATTATACTAAGAAAAATAAACTCTATAACATACTTAAATTTGAACAAAATCGTAAAAGCCGTTTTCGAGAAAAATTTTCAAAATTTTTAATTTTTTGAATAACTTTGTAAATTAAATTTCAAAATAGTTGAAACAAACGGCATTATACTAAGAAAAATAAACTTTATAACATACTAAAATTTGAACAAAATCGTAAGAGCCGTTTTCGAGAAAAATTTTTAAAATTTTTAATTTTTTGAATAACTTTGTAAATTAAATTTCAAAATAGTTGAGACAAACGGCATTATACTAAGAAAAAAAGAGAAAATTTTTCAAAATTTTCAAAACTTTTAATTTTTTGAATAACTTTGTAAATTAAATTTCAAAATAGTTGAGACAAACGGCATTATACTAAGAAAAATAAACTCTATAACATACTTAAATTTGAACAAAATCGTAAAAGCCGTTTTCGAGAAAAATTTTCAAAATTTTTAATTTTTTGAATAACTTTGTAAATTAAATTTCAAAATAGTTGAAACAAACGGCATTATACTAAGAAAAATAAACTCTATAACATACTAAAATTTGAACAAAATCGTAAGAGCCGTTTTCGAGAAAAATTTTTAAAATTTTTAATTTTTTGAATAACTTTGTAAATTAAATTTCAAAATAGTTGAGACAAACGGCATTATACTAAGAAAAATAAACTCTATAACATACTAAAACTTGAACAAAATCGTAAGAGCCGTTTTCGAGAAAAATTTTCAAAATTTTTAATTTTTTGAATAACTTTGTAAATTAAATTTCAAAATAGTTGAGACAAACGGCATTATACTAAGAAAAATAAACTCTATAACATACTTAAATTTGAACAAAATCGTAAGAGCCGTTTTCGAGAAAAATTTTCAAAATTTTTAATTTTTTGAATAACTTTGTAAATTAAATTTCAAAATAGTTGAGACAAACGGCATTATACTAAGAAAAATAAACTCTATAACATACTTAAATTTGAACAAAATCGTAAAAGCCGTTTTCGAGAAAAATTTTCAAAATTTTTAATTTTTTGAATAACTTTGTAAATTAAATTTCAAAATAGTTGAAACAAACGGCATTATACTAAGAAAAATAAACTTTATAACATACTAAAATTTGAACAAAATCGTAAGAGCCGTTTTCGAGAAAAATTTTTAAAATTTTTAATTTTTTGAATAACTTTGTAAATTAAATTTCAAAATAGTTGAGACAAACGGCATTATACTAAGAAAAAAAGGCTATATACTCTTTGCACTTTTTTCGACAGAAAAATCGATTTTCTTAAAACTATAGCAAATGGCTTCAAACTTCTTATACACGTTAGTTACGAGCAAGTTAAGGATTATTAGCCCCTAAATACGATTTTTAATTTTTCGCGAAAAATGGGAAAAGTACAAATGCTATAGTCTTTGCACTTTTTTCGACAAAAAAAACGATTTTCTTAAAACTACAGCAAATGGCTTCAAACTTCTTATACACGTTAGTTACGAGCAAGTTAGGGATTATTAGCCCCTAAATACGATTTTTAATTTTTCGCGAAAAATGGGAAAAGTACAAAGGCTATAAGTCTTTGCACGTTTTTAGACAAAAAAATCGATTTTCTTAAAACTGCAGCAAATGGCTTCAAACTTCTTATACAAGTTATTTATGGCCAAATAAGGATTATTAGCCCTTAAATACGATTTTTATATTGGCATGAATAACTAAAACATAATACATCCATTCATACATTTCAGCAAAGCAGTTGAATTAAATTTTAAAATAAAGCTAGAAATTAACAACAAAGTACACAGTGACAATAGCGCAGTTGTAAGTAAAGTGACGTTTTTTCCTATATAGAAGCAACATTTAGCGGTAAAATTTTAATCTAGTATTCTCTGTTCTGTTTACTTCTGAGTACCACTAAACATTCCCACCCATATGTAACTAATGGAACTTAAAAAAATATTTTATGAATTATACTTAAATGACTACACTGGGAACAACTGGGTTAAGTAGCTTCAAAAATAACTTTGAGCAGAATAATTTCCTTAACATTATTTTACTTTGAACATGTTAATGAATAATTCCTAAACTACAACGTACTTCTGTACAGAAAAACAAAACGTCCCACACAGTTCATTTAATAAAAAACTAAAGGGTGTTAAATTATTTATAACAGTTTATAGACCAATTTTCGTTGAGTAAAATTATTTTTGCGGTGCAGAATCATTCAGTGACTCGTTTTATTGGAACATCCGCTATATGAAATACAGTTAAACCAAAATCTGAGCACCTATTTTAAAGTTCTAAACGTTTTGTGTAAATTTACCGTTGCGTATAAAATCTGTCTAAAGCATGAACAAAATTTAAACCTGTGAGCGTATCACTGGAAGATTTTGCAAATATAAATTTACCGTCAACTGGTAATGCGAGATAAAGGCAAAATAAGGGTTGGAAAAAGTTTTTTTTAATAAGTGAACCAAGATGTCATTTCAGCAACACTTTATAAAGTGCTCCTGTCTTGTTATCTGGCTAAAAGTAAACAGTTTCGTGGGGAATACGTAATATTCCGTCCGCGACATTTTGTCTGTTGTCAGATACCTACTGCGAGATATTCTGTGCCATGCAGGATCGCTATAATGGTTAATAATCTCCCGCAGATTTTATTTGATTGATCTGTTTTTTATTAGTTTTATCATTTTGCTGGACATACTACTTTAATAAAAACACAAGCGTTCATTAATTTACACACGAGCTTTGATCAGGTTATTTATTGGTATAAAAATGAAATAATTTTGATACACTACAATGAAACAAAATTACAAGTTGGTAATGCTAAACTTTTGTTGATTCCTTATATTCAAGAATCCACGTTTCTTGCAACATTTCATCTCTCAAAAATTAATATTTTCCCATCTCGATAGCTTGGAGAATTTGAGGAATGGAAAGTTATGGCTACAGAATGTTGTATATTAATTTTTTTTCTATGATAGTAATAATTGATCTGCTAACATCGCATATTTTTTTGCTTGGATCTCTCTTTTAGGCTTTAACATATTTATTGCACTTGATTTTACCAACATGAAGAAGTTTCGAGAAAATATTAACAACTTAAAATTTTTTGCAATTGTTTATATTTATAGTAATAGTTTGTATTTCGAGACTTTATGCCAAGCAACCTAAGTTTCTGGTAAATAATGCTTTTCTATTGAAAAACGAATTAATAACAAAGGACAAAATTGACAAGACAACGTAATTACATGTGTACTTATATTAGCCAAAAAGGCGTTAAAATCGTAGATATGTGTTCGTAGAAAAAGTAAGCTACATAACACGAGTTGTAAAGCAATTACGCACTCGTGAAAAAACGCACTTGTGCGTAATATGCTTCTTAGAACTTGTTATGTAATATACTATAAACAATTTTTTTAAGTAACTTTAATTGTATAATAATTTTGTGGGTTGCTTTAAATGATGTATGCTTTTTTCGTAAAATTTTCCAATGAAAGAGTTTTTTTAAGTTGATATTGGTCCTGTTGTACTGTATGGGCTTTTAAGTATTCAAAATGATTGCATATAATACTTCAGACTTTGCGATTGGCATTTGTTCTGCAGCCAGCATTATTTATACAAAGTTCATTTGCACACAAGTATTTTGAAGTTTGTTAAAATTAATGAAAAGCCTAGAGGCGATTCGAGGATCAATTCAGTAAAACATTTAAGTCGGTACAATAAAATAATGTTGCCAACAGTTCGTGTATTAGATGTAAAATATATTCCCAGGATCAAAAGCTTTGCTCTTTTAAAAATAATAGCTTATTATGCTTCTCAAATATGCCACAACGCGGCACACTTGACCAAACAACAACGTCCAGTATGCAAATTTATTTAAATTTATGCGCTAACAAGGATTAGGTCAGTCAATATATTTTACTAACAGACAAAATTTACCTCTGCAAATAAATAATCCTTTAGGTTGAAAAGTTGTTAACATTTATTTAAATGTAATGTTATGGGAAAGGATAATCATTTTTCGGGTGCTGACAGTAGGGTCGTTGCCGAATTTAAAAAATAATGTACTAAAAAGAATTTTCAATGCCCAGTTAAAACCTTTTGCAGAAATATTACACCAAAATTTCGGCCTTACAAATACGTTAGAACATTTGTAGTTTATTACTTTGAAATGTTAAACCCGACCTTATGTGTTGGCTGTTAACTATATACATAGTCTTGCCATAAGTCCTGTCCCTTATTCAAAGACGCCTAATTTATAGAGGAAATAAAGCAAATGCAAGGTAATATTATATAATTTATTCTTTAGTTACCCAACTATATAAAAAATATTAAAACTACTCAAAATGTCCACGTTTTGCCCTCACACACTTCTTCAAAGTTCCGGCCACTCATCTATCGCAGCACGAATGACTTCAACCGGTATCGAAGCTGCTGCTTTCACCAAATCTGCTTTTAGCGCCTCGATATTTCGATGGACTTTAGAGCAAGCCTTTTCCTCTAAAATATTCCACAATCGGTAGTCCAAAGGATTGAGGTCTGGACTTCCAGAAGGCCAATCTTCAGCGGCGATAAATTCTGGCAAATTGACTTCTAACCAGCGTTGTGTCGTCCTGGCTTTGTGTGCCGGTGTTGAATCTTGTTGGAATATCCAGTGCTTTCCTGCAAACAAAGTATCGCTTAAGGGCTTCACCACTCGCTCCAAAATGTCGCTTTGGTAGTTGACTGCGTGTGTTTTTACTCCCTGTTCACAGAAATGCAGTTGTGTGCCGTTCTCGTACGATACTCCCCAACAAACCATCAAGGAATCCGGGTGATGCCCTCTTTCCACCTTCGGAATTTTTTCGGCAGCTTCCCGAGAGCTATGAGCATAAATTCTATCGTTTTGCCGGTTAAACTTTTTTCTTCGACAGTGAAAATTTTTTCATCTGTAAAAATAATTTTTCGATGATTACCTTTCGCGTGTCGCTGATGTAATCTCTGCTCTTGTGGCTCTTGTTTGACGTAAAGTTGCAGTCAACAGCTGACTTATTGTTCTTCGAGAAGCACCAAGTCCAGGGTCTTCCTTAATAATTCGTGACATGGTTCTTGAAGGGATTTTCATTTCCCTTGCCATGATTTTTTGCTTTCGGAGCGGATTTCTGCGAATTTTTTCGGCGACAGCTTTGACCACCGCTCTAGTCCTTTTCTCACGTGGCCGACCGCTTCTTGGTCTGTCATCGACAGAAGACATCTCATTGAATCAATTTATGGTTTGATAAATACATTTTTTTGTTATTTTCAAAAGTTTCAGCAAGTTAAAAATCTCACGCGGTGTTTATTACACTTGTGCAACGCGATTACCGCAATGACACCGCAATGACACCCCACTCCATGTTTACTGTTTGACATATCGAGATAACATGTTTTGTTTAAAATAGTTTAGGGCCAACTTCAGTTATGATTTACAAACAAATACAAAAAAGTTAATTGAAAATTATGTAGTGGTCTTTGAAAAGTAGGGACAGAACTTATGGCAAGACTGTGTAGGTCCACGTATTTGTTACACCTTAAGCCAGTCGTGAAATTTTTACCTCTTTTAGTTTTTTAAACAAATTTACTTGCTGAAATATTAAAACGAATAGAGAAAAATTACATAACTGTTCATACAACTGTCAAGTTTGCAGTTAAAATGAATTTGTAATGCCACAGTAAAACACACACAATCGTGTTACTGTTTTATTTTTACAAATACAACTCTATAATAATTTTATTTTGAGTGCTACTCGTAGAACAGATGAGAAGTGTCATCTGCTACAGCGTATGATTCTAGATAAAAATCAAAAACGCAGTTGCAACAAAAGATGTTGGAGAATTTCTGTGCAGTTTGTTGAAGGTACATTTAACAACTCATATGCAAACTTATTACGAACTAACTTAATATACAGGGTTCTCGTTTTTCGAGGGCCACTATGGGGACCTCGTAAACGGTAAGAGTTACGACTTCGGTTAGATTAGGGCAAAGTTGTATATTCAGATGCTTAATAAATTAACGCAAACAGAACTTATCTAGCTTTCTTAGTTTTTGAGATATGAGGGAAAAGTAAAAAAGTGGATTTTTGTTTTTTGCCAGTAACTTTTTTATTTGATGTCGAATTTCATTTCTGTAAAAACTTTTTTATGGCCACTTTTTGCAAGGAATCAAAATCCCCAATTACATTTTCCAGGCGACGTTTCGCCTTTTTTAATCCATTAACACGTACATTTTTTCTTATGGACGCTATATCTGATTTTAACGCCAATTTGGATAGCATTTTATTCTGAATTCGACAATGTATAACAGCATTTTTTTGAAACAATTGCTGTTTAAAATGGCAACACAGGGGAGTGTCCTTGGACCTGTCCTGTATCTACTCTACACCATTGATATACCAAAACTGAATCAAGTGAAATTGGCTACTTTCGCGGACGATACAGCATTGCTGGCAACAGGTAAAACAGATATAATTTCCACAAAAAAACTACAAACAGCTAGTGATGCCATACACGAATGGACCAATAAGTGGAAAATTAAACTAAATGAAACGAAATCAGTCCATATCAACTTTACAAATAAAAGATTGAGAAACTCTCCAGCAATAACAATCAATGAAACCATTGTCTCACACGCAAACACTGCAAAGTATCTTGGTATGACTCTTGATGCTAAATTAAGGTGGAAAGAACATATTAAGAAAAAAGAAAAGGAGTTTAAAATTAAAACCGCACAATACAGGGCTTATTGGTAAATATTCCAAACTGTCATTATACAACAAAATTTTGATTTACAAACAAATTATTAGACCTACATGGTTGTATGGAATACAACTATGGGGGTGTGCAAAAATTACAAATATACGTAAGATACAAACTGTCCAAAACAAGGTGTTACATGAAATGCCCAACGCTCCCTGGTTTGTCAGAAACTCCGACCTTCATCGAGACCTGGGTATCTTAACCGTTGAAGAAGAAATCAAAAGATTTGCAAAGAAGCATGAAGCCAGGCTTCACCTACACGAAAATCCAGAAGTTCTCCAGCTGCTAGACAACCAAAACTTATGTCGTAGACTGAAGAGAACCAAACCGTTCGAACTTTCTAAGTGATCTGTGTAAAAGCAGAGCATTGTGCAAGTGTTAGTGTCTTTATTTCCCTAAGAATAACAAAGTCAACTAAAATACGTCGCTGGACTGATTTTAGCTAAGTAACTTAGATTTAAGATTTAACAGATACAAACTAATGGTTGGTCTTACTTCTAGACCAGTTTTAGTGTTTAAACACCTAGTGTTTTAATTTAATAAAAAAAAAAAAAAAAAAAAATGGCAAAAACAAAAATTTTATTTGGAAAAGTTCCTAATCGGCATGGTCTTTGTCCCTTTTTTCTTGAAGGCAGCTAAGTAAACCGCATGAAATTACCATTAAAGGCTTAATTAAACATTTTGTTTGGAAAAAAATTGCCATTTCGTTAAGAAAAATATATAAGTATTGCAAAATTTCAACCCACCAAAAAGTTCTGACAAAAAAAACAACAGGGGTCGAACTTTTCAGGTCTCTGTGAAGCTAGTAGATGATCAAAAATATTACCATGGGAAACCTTTTAATAAGTATAAAAAATCTACCAAATATAATTCTCCTACATTTATCTAAATTTGGGAAATAAAATAAAAACCTAATTTTACCGCTCCCCTTTAGGAGGGTGTAACTCCGAGAGGAGACGTCTAAGGAAAAAAAATTATATGAAAGACCCCCTTAATTTTTGATAAGGAATCACCTCCTGAATCTTTCCGCAATATTTAAGAAACACCCTGTAATTGTATTGCTTGCAAACGTTTAAAACTCGTATTTTGACTATTAACTGTTTCGTGGCCACTTCTAACAGTTTAGCGATTTTATTAGTCATGTAAATAATACAAATAAACGCAACGGTTCATTTTCTATTGCTAACTACATAGGAGATATTTAAAAAATAAAAGTTATCTAAAGCACAAGCACAGCATGATAAAAGAAATTTATTAGAACAGTTTCTTTAAAAAAATTATTATTTAAAACGTTGCAAATATTTTTAATTATCGTTAAAAAGAAACTGTAGTAGTTGCTATGTTAGCTAAACAAAAACATGTCAAAATGAAACCAATTACAAGTACAATACCAAAATAACAATATTATTTATTTTATTAATACTTCTGGTTCTCCGTGTGTAAATTTGGGAAAACTGTCTAAATACTATACTTTTAAGACTAATAACATAATACGCTTAGGTCTGAACCCTTTGTGTTTCGCGTTTTTGAAGTAAACCGTCAACATTTTCTGGGGTTATAAAGGGGACCTTCAGCTACAAATAACTACTACCCCAGTTTGAGTACGTGCTAAGAAGACCTTTGGGTAATTTTAGATCATCTCTTTACAAATCGACGCCAGAACTTTCTGCCGTAAACTATTTGTGGACAAGATCAAACTCTACACTATTATTACAGCGGACCTTCTGTTATCACATAGATAATAAGGCTCTCGTCGTTATGACGACGAGGCCCAGCGATATAAAGCCACAACCCCCCCGGTTAGTAGCCGAACAACCCGTCAAAATCATCCCGTCCTTGATCATTTTCCACGAAAACAACCCACTAGCATAGGGTGGTATGTAGGCTGCGTATTCGAACACATTTTGTTAAGTTAAAATTTCCAACAACTACACGTAGTGGGTGGGTGTAAATGGTCGATAATTTAGCAAACATTTCGCTTTATGCAAATAACTTCAAACTTCCACGATGTTTTTTTTTTTTGAGTTTAAACACCACATCATTATTTTCATTGACATCTTCAAAGCCATGAGTGCTATAAATTTAATATAGTCACTTGAAGATGCTTTTACTTTTAAATTAATGATCCTATAAATGTGGAAAAATAAAATGGGTAAATTTTTAACGCCAAAACATCTCCGTTAATATAAACTTACTGTTTTTTCCCCGTAAAATCTTGTTCATTTATATTTTTAAAATCGGAAAAGAAGTTCCGAAGCAACCTTATACGGTGCAAATAAAGTTCCTGTCGATCTACAGAACCAAATTTACTAATAACTCAGATCATATCAATGCAGAATTTAAAAAAAACAAAAAACAGAAGTGTATGCGAAAAATCGATTTCTTAAGAAAAAGTAAATGGCTTAAAATCCATACAATTTTATACCTACATGCACTGTGCGCCCGCAACCCGCATGTTAAAGAGTTCGAAATTGTAGTTTTAACGCCACAGTCTGGAACAAAATAGAAACAAAACATGCAAACTCGCGACTCCAGCTTTTTCAGAACAATTTTTTTTAGACATTATATACGCAGAAGGTTAATTTAACTAATATCCAGCGCAACACGGATTTCGAGTTTTTCTAACAAGCGCACCTTGTTTTTGCTCTTTTTAGTGACACATGCGTAATCTATGCTAAGTTCGCACGTTCCACGCAGTATCTCAGTTATAATCGTATTCCAGAAACGAGCATCTTTCAAATAAAAACGCAAATGTGACCAGTAGCCTGACAGAAAATGCAAAGAGCAATGTCCAAACCTTTATGGTTTTTCCCTTTCACACAATGACCCTTTTTTATAACCCCCAGGCTTTATTAAAAAAGACTCCGATAAATATTACGCCAGTTACGCAGGAGCTAAGCGCGTTTTGATTAACAACGACAATTATAACATACTAATGAAAAAATCTTCGCTCGGAATTATTAAGATCTAAAGTGATTAAAAAATCTTTTTGTAAACGAATATAATTAGTTATGCAAGAAGTTAATTGTGAATATTTTAAGAGGTTCTGCCTCATTCAATACTTAACATTGATTCGTGGCGTTTTAGCGGATTGGCTCTTGCATAAAATAGATCTGCAAAACGGATTTAGCGTGGATTACATCGTAGATAAATCGGGACTACGATAGATTGCATGTACAACAGATTACTTAGGACATATTAGATTCAAAACGGATTAGCCTTAAAGTTACGTCTGCAGCAAATAAATCCAAAATGTTAAATAAATGGGACAATGATAAAATCTGACACGTTAAATCGATAAAATACAATCCACCATAAAGAAATTGTAGGGGTTTCGTTTTGAACGTTTTTCTCCGGGACCGTTAAAGATTTTTTCAAAAACTTTGCACCATTTTACTTGCAAAGGATGTGCCCATTGGTAAATAGAAGAATTTCGATATTATATCTGACGGTTTCATAGCCTACGCGGTTGCAAAAATTACCTTTATTATTCAACTTTTCAGTGTTTCCCCTATTTTTCCGAAGGAAATGGCCAGTGGCACGTACAGGGTGTCCCACAAGGTATGCTTTTATGCTAATTTTTGCATAAATCGAATGTTTAGGCCCTAAATAAAACGTTTTTACCGATAATAATTTTTTTCATGTGTCCCTTCATATACAGAGTCTTTTTGAAAACAACATTGGGTGCAATTCCATCTATTTTGAGGTTTTTCCCGTATCTAATAACAGAGCTAGGGTCCTCAAACTTTAATGTCTTAAAAATATCCGGGCATTATTTCTCAGCATTTTTTTCTCTAAAAAGTACCAAGTAAGATTTAATATTGTAAAGGTCATAAAAAAAATATCAGAAAACAATGAAGGTGTATTGGGAGTGACTCTTTGACCTACTTCTTAGATTTTCGATAAATTAGACTAACGGTTAATGTAGGAAATGGTTTCAGCAATTAGACTTACAAAAACATATTAGTCAAACAACGCGAATATACAGTTTATATATATGAGGTTGTGTCGGCTCCAATAATGGCACAAGGAAATTACCCGCTAATCGAAAATATGTTCATCCAACAAACTTCTTATCTCATGTCATAAATTTACTGGTAAGAAATCTCGCAACATAACGTTACATATATGAAAATTTCAAGACAACCTCGAATGCAACTTGTAAAATGATTTAGCCAGAATCTTCGAGTAAAACACAGTTTTAAATTATCTACAAGCTTCGTTATTGTGGTAGGAAATGCTCGTTAAAATTGAATTTCATTTAGAGGAAAAACTTTGAATTACAGCCACCAACAGCAAGATTTGATTCTTTCAAAGTTATTTCATGGCTATTTATACCTAAAATAAATTTACTTTCGTTTTCTGCAGCATAAACAAAACTTGTAAAACAAATTTTGGCTCATTGTCACTCGCTAAATGTTATTTTCCACAAGTTAAAGTTTTCCGTATGAAAATAAAAAACTTAATGAATATGTAGAACATTTCCTGATAGTCTAAAACCGCGTTTTTAAAATTGGGTTCCAATAGGAGAGCTTATGTCAGAAAATGGTAAAATCAGTTATAAACTTAAATATATAAATAATAAATAAATCATTATACCTGTATTGGTTAATTTATAGGCAAATTAACAGAGAATTGTGATTTAACATATTAAGTGAGAATTAAAAATGTGCATTATGTAGCCATTTTTCGATAGATCCTATAAAATCTGAATAATTCTATTTTAGTTCTAGTTTTGGGATTGTTATTTTATTAATTTGCGATTTGACATATTCAGTGAGAATTAAAAATGTGCATTCTGTAGCCAGTTTTCGATAGATCCTAGAAAATCTGAATAATTCTATTTTAGTTGTAATTTTGAGATTGTTATTTTATTAATTTGCGATTTGACAATACATCAGAACATATGATAGGAACAATTTCATTTTACATTATACCCTGTATATTTAAGCATTTGGCTGACTTTATATCTTTTAAAAAATTTCTAAAAACCCTTAAGCCATTTGTATACCTACATTTAATAAAGATAGAACTTTTTTAAAACAAACGCTGCTGAAAAATGAATAATTGCATTATTGTTGTGTAAGATAAAACCAGTTAAATTTTAGGCTACGCGAATAATACTAATTTTAGGTTGCTTATTATGCTCCCACAACAAAAGCTATTTGTAATTGAAATTGCAGGAAGACAAAGTTATTAATGGTGTTGCAAAGTACAGGCGAACAAAAACATACTTGTGGAATAGTGGCGTACAGCAAAACGATTTAACCTGGAAAATATCAGCGCGAACTGTGAAAGAGATGTCTTTGATATCTGCTGAAATGTTCTACTAAAACCAGTAAAACCTCGCCATAAAGCCATATCGTTGTGCCCACAATCCAAACCACAGGACTCCTTTACGAATTAGTGAATTTAACTGAGTATATTTACACCAAAAAATTTTAGGTACCTTAAAAAATCAGATCTAACTTCCTTGTTGAGCGTTTATAATTAATTTTGCACATACAAATCTTCATATTAATCCTTCGTCAGGCGCAATGTATTTGTACGAAATTGCACTGAATTTTTTAAGTATTGATTCGTGTTAAAACTTGGCCGTTCAGCTAAACCTCTGTACAGTAACTGACTGTTACGGCTTGCGCGTCTCTTGTATGAACGAAAATATCTACCAGGAGTATGTTGTATTAATTCTTGTGTACCTTAAAACGTGGCGCATGCTGTAACGTCTAAGAAAACCTCATTTTCGTAACGAAAAGTAAAGAATTTAATTTCTTCGTCATCAGTTTTCGAGTTTAGAACTTTTGCAAAAATTTAAAAACGCCTCATTTTGTAAGCGTTTCATAATAGAACATTAAATATTCATAATACATAAAGTTTTAGAAACATAATGTATTAAAAGACGGCTTTCGGGTTGACACTAAAATGCTGTTTTAATGTCTTTAACTTTGCTTAACTCTTCTACATTAATTTTGCTGTAACTTTTTGGTAAAAGCCGTAGTTTAATTTAGAAAAAAAAACAACATTTAGCAATTCGTTTACCGGCTGGATTAATGATCGATTTTATTGAAAATTTAACGTACATACGTTCGGCGCATTTGGAAGATTTATACCCGATAATTCTGTCTAAATTTATGTGAAATTAATTTGAGTAGTATGATTAATAAACAACGCATTATTGATTATGACTGTTTGAAAAAAAAAGGAATGTAATAAAGTGGTGGAAAACACAGAAGTACTAAATCGCAAAATATCGACGAAAATATATCTTTTTTTTTTTTAATGAAGCAATAAATTGTTAACTAAAGCTACGGATCAGTAGTAAACATTTCATGATTCAATAAAATCGTAATGCGATAAAACGATCAACATGAAGTTCTAAGACTAATAAGATTTGAAGCTGTAATGCGATTAAGTAAAACGGAATTTTACTAAAAACTGTTAATATTATAAATTATACACGTTTATTTAAAGAGACGCTTTGTTTTATATTGAAAGATGTACTTTTTTAATCACCAAAATTCGAAAACTGGTGAAAATTTTGTAGACTACATAAAAAAGTGCTGAGCAACATTTTTTTATTGCTTGGCCTCTGCTCTCTCCCTACAGTTATTGGAATGATGTTAATGATGAACAAAGACTCAATAATTTGTTAAAACCCTATCATATTGTCCTAATATGGGATATAGACAAAATGCTTTATTTGGGGTACCCCTTATGAAGGGTGTTGGGAGAAAACAAGGAATGTCAGTTTCACTATTCGATTTTAAAGATTTGAAAGTCTACCATTTTTTCGTTTATAGAGCTGCATCAACCAAACTTTATTTTATTACAGATGAGTATTAATCAATTAATGTGAAAATAATTTTTATTTAAAATGTAATAATTAGTTATTCTAAGTGACCTGTCAAATTTATGGTGCAAAAAAAGGAATGCCAATGAAAAAATACCTTGTGTTAACCATTTATTGTAACTTATTTAAAACAAAAATAAACTTAGGATGTTATTAAGAATACACCCTAATACATAATTAAATTATTTATTAACAAAATTGTTTTTTTTAATGAGGTAGATTAAGGTAGAAATTCTTATTAGATTTAGAATAACAAAATTTTGAAAGTTGTGCAATATCTTTGTATATATTTTTTTCATTTAGTTAAAGCAGTTCATAGTGTGATTGTATTGGCAATTTAAATTTTTTATTTTCTGATAGCCTTGTTTGTCCTATAGAGCGAATTGGATTTTTTGCCATTTCACCATTGTATGAATTCCGATGCAATATTAGACGAGGGTGTAAAATTATGGACTCAATTTCCTTCATTTACATCATAGGAAAAGGACATATCTTAAAATAATTTCGATTAGGAATATTTGACCATTGTTTTACGTGAGCTTTTGTAACATATTTCCAATTTTTTTTCGTTTTTTAAAATCTCCGACTTTTAAATCATCGTCTGAGCCAGACATAATAAAAGGAAGTTTTTCTTGACACTACTAATAATACAAAGTTTTAAAGGAAATACAAGTAGAATTTTCAGTCCTTAATACACCTACCTAATAATTAAACTAATTAGTTTCCAATAAGCTGCATCGTGCCTCTTCCAAATTTCTTCCATTTTTCTCAATTTCTCCTTTAAAATGTTTTCATACACATTTTCAGCTACCCTAAAATTAATATTTGTCTATAATTTTTAAATTTTACCTATCGCCAGTCTTGAATATCGGCAATATAACAAACACCCCCCAATCCTTTGACATTTGTTTTTCTTGCCACACTTTATTTACCATTCTTACTCATTACAGGTTAAATACCATCATGTCCTGCTGCTATTTCAATTTTCATTTTTTGTTACGCTGCTTTCGTTAACAATTACTAACTAAATATAATAAATATTGTAAGCGTTTTAGTCTGTTCATTGGCTCGTATTTAGCGAAACGTTACTTTTAAATATAGTAATGAAGTTGTTTTGCTAATAGATTTCGTTTAAAAGTATGAATTTGTGGTACAGTTTTCGGGCAGAACGGGAGCGACTGGCGTCAGCAAAGCTAGTAATTTATCGTTCCCCTTCGCAAGGGTCAGGATGCGTTTATTGATGCGAAATATGAACTGTGGTCTGGTATAATCAGAGGACAGAAGCGCTATATTTTAAGAATTCCACTTTGTCATGGTAATGTACTAGGGAGCACCAGGTTTTATTAAAATTTTCGCAACCTGTATTTTTGTGTAAGGAACCGAACAACGCTTCTAGTGTTGCAGAATTTCGCGATGCAATTTATGTTTTATGGTGATCTATTCGTTTTCGTAGGAGAAGCGTCGCAGAGAGCTGCTTACATGTAAAAGCGCATGCATCTCTATATTTTCATAGCATCTGCGATTCTGCTGTGTTGTTCTATTTTTACGTATGTATTAGAATAAAGATTGCCGTGTGTACCAATATTCTTGAAAGAGCACATGCTTTTTTAGAGAAACGCGGTGCCGGTTCATGCTTTTATGTAAAATAACTCGGAACAAATTGTTCGCATTATCTGCTGAACAATATTTCACTAGCAAAAAAACTTTGCAATAATCATTTGTTTTCTCGTAATTATGCATCGTTTACACCTCTAGCGAAAAGAGTTAACACGTAAAAAGCAATTTATTATTTTGCAACGACTTCCTTAAATGGCGATTAAATTTGAGGCGAAAATTTATATTGATGATAAACCATTTTATTACGAGGTATTAAAAGGTACAGTCCCTAATAACAAGGAATTCGAGACAATTAATGGAATTTATCAAATTAAACCTAGCTCATTTAATTTTCTAATTAGTGCTCCTTTAACGGCTGGCTCAATAAAATTGTCAAGTGCGCGTGTGCTGTCAGTATAAATTAATACAGCGTTACCGATACGAATTATTAACCTATTTAAACTTTTTCTTCAAGTAAAGCGTTTATTTAAGTTGCTTCCGCGGACCAATTCATTGGTTTCGCGTATTTGTTGATATCGCTTTGCCTATTTGTTCGCAACAAAAAATTTGTACCAATAAAACAATTTTTGTTTCATTTAAAGTCTTATTAAAATTTGGGGCGTCCGTAAAATATGGATATGGTTGGGATTCTGCAATTTTTGGAAAATCGTGTAAGGGCTTCGCGACAAAATAAGTTTGGAAACCGCTGTTCTAGCGACGTAACTAGAATTCTTGGGTCAGTCACCCATCCCCATTATAAATTACAACTGTACAATTTTTAGTACGAAGTCTTTGTGAAAAAACAGAACAAAAATCATAACAATCCTAAACTTTTTTTGAAAAAAAATATTCTTCGCTTTTAACTATAACGTACATGTAGAAAGTCTTTTATTTTAAGTGTTTTTGGAATAATTTTTAAACCGTGTGTTACGCTATTTTTTTATTTATTGATTTAGTCACAGTTTTATACATTTCGTGGTGGTCCCTTACGTTCAATTTTAAATCTGGAACACCCTGTACAGGCGCGGCGGTTTAATAAAAGGGCTGAGAAATGCCAAAGAAACACATTTTAACAAACTGAATCGATCCAGTTAGTGTAACTTTAACAAGAGCGGTCTACTTAGCTGTTTTAAAAGCTTTTTCTGTTTCAATTTCACTGGGTGATAAACGGATGGCGTAATTTAGTAGCTTTGTGTTTCTTTGGTTATAACTTTGATGTAGAACACGACCACTTTACAAGCACTTCCACAAACTTTGATTTTAAAGACGTTAGTTATACCCTAGCGTTTTCCGCGAATTATATAAATTGATGTTATTTGTGTCTGTTATTTTTTGCTCAATGAATTATTTCTGTGGAAATTTTTAATTGCACCATTATGCCTCCACCCTTTAATATTACGCAAAACAATGCCTCAAAATAGCATAAAAAGGACCTATGGCATTTTTAAAATAAACGGCTCATATATTATGATTTTTTTACACAGAACTGTCCCATTATTGAGAAGCATCTCAATGATTTTTTTTTACAGTTTGATCCATCTTTTTCTGTCCTGCCAATCTTGTTCTTGAAGTCCTCTGCCCTCCATGGCCTCCTTCTCTCCTTTTTTAAGTTTTTTCTTGGCTGGGCCTTTTCCGTCTTACGCGTGGTCGCCACTTCCATACTTGTGCTGGTAATCGATCATCTGGCATCCTTCTTAGATGGCCATACCATTTTAATCTCTTCGATGTGATTGTATCAATTATTATAGTGGTACCAACATCCATTCATTCTCGGATGTCCATGTTACGTACTGTCTCAAGTCTAGTAAGCCGCAGCACTTTCTCCAGTACTCCATTCCAGAGCAGTAATTTTACTTTCTTCTCTTTTATTAGTTACCCACAGTTCAGTTGTATATTTTCGTTTTTGTTGCTTTTGTCACTCTTGCACCATAGCAGGGAGCTAAATTTTCTTATTGCAGCTCATACTTGTCTGCCCGTTTATGAGATTTCAGTTTAACAATATCACTATTTATCTTAACACCAAGATATTTATTCATTCGCATTCTTGATGGTTTGGTTCTTAGGTTTTCAAGTTGTAAATCGGCGGCATGGCCTCTAGTAACAAGGTATTCGGTTTTTCGTTATTGATGTTCAAGCCCCACTTCTGATATTCTTTGTTTAATTTTCTCAGCATGTGCTTTAAGTCTATGTCGTCACTGTCTTCTGCCAATACTAGTGGGTCATCAGCAAAAAATAATGTCCTAGGTCTATGCCCATGCTCCTAAATTTTTTGTTCCAATTTTCTAAGGCTCCGCTTATACACATCTTAAATAAAGTGGGTGCTATGCAGCAACCCTTCGTTACTGCTATTTTATTTGATATTACATTTCCCATTTTCACGCGGCTGGTCATATTTTTGTACAATTTCTTTACTGCCTGTATCAGTGTATAACTAATGCCTTTACTTTCCATAATTTCTCGGAGCTTAATGTACCGTGTTTTCTTTAGCTCACACGAGCTCGGATAAAAAATATTGTTCGGAAACTTTGAATTACAGTCAATGTTCTCTCGTAAACCAATGGGTTGACGTTGGATGCCCTAAAGGCTGATCTCATGTCGTGTTGTGTCGCTTGTTAAGCCTTTACATAGAGCTAGGTTAAACTTATTAACACGATACATTTGAAGCATGTTCCTTAACTTTAAACGAAGCCGTAAAATAAATTAGTGTATCAACGCCGGTAATTGCGTCTCCTATCGCAAAACGTGCACTCGTCCAAAGCAAAAACTGCAAATTTTATCTCGCATAAGACGAAAGGTCCACCCTTTCGCATTTTGCTTATACTTTGTGTAGACTACCTAATTTTGTATCCCTGTGTTACATTGGAGCATTACTAATGCGACAGTTTAAGTGTTGGTGGGGCCTCGGTCCTTAAAGCTGTATTCGCATGAGATTAAAGAAAATAAACGTTGAGCGCCAAAGGTCGTTCGTTTCTTGAATGGCGAAACTCAGAATTCCCTGCACTTGTAATTATATAATAATCCAGAACATTTTAGTAATTAATGGACAGCGGCACACGGCGCTGGAGCTTCTTCCAATTTTCATAAAGCGAACAATGTGAAAAACCCGAGCGCGGCGATAAACAAAACACAAGAAAATTGCAAACAAACGACATTGTTAGATAAAAAAACAAAATTACGTCTTAATTTACACTATCTGCCGCTCATTCTAGGTAAACTCATCGCCTTAACTGCGGGCGCTATTTGGTTCCGACACACACCGCGCGATATTTACATTAAATCCCGAATCTTTTGTTAAATTATTTCTCGTTTTTCCGCATTATCGTCGCTCAAGCTTCTCGACTAAATTTCGTCCAACAAAGATGCTCACTTTTTTATTTTTATCAAAGACTAGATAACTTGATAATTTCTTTCATGAGCCCTTAAACATGTTACGTGAATGTGAAATTATTCCGTTTTTCTTTCAGACACAAAACCGTTACGAAAATAATAATCTATTGCAATTTTTTTTTTCTTTGTACGCTTTAGCAGAAGTAATCGGAAACTTGATTTAGCTACTGAATTGTATACTTTGATGTCACGGTAATTCTCAAGCCGTGTAGATAGGGACGTTCGCAGAGGGGTACACATACCTTAGATTTAGCAGTTTAAGCATTTCGCCTTTATGGATAATTTACGCTTTCTTTAATAGCCAAATAAGTTTGAACGTCTTGCAATGATCTTTATATGTCCTAAAAATGTCAAAGACAATGCATTTCTGCATTTACTTTGTTCAAAAACCACCTAAAATAATATTTTACAGCTTTTCAAACGCTTGAAAATAATTCCCAATGGTATATAGCCTTGCATACTTTTTTGGCAAACATTCAAAAGTTTTGCTATGATCTTTATATTTTCTGAACATTTTATAGACACCCTAAGCAATGCATTACCACCTTTGGTTTGGTCAGAAACTATTTTTTGCAGATTTTCGAAATTTTTAAGAAATTCCAAGTGTATAACCTTGCAAATTATTTCAGAAAAAAATGGATTGTTTTAGGATGGTCTTTATATTTTCTAAAAAGCTTAAAGACATCCTAAGCTATGCATTTTCATTTTTACTTTGTTCAAAAACGGCTTAAGACTATTTTCAGAGCTTTTCAAAGTCTTAAAAATTATTTGAAGTATGCATACTTTTTTGGTAAATATTCAAAAGTTTTGCAAAGGTGTTTATATTTACTGAAAACGTTTAAGACACACCAAGCAAAGCATTTCCATCTTAACTGTTTTTAAAAACAATCTAAAATAGCTTTTTACAGCTCTTCAAAGTCTTAAAAATATTTTCCAAAGCCTTGCATATTTTTTTGGCAACCTCCAAAGGTTTTGCAATGGTCTTTACATATTTTATGAAAATGTTAAAGACACCCTAAGCTATGCATTTCAATCTTAACTTTGTTCTGAAAGAGCCCAAAACTATTTTCAGAGCTTGTCAAAGTTAAAAATTATGCTAATGGAATAGCCTTGTATATTTTTTTGGTAAATATTCAAAACCTTTGCAATGGTCTTAATACCTATTTGCTGAAAAATTTTAAGACATCCCAAGCAATGCATTTTCATCTTTAGTTTGTTTTAAAACGACCTAAGACATTTTTAGAGCTCGTGACCTTTATCAATTGAGAAAGTTTCCAAATTCACTTGTAAATTGGGACATGGAAAAATTCTCTTAACAAGGGAATGTAGTCGACAGCCTTTGCATTACAAGAGACGTTGAGCAACCCCTACGTTAAAAAAAGACGGTGTCTTTAACATCTTTGTAACTTATGCACATGAAAATTTCTACAAGTTACTAGCGCACACATGGTTGGACGTTAATATAGTTAGAATTGGTAATAAAATAACACGATGCTACTTCGTAGATGCTTTTTGTAAAAATATTTTTAAAACTGCTGGTTAAAAAAATGTAATTCAATATTTTTTGCTTCTTTAATAAGATACAAAACTTGTTATAATTGCAAATTTATTCAGTTTGATATTATTCAAGCAGCTAAACCTTGACGACACTGCAAAATTTTAATACAATTTTTTGTTCGTGCAAAGACACTCGCTTGAGAAACATCATAGATGATTAAACATCGTGTAATGTTGTAATTTTTAAATCATTCGTATATTAAAAACGTATCACAAAAATTGACTTGATGGCAGAACAAGATTTTACAGTTCGTTCCATGACAAAATGAAGTTTTGTGAAAGAGTTTTTATGGAGTCACCTTTGTCGATGGGCTATTACAAACGTTTATGTGCAGCTATTTAGTTAATTGTTAAGAGGTAAAACCACATTTGGCGGTGAATAATAGAGGGAATTAACGTGAGTTGCAGTGTATTGTTATACCAATACGTATAATAGCTGGTCACACAGACACAATAATGGTACTGCACACTCCATTGTAATGATGTGGCCGCTGTTAAGGTAATGTGTCAAGTGTAATGGCATTAAATTTTTAACGGTAAAGAGTCCATCCGTGCGCGTTTTTTAAAATGGGGCATTAAAACGACAGACAGCTGTATACTGATAAATAGTTTATTTGTTACTTTTTTGTAGAACTTATTGCTGAAAGAAATAGAAGTATACACTGGACGTTTCAGGAGGAATAGTAAATATTTTAGGAGCTGTTAGTATGGAACAATTAAGATGGCTTGGACATTTACTACGCATGCCAGAAAGTAGATACGCGAAAATAGGATGGAAAAAGCAGATAGAGGGAAAAAGAAATAGAGAAAAACCAAGAATAAAATGGAAAAAGAAGTGAG
Source organism: Elmis aenea (assembly GCA_947652605.1). NCBI lineage: Eukaryota > Metazoa > Arthropoda > Insecta > Coleoptera > Elmidae > Elmis > Elmis aenea. The sequence continues at coordinate 1,779,441 of OX393584.1, forward strand.
CCAGAGGCCAGAAGGAAAAGGTGTCAACTAGAATCTAATAGGGTAAGGTCTGGGGACCTTGGTGGCCAATTAGCTTGACCATTTCGACCAATTTATCTTTCTGGTAATGTTAGAATTAGATGTCACCTAACGGCTAGAATGTGCAGCTACACGTACTATGTCGAGAGTGCATTGAAGTTAGTGGTGGGATTTTTGAGCATCAACTTTGAACTATTTTTAATTATTAGTGTGTTTTATAATTTAATAGTCAATAAATGCAATAATCAACCTTTTGTGACACTTTCTAAGGTTAATATTCAAACAGCTGTATCTTCCTAACCAATGAGAATTGGATACATGTTTATATAAACTTTTTTTTCAAAGTGGTTCATACTATCATCTCCTAAAGTATTTACTGTTCCTCCTGAAACGTCCCGTATAATAATAAGGGGAATAAAATTTTAATCAAAGAAGCTAAAACTTACTGTGTTATTCACTTTCTGCTAAATGATCTTATATTGCGAACGTACCTAAAACAGAAAACAAAATTAGTAACACATTAATTTAATGAGTTTTATAATATCGGCTATTGAAAATATAATCTTGGGGACCGCGTAGAACTAGGTGAATTATGGGTAATAATTTAGTCGCTATACAAACTGTGCTTATAATGTCCTATTGAGGAACTATACGCATGACCTCTGGCAGAGCGCTAGCTTCTTCCACATCGCACCCGTCCATTGAATCATGCTGCCATAGGATGAACACAACTTCCGGTCTTATCTGTTCATTCGAAATCGGATGTGCAGAAATGTGTCCAGTGTTCCGTATAAAATACTACCGCAAGCTTTCATGGATATATTTAGAGTTATACATATGCTTTTTGTAGATAAGAAAACAGAACGCAAAGGTCCGACAGAAAATCGTGCCAAAAAATTTTGGACGTTACGGTCGTGTGGTGGTCGTCGCTAAATTTAATAAGTCCGGTACTATTATTTAAGAGGTTTAATGCGGGAGTGGAATAATCAAACGTCGCTGAATTCACTTCGCGCGGTCAAATGTGTATAATCCTTTCTGACTAACCAAACAGGATGGATTAATTCCGTGATATTGCTTTGTAAACAACGCTAATCACCCACCGGATTACAGCTGTACTTATTTTTATATAGCTCCAGATATCGAAATAAACTCCTTATAATCTTAAACTTCTGCAGAATTAGAACTGCAAAATAGTGTTGCAGGCGTAGGGTACATAATTACCCATGATATATATTTTTCAAGACACACACCTCATTTTTAATTTCTACAAAAGCTTTTTTTTTTAAATTTTTGTGTCAGCCTCGTATAATGTGTCAGTAAAACAGAAGTGTTTTCGAAGGTGCTATGGGAAATGGAAGGTTAAGTTTGAAATTAATTAATCTTTGAAAATGTGTAACTTAGGTACAGATTTGACAAATCGCAGGGGACAAGTTAGTCCCAGAAGTTAAGTTGTTCTGATTTTAACTAATGATGGTTAAGCCACAAGCAATGTTAAGTTTTGTCACTATCGTGCTCGCAAAGTTTGGAATTTAAAATGCCCTTTATTACCCCCTCGAGTGCAGAGTGGGTACAATCTTGGTGTCGGAGGATGTGTCTTAACTCATTGCTGCCGATACAAAGTACACACAATACACGCAGCATCTGTCTAAATGCAGGGTCTCTTTTATGACCCTGCTTATGTCTAAGGTTAAAGTTATTACATACATAAAGTTAGCTCTGATTATGAATTTCCGCAATAAACCAAGGACCGGGTTAAATCTTTTATAACTACCCATTAAAGATTAAAAACTAATTAAGCAAATTCTAATTGCAAACTCGCCACTAATTGTGCTGCCGGTTTTAAAATACCCGTATTCTTCTCACACTTCATTACCTACGCCAATGGCTTGCCACTAACTTAGTTTCTGGAACATTGGTTCCAATAAAAACTAAAAATTACAAACGTGATGACTTAATCACGGTTACAAATCTTCGATCATCACGTTAAACTGTATTTAGAACTGAACTCGCTGGGGCATTATTCAAATCCGGCAATGAATTAGCACCAGTTTGTTCGTCTCATGACCCTATATTTTGCTTTCGTGCGAATTAACGGCTTTTAAATTTAATTCTATTAACTGTAATTTAGAACGGGCTAAAGGTATCGTAAACATAACCTAAATTAAACAATAGGAAAAACTGTACTTTACAACACAAGATTAATTTATTAATATCCGCCAAAGCAAACATTTTGCTTTAAAACTTTTAGATGTTTTATTGTTTACTATCAAGAAGCCCTTAAAATAAAATAAAAAATGTTTGGCAACATTCCTCAATGTTGCCAAAGCATTTGACAAAGTCTGCCATAAAGGATTATATTAATGAAATTAAAGAAAGTGCTTCCTGTTCAATATATAGTCAGCTTCTGGAGTCATATCTATCTCAGCGAACGTTAAAGGCCAAAATGAAAAACGAATACTCAGAACTTGCGTTTATAAGAGCAGGTGTACCTCAAGGAAGTGTCCTTGGGCCGGTATTGTACCTGCTGTATACACATGACATTCCAGAAACGCAAAACGTAAAACTCGCTACATTTGCTGACGACACCGCAGTTCTAACTACAGGAGCAACCATAGAAGAAACAACAGAAAATCTCTAAAGCGCAGTGTATAAAATATATGCATGGACAAAGCAGTGGCATATAAAAATTAACGAAGAAAAATCTGTCCACGTTAATTTCACCAACAAAACAATGAACTACCTACCAATGTATCTAAATAATAATATAATTCCTTGCAAAAAGACTGCTAAATATCTTGGCCTAAACTTAGACGTCAAGTTAAAATGGAAGGAACACGCCAAAAAGAAAACGGAACAGCTGAAGATAAAGTATAGAGATATGTATTGGCTGATAGGAAGAAGTTCCCAGCTTTCTATCCAAAATGAACTGCTCCCATACAAACAGGTGCTCAAGCCTGTTTGGACATATGGACTACCATTATGGGGCTGTACCAAGAAAAGCAACTACAGCTGTCTTCAATAATTCCAAAACCGTGTATTGAGCATAGTAAGAGTAAATGCTACTTGGTATGTTCGAAACAGCGATTTACACCAGGAACTTCAGGTTGAATCTGTTCAGGAAAAAATAAAAAAAGCTGCCAAACGTCATGAGGAGAGGCTCCACAAACATTGAAGTGCTCCAACTTCTCGATAATCAAAAACTAGTGCGTAGGCTCAAAAGGATTAAACACGCAATACAAAAAGATTAGTTTGACCTTTCAACGAAATACCTAGAGTTTAAAGAAAATACGTACATGGCTATCTATTTTAAACTACACTGGAATTCAAAGGTATTTTAAGCAAAAACTACTAAAAAATAGTGATTGCTGTGGAACTTGCGAAACTAACTTTACTTCATTAAGATTAACGCGTAAAATACTCAGGGTTTGAAGACAAAAACTTTGACATGAAGTATAAAAACCTATTGACCGAATTTCATGATTAACAATAATTTGCACCATGTTGCATTTTTGTATGCAACGAAATTTACTTCCCAAGGTTTTTATCGCCAAAGTTTTTGTTAACAAAGATTTGAAATATCTTCCAATAGTTTATTAAACTCAGTCTAATATCGGAATCGTCCAACCAACGGTTCGGTTTTTCTTGCACAAGTACGCGGACGTCTAAAAACGGTAGAAGTCAGCGTTTTAAGTGATTTGTGGGAACTTACAACTAAATCTTTTATTTTTTGTTGACCGTGCAAAGAAAATCATTATTATGCGGTATAAACGAAAGTATTATTTAAACCTATTTGTATATATAATATTATAAAGCCAAACTTTTACAGATTTGCTTCATTAGTAGTACGCTAAAAATTTGTTGTCGCTCTGAGGGTGTTCAAAAATTAAACAAACGGATATTTTTAAATGAAACACCCTGTATGTTATTGCGTTTTCGAGATCTGCAAATTATTTAAGTCAATCATGTAAGTAAGGGTTTTGTCGTGACTAACATGCACTGTTGGGAAGTTATTCGCATTTATTTAAAACTCCGCCAAAAATTTCTGAATTGAAAAGCCTGGCGAAAGTCGAATATCTCCGGTTTCAATGGAAATAAAACCTGGATGGCTTGGCGTTTGAAACGGCTTTATCAAAGCTACCTACCAAATGTTTAAAAAAGTTGTTTCTATATACAGGGTGTGAAAAACTTACACCAACTTTGTATTTTCAAGTGAAGCACCGCGCGTATTAATATAACTCAATAGAGCTTCGTTATTTAAAGCATATTTGGTTCCACTCTGTATTTCTGTTATTATATACTGACGTAAACGATTGATCAAATGGGTTACACACACCGATATCCAATTTGCTTTTTATTTATATCTCTTATTCGATCAGTCAAAGGTTCCAGGCCAATACAGAACTTGTCTTTATAGCGGTTCGACATGTATAAAGTTATTAAGGATCACGCATGCATATAATGTGTATTTCAAAAAAAAAGTCAGACTGTTTGCCGAATGGTACCTACAATAACGTAGATGTGTTAAAATCCACCATTTTAACATAAAAAGTCTAGGGTAACCGTAGGGAGCCAACTTAATTTTAAACTGTATTAGCGTAGTGTTACAATGTACATAAAAAAGGGTTTGATTTTCAACTTTATTAAAAAAAAAAAAAAATTTATGGTTGTAGTGTGCCATCCGAATAAATAAATAAAGATGGACAATCGGCCCTATTTATTTAATTCCTTAATTATTTCTTTTCTTTTTAATATAAGCTTTCTCTCGTTTGCCTGAAAAAAAAACTTTAAACGAATTCATCAGTCACTGTTAAAATTAAGATTAAGTCCCTTTTTGTAATTTAGTTGGAAGAAACATGTCAATGATTTTTTTAATCCACCCTAAGGCTTCAAAATTAAAACTTGCCTACATTTAATTCACCGCGTAGCGATGCTCCAAGTTTAAATTCATCGGGCCAACATTTTTAATTAATATTCCTGAACTTCACTCGGTCACCAAATTTGTAAACAGAATTATAAAACGAATAAAAATTTCACAAAAGAATTCAGTAATTCAATTATGCATGTAAAAACAATATGAAAAGTCTACCGCTGTTTGAATATTTATTGTTTTAAGCAGTAACATGGTTCAACTCAAAGTCGTTAACTTTATTAAGGTAATTGTATATTGTAACTGTAATAATCTAGTTACACTCATTTCTTTAATGAACTTGAATATAAAATAAAATTAAAAAGTTAACTTAACAAGCAATAACGTTGGTACGTGTATATTATTTTGGCTGTACGAAATATAAAACATTTTCAAAAAGATAAGAATTAAATGCTTTATGAAAATAACCCAAACAATGAAGCATTTAGATTTATTGATTTGCGTTTTATTTACATAAACAGGGTTTCCCAGATTACATTTCCAGCATGGGGATCTCGCTTATTATAAGAGATGCAGGTTTGCTTAAATCAGATGAATTATTCCCAAGTATGAGAGGAGATACAGTCAATTTTTTAAAGTACAAAATTCCTCGTACTAACAAAAAGCACCAAAAAATATATAGCACTCGAATCTATCTATAGAACAAATAATTTTTTTTCACTGTTTTCCTGAATTTTGATCTTCTAATACAAGGCGAAAGTCGTAATCACTTGATTAAAACATTTCTACGGATATGAATCACTTTAGCACTTTCCGCCTTTCGGTGAAGTACAGGGCCGTCCCCCTAGAAAAATTCTTGAGATTTTTTGTTGCAATTGCACTCTTAGACGAATGCCAACACTACGAGCATTTCTGGTGAGAGTTTAAGTGTGCAAATTGTGTTACCAGTTTATGCAGAAGTGGTTTCGTGAAATTTATGGAAGCTTTCTCTTATTTTCTGTTTCGCCATTCAGCGGTTCTTTTGCTTGACGAAGAATAATCGGTCAAGAGTTTAAGCTTCACTCCATTACTGGCGTTTACTGGAATCGTTCGGTAATTTAATCTTTACACATTTTTAACTAATTTTTTACGTTTCCTGCCAACACTAGAGATGTAGTATTGACAGGAAACGTTAAATCGGCAATTTATTCATTTAGTATTGAAATAACAAATGATTCTATAATATTTATATTTAATTAACTCCAGTGTATTATATTGATAAATATTTTAGTAATAAGGACTGGAAGTATTCACGTAAATATAATGCAGTAGTTTTGGCATGTTATTTAAAAATAACACGCATTTGCAGATATCTAAAGGCATTAATATTAATATGCTTACACCCCGCGCTTTTTTACGGCAATGAATTCCTCTCAAAAAAATCAATCAAGACTACGTGCTTAGCTTTTTTCTATCTCTGATAATAACCGAGATACCCTGTATGGGCATCGAAAATAGGCCACCCTGTACATAGGCCGCACTGTTGGGGAAGAGTACTTATTACTCTTACATTTATTGTTGTTAATTATGGCTCGTGATCGCCTTTGTATTATGGTTGGACCCTCAAACGTTGTTTTACGTAATACACAGGTTTGGAGCGTCAAAGTATAGTACTCGAGGACTGGATTGAATTTCATTTGAATTTGAGTATAAATAAATACCTAACATATTTTTTTATCTAATAAAAGGACGCGATATGATTCAGCTTTTGCGAGTATGCAATTTTTGAATGTATTAGAATCGCAGCATGTGATGTTTAAGGCGTATCAACAATTACAAAGCAAGATATTGTTTTAAATTCTCTGTGGGTAACCAATCCATAAACAAAATGTATATATTAACGTTAATCGGCTTATCATTGTTAATACAAGAAGGCTGCGTTCCAACGTTAATTTAATTATAAGGCGTTATTCTACTAACGTGCATTATTTAATCACTAAGTTTTAATTGCCACTCCAATTACGCGCTATAAAATAATTTGCGGGACAATTAGTTGTATTAAATTTGTAATGTTTCCGATTAAAATGTAGATTAGCAACCCCACAATGTATAGGTTTGGTTGCATTAGTAGGCATTAAGTAGTTGTTTACGTTTTTATGATTAAACATTAGTTGTGATAACAAAAAATAAAAGTTCAATTCAAGGTAGAAAAACTATAGAACTTTTCCTCTTCTAATTTTTAATCGGGTCCTTCTCTTGTACCTTTCGGTGTCAAGGTATGTTTTCCTAGTTCTTGAGTATGTTTCTAGTACAAATATCCCTGTCTATCATTGAATGTTCCTTGGTTGTTGCAAATAGTTACTAACAATTTTAATATTCTGTCGTAATATTTAATACCATAAAGTTTTTATGAGAAATTTTGTAAGATTTAGGTTTAGAGCACATTTTTTTGGAGCTTTCAGTTTATTATATCAGCTTTATATTGTTCGACCTCCAGTCACCCAGAGTTAAATCCAAAAATGGAGCGTGTATCAATGTTATCACGTTATCGGTTCTTTAACCCACTCGATAACATCTGAACTTTTACAGCCGCGAGAAATTTGGCCCATTTAAGTGTCGTCGGTAGTTTTCAAAGAAAAATCAACCAAGAGTGTTGCACTTTTATTTGAAAGTTTCATAACACTTTGAAAATCCATCATATTTATTATACTAGAAAAATTGTCGAAATGTGGAACTATTTTTAGGTCCAATAAGATATACAGGGTGAGAAAAATTCTCCTCGTTACTTGACTATTATAGGGCTAATTTGTAGATTCGTTTAAATAAACAGACATTGAATAGGTACATTTTTGAAAAAAGTGTTGGATGCATGCGTTTTAGACCAAGAAAAGAATTGTCTTTTCTTTAAAATTAAGATTTATACACTCTAAAGTTGCTTATAAAGTAGTCGGTAATCATTATCGGATTTTCCAAAAAAGATGTTGAACGATTAAAGATTTTCTCGGGACACTTGGGATTGGGTATTCGCTGGAAGTTAAATTGACGTATAGACTTTTAATTTCATTCTTTTTCCGATACGGCAAAAAGTTTAATTGCCACTAGCAAACTCTTTATTTTAATCGTTTTACCATTAGAAAAGTGCCAAAAGGTTTACCAGAATGAACTTAATGGCAGTGTCACTTTGACAATTAAGATCATGACCGATGAACTTAGCGATGGTATCTGTATCTACTGTAAAAGCCTTTTGTAACTACTCCAGCGAAGTTTTTAATGCATCCAAAGTCTTCATTAGGACGGTCCAATTTCAGATTGGTTTGTCAGTGATATATTACCAATGGTTTGAGTTTTAAGCATTCCACCGGTTAAAACTGTGAAGCTTCTTCTACTGCTTTATATGTAGAAAGTTACTTTCTGCTTCAGTTTAGTAATTACGTTACTAGAGGTAAAATATACGCCATTATTTAATGAAAAACAAGATAAGAAATAAAAAACTGTTATAGCAGCGCAAACAGTGTCGGCTAAAATGTAAATTTATTATCACAACTGTGTACGCTTGGTCGAAATGTGTATGTATTATATCTTAATATGTCCTCAAAATTTTGTCATGACTGATAGTTCTATTTCGCAGCCATTTCACACAGAGTCTAGACGGTATCATCAATCATAACTTTCAGATAAAAAGTCCACAACATAGACTTGGTAAATTTTCTTATTAAGCTGTACAACTGTTGCTAAATTGTTACTGCCATTTAATGGTTTTATATCGCGACAGTTTCGTTTTGAAATGAAATAACTCGCGAAATATTTTACGACGAGCTTAAAGACGCGTTTTGGGCCGTTTTATAACTAACAATTTTAGTGCCGCAAAAGTGTAAGTAATAACGAAACAATACGCTGTTAATATGAGAGTAATGTTGTCAATAAAACAGTATTTTATTTACTTAGAACCAAGTCAATTTATTGAGGAAAAAGTAAAAAAGTGGATTTTTGGTTTTTGCCTGTAACTTTTCCTTGCAAAAAGTGGCCATGAAAACGTTTTTACAGAAATGACATTCGGCATCAAATGAAAAAGTTACGGGCAAATAACAAAAATCCACTTTTTTACTTTTTTAAGTTGGATGAGTTCTGTTTGCGTCAAATTAATAAACACCTGAATAAACAACTTTGCCCTAATTTAACCGGTCGTAACTCTTACCGTTTACGAGATCCCCATAGTGGCCCTCGAAAAACGAGAAGGCTGTATGCGTACGTATTTATCTTTTTTATCAGTTTTTGCTCTGTTATTACATGATGGAGTTATGGAGCGTTTTGGGGAATTGGGTCTGCAGGTTTTGCTAACTTAGTAGCGTGCTTTTTTTGGAATGCACACACAAGGGTCATAACAACGAAGTGCCCTGTTTTGCCCCACCCTGTGGTATTAATCTTAGCTCATACAGTCGTGCCAAAAAAAATATGACATGAAAATCGATGACAAAGACGGAATTCAAACCGTAAGAAATACTCTAGTGTCAGAGTATCTAATATGCTATCAAAATGTAGCTCAATTTTACCTACATGCAAAAGAAGTGTAAATTCATCACAAAATGTAACTTAACAAACAAATATTTGAGACGTGGCGGCCAAAGTGTGGCACAGTAGTAGATCACCCTGTATCTACATAATTCTAAATAGTTCCTGAAAATTGCGCTGTACCCCGCTGTGCATCATTACCCCGTTATGCCCCATGTTCCCCTACCAACATGAATAGAACGCTTTGCAGAATTAAACATCATTTCTTTACAAATTTCAAAAACTGAGTAATAAAACAATGGGCAACAGCCGCATAAGCGTTTTATGAACCCATTGGAATTCTGTCGTCGAAAATGTGCATTTTTGCTTTGGTCTTATTGTGCAAATAAAATATAATTAAATAGCTAAAAAAAATCGTGTGCACATTCAGAACCAGCGCAAGAACCGAGTGATAAAACCCCTTTCTTTTATCCGAGCGATTTAAATTCTTGTCGTGTTCTCAACTTACATCTTAATAAAAGGGTCGTTTTATATTCCCATGTGATGAAAAACTTTAAAAAATTCGTTGTAAACATGCTGAATGAAAATTACCAGTAATTCCTTTCCACATAAACTCAAAAACACTTTGCGAAAATTTGTAATTTAGACATCTACAACCATACAGACTGGTGTGTACTTGGACACCTAAAAGCATATTCATTTGGGATTAATTATTGGCAATCAAGAACATTTTTATTTAATAAATAGTACATAACCAATTGGACTAGCTTCAAAATTCTTATGTGTGTACCATTTCACCATTTTACTAAAGGATAAGTTATTACTATTAATATTAACGGAATAACTTTTCAAAGTTTGTAACAATCATTTATAAACAACACAGATTTTTTTTATGGATAAGATTGTAGCCTACGTATTTTTTTCGTGCAAAATGCAAAAAGTTTTACCAGTTTGATATCGAAATTCATGAAGGAGTAGAATTCAGTGGAAAGCTAACTCGGAAGAAGACAACTGGGAATAAATATTGCATACTTCTGAAACTGAATATATATAAGGTTATGATTTCTTATTTTATAGCTTGTTTTCTGTACTAGTAATAGGTTTTGTGTGTTTTTTTAAATAAAAATCCATTTGTTGGTATTGTATACAGAAATCTTAGATAAAAGTATCGACTCTGTGTTGGCAATTATTTTTAAACGACGTGAACATATTAAATTTACGCAGAATTTTTTAAAATATCGTTAAAACTTTATTATATTAAACACCGGTTAACTGGTCCAAATAAATATGTTAGTATTTAAACTCATGTAAATACAGCCAGAGTTCCATTAGCAAATCTTCTCATGTAGTGACACGAGACAGTATCAAACATTAATTAATCAGTACAGTCAGTAAAACCAACTGCTCTTTACATTGTGTCCTGGTGCGTGACCTACCAATTTGAGAAGGGATTTCACTCGGATAATACTTATTCAGGATTTTTTTACCGCTTAGTCGTGCCGCAAATATTGTAGGGCGAAATAAATCATATCTAGCAAATATATACCCAACAATAAAAAGCAAACATTTTTGTAGCAAAGGATAATACGATAATACGTCTTAATACTCTGAAATCTGCAGGGCTTTTAATTGTTTCGTTCAGACACGAAGTACCAAATCGTTCGATAATCGATTAAAAATATTTTATACACCTATTAACAGTTTTTAAAAACTTGCAAGTATCCCCTTGAAACTTTTTTTTTACCGTAATTTCAATATTTTTGCAGTACCCTTTCTTTTTCGTAAAATTGTTTAACAATAGTAAATCAACGCATAACGACTACCCATTAGTCCAGAAACTGATTTAAAATATCTTTCATAGCCCTTCAAAATTTTCCAAGTGTGTACTTTTGGAACTATTCGCCAAAAATTACATTTTTTGCGATTGTCTTTATTTTTCGTAGAACTATTAAACAACAGTAAAGCAACGCATTACGACTGCCTATTTGTTCAGAAACCGATTCAACATATTTCTTATAGCCTTTCAAAGTTTGTGCAGTCGGGAGGGTCCCATGGTTGATCAAGTTAACCCGTCGTAAAAGCAACACGTGGTCTTCGTCAGATAGGAAAAATCGTCAAAAAATGTGGTTTTGGGACCCCCCCTCTGAATCCGTCCCTGCACGTTTTAGACGGGTGACCCAATGGAACTTTTTTGTCGCAGTCGGCTAAAATGTCACGTGACACAAACGGTTTTTGTCGATCTCTTGTCGTTTGCGAGATCTAGGTATAGGACGTCTGCAAATTTTGTCACATTACCCCCTCCTGCTCCATCCTTGGCGCGCCAAGAAAGATCATCTCATAGAATCTTGAATAAATATCATGTACCTACCGAACCCCACCCGCAGTTTCCATGGAACTATTGTGTATATTATTATCGATGTAATTTGTTAGTACCGCTCTGAATCCGTCCCTGCACGTTTTAGACGGGTGACCCAATGGAACTTTTTTGTCGCAAACGGCTAAACTGTCACGTGACACAAACGGTTTTTGTCGATCTCTTGTCGTTTGCGAGATCTAGGTATAGGACGTCTGCAAATTTTGTCACATTACCCCCTCCTGCTCCATCCTTGGCGCGCCAAGAAAGATCATCTCATAGAATCTTGAATAAATATCATGTACCTACCGAACCCCACCCGCAGTTTCCATAGAACTATTGTGTATATTATTATCGATGTAATTAGTACCGCTCTAAATCCGTCCCTGCACGTTTAAGACGGGTAGCCCAATGGAACTTTTTTGTCGCAGTCGGCTAAACTGTCACGTGACAAAACCGGTTTTTGTCGATCTCTTGTCGTTTGCGAGATCTAGGTATAGGACGTCTGCAAATTTTGTCACATTACCCCCTCCTGCTCCATCCTCTTGGCGCGCCAAGAAAGATCATCTCATAGAATCTTGAATAAATATCATGTACCTACCGAACCCCACCCGCAGATTCCATGGAACTATTGTGTATATTATTATCGATGTAATTAGTACCGCTCTAAGTCCGTTCCTGCACGTTTTAGAAGGGTAGCCCAATGGAACTTTTTTGTCGCAGTCTGCTAAACTGTCACGTGACACAAACGGTTTTTATCGATTTCTTGTCGTTTGCGAGATCTAGGTATAGGACTTCTGCAAATTTTGTCACATTACCCCCTCCTGCTCCATCCTCTTGGCGCGCCAAGAAAGATCATCTCATAGAATCTTGAATAAATATCATGTACCTACCGAACCCCACCCGCAGTTTCCATGGAACTATTGTGTATATTATTATCGATGTATTTAGTACCGCTCTAAGTCCGTCCCTGCACGTTTTAGACGGGTAGCCCAATGGAACTTTTTTGTCGCAGTCGGCTAAACTGTCACGTGACACAAACGGTTTTTGTCGATTTCTTGTCGTTTGCGAGATCTAGGTATAGGACGTCTGCAAATTTTGTCACATTACCCCCTCCTGCTCCATCCTTGGCGCGCCAAGAAAGATCATCTTATAGAATCTTGAATAAATATCATGTACCTACCGAACCCCACCCGCAGTTTCCATGGAACTATTGTGTATATTATTATCGATGTAATTTGTTAGTAATCGCTCTGAATCCGTCCCTGCACGTTTTAGACGGGTAGCCCAATGGAACTTTTTTGTCGCAGTCGGCTAAACTGTCACGTGACACAAACGGTTTTTGTCGATTTCTTGTCGTTTGCGAGATCTAGGTATAGGACGTCTGCAAATTTTGTCACATTACCCCCTCCTGCTCCATCTTTGGCGCGCCAAGAAAGATCATCTCATAGAATCTTGAATAAATATCATGTACCTACCGAACCCCACCCGCAGATTCCATGGAACTATTGTGTATATTATTATCGATGTAATTAGTACCGCTCTAAGTCCGTTCCTGCACGTTTTAGAAGGGTAGCCCAATGGAACTTTTTTGTCGCAGTCTGCTAAACTGTCACGTGACACAAACGGTTTTTATCGATTTCTTGTCGTTTGCGAGATCTAGGTATAGGACTTCTGCAAATTTTGTCACATTACCCCCTCCTGCTCCATCCTCTTGGCGCGCCAAGAAAGATCATCTCATAGAATCTTGAATAAATATCATGTACCTACCGAACCCCACCCGCAGTTTCCATGGAACTATTGTGTATATTATTATCGATGTATTTAGTACCGCTCTAAGTCCGTCCCTGCACGTTTTAGACGGGTAGCCCAATAGAACTTTTTTGTCGCAGTCGGCTAAACTGTCACGTGACACAAACGGTTTTTGTCGATTTCTTGTCGTTTGCGAGATCTAGGTATAGGACGTCTGCAAATTTTGTCACATTACCCCCTCCTGCTCCATCCTTGGCGCGCCAAGAAAGATCATCTTATAGAATCTTGAATAAATATCATGTACCTACCGAACCCCACCCGCAGTTTCCATGGAACTATTGTATATATTATTATCGATGTAATTTGTTAGTACCGCTCTGAATCCGTCCCTGCACGTTTTAGACGGGTAGCCCAATGAAACTTTTTTGTCGCAGTCGGCTAAACTGTCACGTGACACAAACGGTTTTTGTCGATCTCTTGTCGTTTGCGAGATCTAGGTATAGGACGTCTGCAATTTTTGTCACATTACCCCCTCCTGCTCCATCCTTGGCGCGCCAAGAAAGATCATCATCTTATAGAATCTTGAATAAATATCATGTACCTACCGAACCCCACCCGCAGTTTCCATGGAACTATTGTGTATATTATTATCGATGTAATTTGTTAGTAATCGCTCTGAATCCGTCCCTGCACGTTTTAGACGGGTAGCCCAATGGAACTTTTTTGTCGCAGTCGGCTAAACTGTCACGTGACACAAACGGTTTTTGTCGATTTCTTGTCGTTTGCGAGATCTAGGTATAGGACGTCTGCAAATTTTGTCACATTACCCCCTCCTGCTCCATCTTTGGCGCGCCAAGAAAGATCATCTCATAGAATCTTGAATAAATATCATGTACCTACCGAACCCCACCCGCAGTTTCCATGGAACTATTGTGTATATTATTATCGATGTAATTTGTTAGTACCGCTCTGAATCCGTCCCTGCACGTTTTAGACGGGTAGCCCAATGAAACTTTTTTGTCGCAGTCGGCTAAACTGTCACGTGACACAAACGGTTTTTGTCGATCTCTTGTCGTTTGCGAGATCTAGGTATAGGACGTCTGCAAATTTTGTCACATTACCCCCTCCTGCTCCATCTTTGGCGCGCCAAGAAAGATCATCTCATAGAATCTTGAATAAATATCATGTACCTACCGAACCCCACCCGCAGTTTCCATGGAACTATTGTGTATATTATTATCGATGTAATTTGTTAGTAATCGCTCTGAATCCGTCCCTGCACGTTTTAGACGGGTAGCCCAATGGAACTTTTTTGTCGCAGTCGGCTAAACTGTCACGTGACACAAACGGTTTTTGTCGATTTCTTGTCGTTTGCGAGATCTAGGTATAGGACGTCTGCAAATTTTGTCACATTACCCCCTCCTGCTCCGTCCCTAAATTTTGAAAGGTTTACGAACATCCAAGAAAAGTATGAAGTTAAACTAGACAGAGAATATCGAATTAGAAATAAAATTTTATTGTTGCCCTAATATCGCTCAGTGGGATATTAGGCTAACAGCATTCAAAGTACTTAAATAATGTTGTGAGAAATATAAACAATATCTTAAACGGTTATTGTAATTACTACTTTTTTACGTAGAATTGTTAAACAATCCATTATCCATTATTTATATATAGGCTTTTAAGGTCAATATAAATGTGGATGGTAAATTCATAGTAATATCAAAAATATATTTCTTTTAAAGACTTAGTTGTTAAAATTACTTACATTGATGGATCAAAGTAAAAACTTAACCTTATTTTTTAAATTTCAAGTCAATAATATCTTAAGTAGTTAAAAATCGTTTTTATTTTTATTTTTATACATTGTAGTTAAATAAGATAATTGGTTACCTACGTATGTGCATAATCATATGAACAGGGAAACCGTGAAATATGAAATTAAGTAACAAATAATATTCCACTAAGTAGTTTAAGGGATTAACTTGCTCGAGCGCTAGTCATATAGACAAAGCAAGTTAAGCCAAATTTGCTATAACTTCTGTTAAATTATTGCTTTGTAACAGAATTTAAACGTGGCTATTCAGGTTCAACTACAAACCCAACTTTGTAAGCCAATATTTTGAACGATTTTAGCATAATTAATCGTTCCAGACATATGAACAAAGCATTGTACGAGGGCCAATTTTTATTTAATCTACCTAACTATGAAAAAAAGCACGTAGGGAAACCAAAACATTTATTTTTTTAACATAACTAAATAAACTGAAAAATTGTCGTAAAGTTATGCGCCGCATATGAAACAAATTAAGTTACTGTCTCAACATCTGTTGCAAACAATCCCCACACTTAAATATCCACCATATTGTATGAAGATATTCAATCGGTTGCAGCAACAAATTTCAACTTTCATTGCTTCGCTTTCATAACATTTTTCAATCCAAATTTTCTCCCTTATGATTCTACCCAAACTAAAACAAAATGCTATTCCAAAGAAATATAACGAATACCAGAATAACTGATTTCTTGTATTCCTAAACAACCTTTGCACAAAAATCGACAAGATCCAAATTGTACACAAATCGTGTTTCTTGTTATTCTAATAATTTTATCACAAATTAATAAATTGTTGTTAAACCTGAATGTGACCCTAATCGCAAGCTTAATTTAAAATAAGTTAATTTGATATCCCGCCAACAACAATTTTGTGCTTTACAGGATACTAATTAAGTATTATTTCAAACATATCTAGTGCATTGTGAATAATAAAATGGGGTTACGTCGCATTACGACTTTTTTCCTAACAAGAAATCCACCAAAACTAGAATTATCTCGATGAATGGTCCATTACTGTTAATAGATTCAATTAAAATTGCGTTTTTCTATGCATTTTTTGCAGAACGGTTAAACCTGCAACAACAGGACTAAACTTATTAATGTTATATAGTTTTAAAACTGGTACAGCATATCTGTAGTCGAAAGTCGACAATAAAGTTCCATATCTTCTTCTTCTTAATCGGTTCCTCTTGTACCTTTCGGTGTCGAGGTAGTTCCATTTCTTAAAATCAAAATTTTACAGGGCTTTATTGTCCTTACACAATATTTTCATTATCTGTAGTATGAATTAGATTAGATCGTGTTACAATCTTGGTTTCCGGGTTTGGAACCGCGTCTTCTATATTTAGAAGTAGTTGACGTTTCGACCATTGTGTCTTTTTTTTTTCAAAACGACTAATTTGTGAGGGATGTTGCTGGGTTTATATATATCCAGCTTGTGGAGGCGTGGCGTTCCGCTTGATGGATTTGTTCTGCCTCAGTGATTTTGTGATGACTGGTTTCCAGATGTTTGGGAGTTGTATGCCTGTGTCTCTGTTGTAGTTGTTTGGGTTCTTGATGATTTCCAATGATTCTCGATATAATCTTGGCCAGAAATGGTTTGCGCGGGCCAGTAGTTTTGTTTCTCTGAAGAGGATGTTGTGTCCTGTACCCTGGGCGTGTTCTGCTACCGCTGATTTATCGACTTGTTTTCTTGTTGTTTGTCCTTCGTGTTCTTTGAGACGCGTTTGTATACTCCTGCCAGTTTGTCCTATGTATACTTTTCCACAGGAGCAAGGTATGCTATATATTCCCGCGTGGTGTAGTCCTGTGTCGTGTGTTCTTCTTAATTTATTCGAGAGCTTCAAAGGAGCGTTGAAAACGGTTTTGATTTTATGTTTTTGTAGAAGCTTTGATATTTTGTTAGTCACTCCGCTGATGTAGGGCAAGTAAGTCGTAGCGATGTATTCTTTCTTTTCTTTTCCTTCTTTTGGCGTGGCATGTTTTTGTATGGTACGAAGTATTTGTTTACGCTGGTAACCGT
>OX393584.1:1796977-1921620 GCA_947652605.1 Elmis aenea
ATCTGAATCACGTCACCTGTAAATCTCGTTTATTTACAAATCCGAATAGTATGCGCAGGAAAGCTTTCCGTATTTATTTTCGTTTATTTGTTAAATCAGGAGTTTACTCGTAAACCTTACTTCTGGGGTTATATACAAATGATTACCGTTAAATTGTTTAATGGCAAAATACACAATTTTCTTAATTAATTATGCCATAATAAAGACCCCCGTGTCCGACAAAATATAAAAGTTGGAAATTCCATTATCGTAATACGAAAACTTATGCCAGATTTAAATTCCGAGTTCTTTGCTATCCGCTATCAGTTGTTTATTAGTTCGTAGAGTTCACGCATCAAGTGTCACTTAAATTAGTTGCCAAATGTACGTTTTTGAATTTTTTCAACACAAAAAGTGTTATCAAGCTTTCATAACGCAATATCGTACATTTTTTTACCGGAAACAAAAATAGTTTTGAGATACTCTACCACAAAACGGCTGCAGCATATGAGGAAGTGGGATCATAGTATTTTCAAGTGAAATTTTAATGTAAACAGTTTTGTCGGGGCCAAGGGTGAATTAAGACGCTGGGCGCCTATAGACAGACAGAGTGTCGGCGTCGTAAACCTTTTACTACAAGCCTGAAATAAGCTAAAGAAGTTTAGAAGAAAGCATACAGGAGGTTCCAAACTCAAAGCTTAGTTTAGCGATTTCGCTCATCTTAAGAGTTACATAGGCGCAAAGTTTTAAATAAAAGCTTTTATAATAGATGACAAATTCAATTTTTTTATTTTATTGCACCCAGAGATATTAGAATTTTACAGAACTCGTTATATACCATGAGAATTTTTAGTACTGGTGCCGCGTATAGTTTTAAATAAATGCGAATAACTTCACAACAGTGCATTTTAGTCCTAATAGGCCTCTAGAGAATTCACGTAAAATATTTGGCAGATTTTAAACATGTATTAATACACAGGGTGTTCCATTTAAAAATCCAAAGTTGGTTAAGTTATGAACTCTATATACAGGGTGTCCCAAATTCGAGTAAATGTATGGGGATCTCGCTTATCTTAAAAGCTACGAGCTCTGTTAAATTAGTGCAAAGTTGCGAAATTAGATGCTCATCAAATATTTGCAAAAAAATTTCATAGCTGTCTTAGTTCAAAAGTTAATCATGAAAAACTGAAAAAATTGATTTTGGTTTTTTGTCCTATTTCCTACATTTTTTAAGATATCGACAATCTGGAAGCACTTCTCAATGGAAACTTCTTACGCTATATATTTTGAAATAGCATAAAATTTTCTAAAAACGTATCGTTTCTTCAGAAACATCATCAACTTAATTTTTTTAAATACGGCGAAAAAATTTACCTATCTGATAGTCGGATAGCATTTTGTCTTTTGATTTCAATGATATATGACACTTAATATCTAAAATGATATTTTACTACAAAAATTTAAGAAAAATTCATTTTGTCCACTTTTTTAATCAAATGATCTTATACAAAAAAAAAAAATGTAAAAAACAAAACAGTTGTTCTGTTAAAACTGTCACTTTGACATTAAAAACACCGTTATCATTTTAACCGTTAAGTATGTTACGACAGGAGATTCTTGACTTTTACCAGACTTTGCAACCAAAAATATTTGTCAAATATTAGAGCATCAAAGCTTACCTTTTGCGTCTAATTCAGTTAGCAAGGATTCTGGATCTCCGCAGGAGATTAAAACCATAAAAAAAACTTTACAGATTAAGGAAATTTAATGCTATACATTAATAAAATATTGTGTAACTATTTTTGAGGCCAAAACACTTACGACTGTACAGGGTGGTCCAAATTCGATGGGATACATGGGGCGTTTTTACCTCATCGCTCCCTTCCTCTCGGCGGCCCTTTCTACGACGATAATACATTTTATTAACGATAAAACAAGCAGAACATCTACAAAGTATGCGTATAATTATAACAAATTAACAACAAGCAATTGTAAAATAGTGCATATGTTCAGGAAATAACCAAGATTTATTTGTTGTTATTTTAATAACTCGCTTAAAAATAATAGAAGCAGTAGTAAACGGGAATAATACAACTGTGTAACATGCTCCTTGCTTTTATAGATGTTGTAGTTTCAGCTATAGCGCTCCTAACCTAAGTTTTATATTATCCTTTTAGTGTGATTCATAGAGTACTTAGATCATGACCAGTAGTTTACGATCTTGCTTTGCAAATTGCAATTTCGTTGCTACACGTATCGCTAAAATTACTTTTCAACGTGAAGAAATATTTTGTACCAACAAAGTTGCACTGCGTTTTATTGTTATACATTCGTCTTGCCCAGCGTCAAAGTTAAATTAAAATAATAGGAAAGCAATCGTCGCACGTGGTTTATCTCGGTGAAAAAAAAGCGTCGGATGAAGTCGTTTTACAATGTTGTATCGCAATAACATTTTTCGATTACATTTAAAGATTGAATGTCGCTCAAGAGATTATGGTAAGCCATAATTTTATTTTTAGTGATCCATTTTATTGCACGACTGGTATTAAACAATAAATCGGCTTGGATTTAGTGGCAACATTTTTCAGTTGTAATTTTTGAAACTACTTTTTACTGCAGTATATATCTACGTTATATTAAACTGTGAAAAAATGTGTTGTACACTTTGTTGAATCCGATAATTTTCTATACAGCTTAAGTAGGTACCTACCTTTATCTTGTGCCTTAAGAAATAGCTACATAAAAAAATACCGTACCAAATAAATTAATCATATTTTCTATCGTTTGTAACCCTGCAAGAACAAATTGCGAACTTTAAACAGCATTATATAACACATTTTTGATAATATTTACAGTGAATTATCGAATATTTGTTTGAATTAATGCGCTAGGAACTCGAAATGGGACGAACCACTTAATATACATATTAAAGTAATTTAGAATATAACCAGCCGCCCTTGGTCACATGGTCCGCGTGTAGAAAATTTACTGTATCACTTTAAGAGCGTCAAGTATGTTCCGAAATTTAGCGGAAAAAAAAGCGCCCCTTTTTATTATACAAGTTTATAAATCTTACTCCAAAAGTAAGCTTTATGATTCGTTTAGTATTAGTAGAAAGAGTTATGGTGTCGTCATTTTTTTGTTGATGTATGTATAATAAAATGTGCTTATAAGCCAGTGTTTAACTAACGGCGACATATAATATTTAATGGGGCCCACACAAGGTCGGAATTAACAAAAATCAATTATGAGCCGGTGAAGCTGTAAATCTTCAATGAACAAAGCTGTGAGACAATAGTTCTTTATAAATCTATGGCATTCTCAGAGCCCTGCACTTAGCGCAAATCTAATCTATTCAAAGGGATAAACTATTATTTAAGTAAATTATGGATCTGAAATACCATAGACAGCTGACTTGAGAATCCTGCAAAAACAAATTTCTATTGACGCGTTAGAACCGAAATGCAAGAAAATCGGTACATATAACTTTAAGCAGCAAATTAATCCAATTTACGAGTTATTTTCTTTACACCTCCCACAAAATATACGAGGGGCGTTTTTGATATTCGCGGAATGAGAGCAGTAGGGCTAAAACATATTTGTTGTATTAGATAACCATCTTTAACATAAAAACGAAATTTCATGCTGATTGTCTTATGCGTTCGTTCACAATCGTAAACAGAATAACTTTGTGGGCTTTATTTCTAAAAATGTTGGATACTGAGTTTTAAGCCGTCATTAAATTGCTCACAAAACAAGGAAAATGTGTGAAAAATATCTTGAATGTAATGCAAGCAGTTTATGGAGATACTTGTCGTGATCAAACCATGGTTTAAAAGGCGTCGCGTTTATTTAAACATGGTAGAGAATCATCAGAAGGTGATGGTCGCATTGATAGACCAAGACACATCCTAACACGTGAAATGGTCATAAAAGTGGAGAATGCCTTCATGAATAATGGTCGATTAAAAGTTAGAGAAATTGCAGAGCGTTTCAAAATTTCAAAAAAAAAAAACGCAGATAAAAGTCAGCAAAAGGTGGGTGCCGAGAAAGCTAACACCGCATCAAAAAGAACTCCGAGTTTTTGAAGCTGTGTGGAACCATTCCAGACAAAATTATCAACAGAACTGTTACCGGAGATTTTGATCTGTTTCCCAATTTGAAAATTAACCTTCGTTGAAAGCATCTCGCCGATGTTAAGTCATTGCAAGCAGCAATAAATGAGCATTTTAAAGGCAATACGGAAAACTGGTTTTATAAAGGTCTACAAAATGTAGACAAGTTCGAGAAGAACATTTTGAAAAAAAACTATAAAACTAAAATCTTTCAGTCTTCTTCTACCCCTTTCCGGGCATATAAAACCCCCCTCGCATGATAGCTGTTAAATAAAAATTGAAACCTAGGTATGATTTTAGTTTAATAAATGATTGACTAAACAAAAATCGCGTATAGGTATTTTTGTTTGAAGGATCTGTTGTTGAAGTGCAAGACCAACATATTAAATGGGTTTCTAAATTATATAACCAATACGAAAGTTGAAAAAAGCTACCGATTGCCCTTTTAGATTTTTCATTTTACAAGAATAAATACAGCACTTAATCTTTTAATTTTATATTGAACTTGCGAATAAGGCCTTTTATTTTTGGTAGTGGTTTATAAATGTTCACACGGCCATTTTGAACTGGAAGATGTTTCGGCCGGAAGAGGAGTTCTGTTAGAAAAGAATCCCTTTCAGAGTCAATAATGCTAAATGGAGAGCCGTACGTTAAAGCTGGTAATACATCATTACAAAATACTGGCATTTTTGCTGCTCGTAGAATATTTTTTGAATAGAATTGACAGCTACCATTTACGTCAGATTATAAATGGTAATAGATGGATTACTTCGCATATACACAATACTTTATTGTGTTCTTTTTCCCGAAGCAACGCTATTATAGAACTTGAGATATATGAAATTTTTAATATTGCATTGATTACTTTGTACCCCCAAGGATTTTGCAAGTACTCTATAGCTTATTTTCAACAATAATAAACAACAAAAATACTAGGTATTCTTGACTATAAAATACAGCCATATTTTATATTTTGTAGTTGCTAAACACAGCCAAATAAATCATAAATAGTAAAGATACAATAAAAGGCAGTAGCATTTCTTATGCACACAGTTGAAAAATTGAATAGAATACGCGACAACTTTTTTTGTATTTGATGTAAGTGACGCCCATTAAAAATTAAGACAGCCAGTTTATTATCACATAATACGGTATCTTTTTTGCATTGCAAAACACGATACTTATTATTAGCAACTAAGTATGTTACAATGTCTCAACGAATGCAGCTCATGTATCATTCTTAAACACGTTTATTGTACTTGCCCGTAATGACTAAATTAGTAATTAGGTACGTCGACAGGTATAAGCAACTGTAATGTTAAAACGTGACAGCCACCGACGTGCTTGGAGGTTGTAGCGGCTATCTACACAAAATGCATTACATTGTAACATCGAACAAATCACATATTCTCATTACATGCAATTAAAATCAGTGAAATTCCGGACATAACAACAACGGCCGATAACCATCAACGAGCGAGTAGAAGTGACCCAAAAGCATAATGGATCTAAGCCTATGCACGATAGGATAAAAGCAGACTTATCAATTTTATTTTCAATTAAAAAAATACTATAGAACTGAAATAATGTGGATTTTTAGGAAAAATTGTTTGGTAAAGTAAACAGATGCGTTGTTGCAATTCCCAAGTCAACAAATTTTGCGTTTATTAGAATCGAATTTGAGTTAACAATTAGTATATTTGTAATAAAATATGAATTTGTAAGTTTTAAGTATCTTATTAAATGGAACGTGCTGAAAGTGTTTTTATTTTACGATTAGCTGTATATAAGAAAAGCAGTAACATTGTTACGGGAATTTACGAAGGAAAACGATTTATTTTTATTACATAAAAGCAAACACAGGCATTTTGTAGTGTGGAAAGTTTTAATGCTCATTGCCTTCAAACGCATCCGAAGTTCTTTCAGAATGCTCCACTACCATAGACTGGCCATTCTCTCGCAATCCTAAAATTGCTTTTATACATTCGGCTTTTTCATTAAAAAACAAAAAAGGTTTCATTCTACAATACAACTAAGAACCTAATGGTCAAGGCAGACAGATTCTGCTTCGCTTCGCATTGTCTATTACCCCTAATTTAATTATTTTAATTATGTGCCCTTCTCATCTTCACTAGATGGATGGAAAGTATTTTGAGAAGTTCACAGACGTCATTTTTAAATAATAAATATAATATTATTGAACGTAAAAGTAAATCAAACACTAGAGTGAACCATACATTTTTAATTTTATTTTATTTGATACTAATTTTTAATGTGAATACAGTTATTTAATTTACATGTGTTACCTGTCATTTTGTAGGTCTTGAAGTGCTTTTTTATACTGTATATTACTTTTAGAAGAAGGCATGGTCCACCGCGGAATCGAACAACACGTCAAAAAGAAGAGTTCGAACCATATAGATTCAAATGGCCTTCACTTTGAAAAATAATCGTTATTTGTTGTTGTATTTATGTTTGAAGTTTCAATTTACAAAATAATGAAAACGCTAATGGTTCACTCAAGTTCTTGTACATTTAATTTAAGTTTGATAGTTTAGGTTTGATAAAGTTAAGATTTTCGGTAGGGATTTGACAGTTTTTCTAAATTCTTAATTATACACTGAATAATTTTTGGGTAGAAAGACGTAATTTAATTCAAAACATGATACAGCGTTACCTAGTGACTAACACAATTAAAAATTTATGTATTTACGACTGATTGTAACACAAATAAAACAAAAAAAGGCACTTAGTGTTTTAGAAATTACACTTAGGGCTTTTAGTACTGAAGCAATTTATAATCTTGAATTAATCCTCAGAAAGTGCCAAGAAATTTCTTATAGTCTTCAGGATTTTGAGGTCAGCTCTTTGACCATGAATTAAGGTTTCATGCAGTCGGGTCACAGATATCATTCTTTGTGTGTCCCCTATATTTCACGCTGTAAACGAGCAATTCAATTTGTAGATCTGTTTAACGCGACCAACAAATATTTCCTTGTAAGAATCTCATGGAGATTAAGCGGACGCAAGGTCTAAGATATTTATTACAAAACCGCTTGCCAAACATAATTTCACTGAACAAAAATCAGTGTTACCATAAAAATAAATGTAGGCAAAGATTTTATTTATTATAAATCAAGGTTGATCTTAAAAGTAGCTTCTACTCACAAGGTAATGTACTCTAGACATCTTACTTACTTCATAACCAAGCGACTAATAATCATAATTCCATGTTCGTGGCATAACTACTGGATTAATGCTTAATGCAGTAATCCCACAATTCTCCCACTTGGGGTTATGTAACAATATTGTAACTCGCTGCAAGAATGAATTTTGATTTGCTGTTTATACGGACAATCAGGTCTGCAGGTAAATCTGTAGCTCAGTTAAAAACCTTAAAACCAACAATTTTAAAATAATTAACACTGGAATGTTGTTATTTTAATTTATATTAAGGAACGACTTTTAACCCCTGTATTTAGCTGCTCCTAAAGCTAAAATGTATACGATAGATTTTCGATAATGTCTAATTTCAATTTAATTACTTTGCAATTCGCTTATCAGCAATTAAGGATTAAATCAAAACTGTTAACCGAGCAGTCTGTTTTAATATTATCAGCTCATTATCATCCAACTATAAAGAATTTATTAATTAAATTGTGGCCTTAGTTATTCGAATTAATGTCAAACACGTGTCGTTTAATCCAATTATGCCTGGAACATTTTTGATTGTACATTTGTAAAAAAAATTGTAGTCCGTTGTTTGTCGAATAATTTTAACTACCATTTCAGCCACTTAATATTTTTTTCACAAGCTATTACGTGGTAGCAAAAGTATTTTCGTTTTTTAACATATTTGTTTTTAATATTTTTAACGAACTAAATTAAACCAAAAATCAAAAGATAGTCGATTACATTGGATGGTCTTAATCCATTTTTTCGCCAGGTTTTCAATTCCCCTCCCTCCGGTACCATTCTTGGGACTTGGAGTCGAAGAACTCGCGACCCTACTTCTTGAACATTAGCAAAGTCCCGCCCAGGCAGGAAATGAGCCATTGATCGGAACATGTGGTAATCGGGACTATATGCAGGGTGTGGTAGCACTTCTATCCCATCAAGGTCCTCCAGTTTCCGGAGGGTCATTTGGGCCGTATGCGGTCTAGCGTTGTCTTGCTGTAACAGCACTCGTCGTCGGTTGACCAAAGCCGGGTATTTTTATTGTAAGGATGCGTACACTCGATCAAGCTGCTCGCAGTAGAGTTCTGTGGTGATCGCTCGACCATCAGGAACCAACTCAAAGTGAACCACACCTTCGTATCTCCATCAGACGCAAAGCATAACCTTGGTTTCGAATCTTCCGCGCTTTACCACAGGTTCTCCATGTTGGCCCCTTCTCAACCACTGGTTTGATCTACTGGGATTACGAAGCTAGATCCGCTTTTCGTCGCAGGTCACAATCCGGCGAAAGAACCGATGGTCTTGAGGGTTGCTGAGTAGTTCTCTACATACCCGACGTTCTGCTTGTTTCGGTGACAAATCATAGAGGGTACAGCGTTTTTTGGATTTCCCTAGCTTATGTAGGTGGCGACCTATTGTCCATCGCGAAGGCCCAAGTTCGTGCGATAAATTTTTTGTAGTTGTAGCTGGTGATCTCTCGACGGCTTGAAGTAGGGCCTCCTGGTCTACCATGGAGGGCCGCCCAGAACGAGATTGCTTTTGAAGGCAAGTATCGCCGTTTTTAAATTTTATATACCAATTTTGTGCAGTACGATTAGAAATTGTATCCTGACATACCACATTAGGTATAGTTCGTGCGGCATCAGGGGCGCTTCGCCACAATTTCCAGTAGTGACGTAAAATTGCAAGAATTTCAACATTTGTTTCGGACATTTAAAGAACTTTAAACTAGAAGCAATTAAACTAACTCACTCAAAAATGAAACTAGGAGATGCGCTTTTTAATTTGGCATATATCTTGTCATACTTTTAGCAATCGTTTATCGTCCAAGATGACTAGAGAAAAACGAACATTTTTTTGCTTCTACCTAATATTTCGATCTTAAAGACAATTAGAATCTTCTAACATGCCGGGTAATCTAGTTTGGTGTTCGCACCCCTATAAGTACTAAGCCATTTAATTGAGGATAATGAAATTTGGTAGGTTTATATTATAAATAATTAAACATCCTTTGGCACTACTTTCGCGAGTATTTGTTTTGTTTGTTGTATCGCCATCTTTAATTTACTGTAGGTAATGGTGAGCTATCTATTTGCTTCGAAACTTTTGTCGTTACGTAGGGAAATTTAAATTCTTGGTGAGGATGTCACCACCAATTTTAGGATTGTACTTCTGTATCTAGATTTGTACACTGTGGTGTACTTCTGAGTGGGTAATAATCGTAGGACATGCCTTTTCGACATATAATGTAAATTTAAGTAATATGCGCGGTGCTTTTATGCTTGCATTAAACTCAAAGATGTGCCATTTCCCGTTTCTATTTTCCCAGGAGAAACTGTAGTAGTAAACTTTTACGAAACGTAATGTGTCAAGCTTTATTGTTAGAAGTATTGCAAACTTTAAATTGTCTTGGTTTATGGCACGTTTTATCGAAGTCTGGTAGTTCACAAATCAACTGATAACTATATTTCAGTAAAAATGGTTTAGCTTCAAATTTATGGCACGGACCTTTTAAACTCGCATTTTGTAGAGTAAGGGTTGTAGTAATTAAAAGTTGCTTAAGCTATGATGGACAAACACAAAAGCTTGAGAGACAATTTAAACAAATCCAAAAGTTAATCGTCGTAGAAGAACTAGCACTTTTATTTTAATATCATTTTGATACCTGGGTCCGAGGCGTTTAAAATATTTTCTTACATCCAAACTACAAGAAATAGCAGCGCGTATTTTCTACTCGAGAAAACGGAATGCAAAGTAGAATGTGATTTAAAATTGTCATCTTTGCGATCGCGTTGGGCTATGGAACCGTCTCAGAAAAATGTCTGCACGCATCCTTTGCCTGTAAAACTGTGCAAAGTTTTCGAAATTATCTCTAACTATGTGCTTCAACAGCTGACACCGTACTCGATTAACCAACTCTAGTTCCGTTAGACATTTCATTTAACAGTGGCTTAAGGCCTCAACTATTCGCCAACATATCTTGGTCTCAATGTTCACAAATTTAATACCAACTTAAAAACTAGCTTAATATGTAGGACAATTATTTGCAAGTTCTACATTCTCTTACTTAGGGCAAGATTGTTCTTAATACATTCCTCTTAAAACTCTATTGTGTAATGACAAAATAACACGAAATTGTGTGAAAATTTTTGAAAAATACGCGATTAGTATTGTGAAAACCAGGCCTTTTTTGTACTATTCAGTCAGTAATAATCGCACGGCTTTTGCAAAAAGAAAATAAAGCACAAAAAATAGATAAAATGAATAATTGGATACCGTGTTTAACATATAAAGTTTTTCAATATAGATTATGAGAGGAAAGTTAGTTCCTTTTGCAGAAGATCGTCTGTATACTTACCGCAAAGATTTGAAGTTTTGTTCATGATATTGTTAGCAAATCCTTGGAGAATATAAAATAAAGTGTTGTGTTCTTTCGCTCGTCAAAAACTAAGTTATCTTTTAATATTGGCTGTGTAAAAAATTTATGTCTGTGCTCAAATTTATCTCTTTTCGCAGAAGTACGTGTGTATTGGGATATTGGAGATTTCACATTTATCTTGTGATTGAAAAATGGCATAGTCCAGAGACCGCGAATTGACACCTAACCATTAGTCAGCTAACACACGCACGTGGGCATTTTTCGTACGATTTATGTTGAACTGGAGTGGGGAGATTAGCATTGTGTGCAAACCGAAGATAATATCTAATATATGTGCCCCCACGGACCTATATTTTAAAATTAAATAAGCCAAAAAAGTTTTAAATAATTTTAGGAAAAAATCATACAAAGCTCACATCACGTACTAAATTTTATCGTTTGTAAACATCAGATTGGGGGAAGGATAAAAAGATTTATATTTAGTACAAAATTCGTTTTTTGTTCAAATTTGTTTCTCCAGAATAATAATTAAATTATTATGCAAGCGTTTAACCCATTAGGTATAGTTAAACCTTTAAGTATATTGTAAGGTACCCAAACTTTACCCACACAAATAATAAAATTTTAACGGAACACCTTGCTTTTGTAGGGAAATCCTGCTCGCATAAATATGACGTACAACGTAAATGTAAAACAAGGACTGCTCCTAAACAAACAGGTGCTCAATCCTGTTTGGACATATGGACTAGAATTATGGGGCTGTACCAAAAAAAGTAACTACAGCTGTCTTCAAAAATTCCAAAACCGTGTATTAAGGAGAATAGTAAATGCTCCTTGGTATGTTCGGAACAGCGATTTACACCGGGAATGTTGAATCTGTCCAGGAAGAAATTTAAAAAGCTGCCAAAAGCCATGAGGAGAGGCTCCACAGACATTCCAACATTGAAGTGCTCCAACTTCTCGATAATCAGTTTAGGAATTGCTATTATAAGGTATCACTGTAAAAAATCTCTACAAATAAAAGCGCTTATGTTTGTAGATTGCGCATGGGTCTATTTAGCCAAGAAAATAAGTGTTGCCCTCACATTGCTACTTCTGCTAGGATTTAGCGTGTGGGGCAGTATTCACACCTCCATTTGTTGCAAACTTAGGTGACATTACGCTCATATTTACTCTAAAATGGCATTGTGGCGCCAACAGTTGCCGCTCCAGTAAACTTTCTAAAATAAAGCAATTTCCTCGACTTTCGTAAATAATTAGTGAGCAGTTTATGATAGATAACTAGAGGTACAGCTGGCGCGATTCTGTCATGTCATTAGTTAGTCCGAAAGCAAAGTCCTTCCCAGAGCTTTCTCTTCGATTGCGTTTCGGCTAACCGAGTTACTTAAACTTCGGCACAATTACTGAAACTGCTCCGTGGAAGCCATATCTCAAAAATACGGAAACAGCACATCTAATCAATGTATAAACAAAGACGTTTAAGATACAAACTCTTCTAGTTCTATGTTGACGAAATTTCTCAGGATATTTCCTTTTTGTTATTATTTTAATTCTTACATCTTTTTACCGCTGTATCAGGCTTTCCCAATATATGCGAAGCATATTTGGATATTCAACACTGCTCGGTTTTTAAAGAATAGCGATATAAATTTAAAAAACAATGCTTAATAAACTGTTCCTTAAATTTTATTTTTTTTAAATAAATATGAACTAAAATACTCGACGCCTTATAAAGTTTTTCTATCCTGATGGAAACTGCGTCGTATTATACCAATATTGATCCTTTTTTGTGTTACAAAGTTCTCAACTAGAATTCGAAATTGCGGTTTAGCATTTATTTTTGTTATAATGGACAGAATTTTAAATTTGTTACGACACCGATATTGGAAATATATCACGAGCCCTTATTTATAAATAATAGCGTGCAAGAAAGATCATTTTAGTAAGCAATCTATCAAATATCGATTGGTGTTTAATATTTTAATAATCAGACCCGTTAGATGTATGTATAACGTTCCAAATTTCATCTATACTAACCCTCGTTACTTTTTTGATACTTTAAATACAGAGCTCGGGGACCCAGCAAAAAAATTTAATAAAAATTCTCAAGCACAAAATTTCGCTCTGTGAAATAAAATATAAACGCTATAAAACGATACAAAATTGTAGAACAGTATTAAGTTTAATAAATATACTCTCAGGAGTTAGTTGCTAAAAAAGTTGTCTTGCATACGATAATGGTGTGTTTTTTTTTAAATCAATAATAACAGTAACAACCAAATTGCTTACTCAATAATCTCATAAACCTTCAAATACCGTGTTCATGAAAATTATATCCCTATTGCAACTGGTTTAATTATAAACTGTTGACCAATAAAATTGGTGAAGGTGTCGGAAGCAAATTCTTTTTTCAAAGACAAATAACTTCAAAACTATGCTTTCTAGCTACAACAAACCTTAAACAAAAGTTACTTGGAACGAATAAAAGATTTCAAAACTGTCATAATATACAGGGTGTCGTTTTTCAAAATCCAATAGCTATATTGTTTATTTAAAATTTCACTTAAAGAAAATTTGGTGAAGGGGCCGGGCAAACAACACATTATTTTAAATAAAGGTAAACGACTTTAAAACCATGCATTTTGGCTACAAAATACCTTTAACAAAAGTAACTTGGAATAAATTAAAGATTCCAAAAATGTCATAATATACAGCGTGTTGAATTTAAAACTCCATCGGTGTAAGTTTTGAACACCCTGCATGTGATATAAAAAAATTATAATTCTTCTTTAGTTGCTTTAGTTACGCCCTTCTAAATTCATTGTGGTTTGAAATTTAATTTTCATTAGAACAAGGAATAAACATTTTTCAAACACTGTAAAATTTTGTGGTTTTACAAAAACTGTTTTAAATAAATGCAAATAACTTTAATGCCATGCGTTTGCGTACAACAAATGTTGAAGAAAAGTAATGAATAACTAATAGAAGCATTTGTTGTCCTTATACAGTTGCAAAGCATAGCAGCGATTCAAGAAATAGTTGGTAACACTTAAACTTATACCATTAGTGTCAAAGTTACATTCAAGAGATGGAACATAGGTCTCGATCTAATTCTGCGGATACCATAGCGCGTAACTTTAAACAGTTGCACTGCAGCTAATTATGACGTGATGTATAACATCATTGCATTTTGTGTGAAGATGTAGAAACCCCAAACTTTTGACATTTAACTTCGACGCTTGTCTTATTAAGCTGCTTCAAACAGAACGACATTAACGTGAATCTGTTGTTTAGCGTTGAATTATTATGAGCTAAAGTCGCGATGTATAAATACATATATCAATGCGCCATATCCATGCTGGTGAATAAATATCTGCTCTCAACCCTCCAGTGACCTTGCGACCTCAATCCGGCTCAAAAGCCCGGAGGGTTGGGTTAAGGCGCTGGGACAGTACATAAGTTTAGCGGGACCGTAATGTTTTATCAGCCTTTTCAATCTCCTCGGCGCTAGTCCCTCTCGACTCGCGGCCTGGGACCTTGTTTAACTAAATTAAATAGCATCTACACTTCTGCATTGCCGTAATGTCTATGCTCTCAAGTATGGCTTGTTACACTCTCGTAACGTTAAACACAGCTAAAACAGTACAGAACAGAAAGCGAGTGAAACAAAACAGCAAATTTTATCAGTAACATTCCAGGAGGGGTATTTAAAGATAGGATTCCTGAAATTCTTTTCCTACGTGGTCTAGATTGAGTGCCGTTACCTTAACAATAGCTGGCAAATTTTATTACAAATTTACACCAACAACCCAGTGTCAAATCCATGTACCTATGTTCTACGCAAATTCCTGCCCTCACAAAAAATCTTTTAACACAAACAACGGTAGCGCATTTAGCCTAATTAGCGCAAAACGTCATGCCAATCTTGGTCAATCCACTATTTAATGATATTTGTAACAAAAAATATTAAACGCAATAAATTAGTCTATTTAAAGTTTGTCTTTATTATTTAATACACAACAGAAATAAAATCCGTCACCTTCAATGTAAATGAAACCATTTGTGGATGTTTTTGAAGAGATTTATTCTAATAATCTTTTAAAAACTCCAAACAAACATTAAACACTCTAACAAGATCAATAAAATAGGAATCTGTTTATGATATGCAATGAATAACAAAGATTAGTACAAAAAATATTAAAGAATGTATAGTTATTTTCACTCAATGTCGCAAATTTTCTCTTTAACTATAAACATTCAGGTGTGTTTGACTAGCAATATTTTTAATCAACAATTGTAATGAAGATTCGTCTTTACATTTTAAAATACAATTGATTTCAGTTAAGGACCGGCACTGATGGTTTGAGGAATACTTATGTCGCCCGATATCTTAGCAAATGTTTGTTTAGTATACAGAGCTGAAGATGTCTGAGAATCGATTCAAAAATTACAATCTCAGAGCGAAACACATGGGCGACGAGCTAAATGATCGTTGTCCTTCGTATTTTTCTCTCGAAACGATGAGAGAACACGAACAAAAACGTTTTATTGTGCAGTTCCACTCAGCGTAGATCAAAAATTCGTGACAATTGGAGTTTTCAACGGGAAGAAAGAGCATTTAATAGTTTCATCGAAACAGGCGATGATAGTGTTGTTGGCAATCGGAAAACCGATTGGACATGAAATAGATTTGTAGCTTTTTTATATACAAGCCTTTTGGAACAGTTATTACATTTTTACAACGTTTGTAGTTTTTATGCCGCACTATTGTACTACAGTTTAACAATAGTCCCAAACCAATTTCATATTCTTGTAAATCGCTCAAATTTGTTTTTAAAACGTAATTAATAATTTTGACGTATTTAACCTGTCAGTGTGTATACCACGAGTTTCTATAGAGATTTTAAATTGACGGGTTAATGTATGATCATTGGAGATGAAGTTAATTAGGCCAAATGTCTTACTGCAACTCTGGTTTAGCGGGGTTCCAGCGAGTCCGCAGTCATCTACATCCCTCCAGCTGGTCTAATTAAATCTTACCGTACGTATTGTGACGGACCGTACTGTACATAGGCCGCACTATTGTGGAAGAGTACTTATTACTCTTATATTTATTGTTGTTAATTATGGCTCGTGATCGTCTTAGTAATGTGGTTGGACCCTCAAACGTTGTTTTACGTAGTAAGTACACAGGTCTAGAGCAATTAGTACCCAGTAAGAAACAAATAAAACACAACAATTTTAACAACAAACTCCTTTATTTTTCGACTGGCTGTACATTTTTCGGGGGTTGGATCTTAACTATCTGTGCGACCGTCTGAAGGTTTTAGGTTCCCTGTTGCTGTCCATTTTTTTTACTGTAGTTGCATCTTTGTCATTCTTTCCTATAAACACATATTTGTGCGAGTAGTTTGTTCTACTTATGATGTAAAAATTCGTCAACCAATCGTTTGTTGACTGACGAAACCCAAATGTTGGCATTGTAGGACCCAAGTTATGACCGTAATATTTTAACGTTAATGTGTTTTTACTAAAGTTGAAATCCTCATAACTTGGCCCTTTTGAAGCGTTACGTGTTTTAGTAACTGATGCATCAGCATTTGTTGCAATATTATTCATTTAAAAGTAAATGAAATAACATTGAAGTAAAATAAAATAATTGATCTCAGGCGGGGTGTCACAGTATAATATCAATTAAAACGTCGCCCTTTAATATGTATGAAACAGTCTGTTTTTAATCTTATAATCCTACTCAGGTGTTCAACTAAAAGTAACCCCTCAAAATTTAATAACCAATTAACCAGAATTGCCAAAATAAAAAAGGGGCTTCTATCAATGTTGTATGAAAAAAAAAACGCGCAATTCCTTCTTTGCGTTTCGTTTTTAAAAAAATAATATGTTATTGTTGTGCAGAATACATCAAGTGATAACAAAAATTAAAAAATGCTCTTCTATCACCAAAATAAACTCACTTTCCGGAAGATTAATGACGGTCATGACCTCAGAGGCGCAAGTTTAAGGTAGATAATGCCATTTCGGTAATGCGTAGCACACTCAGCTTTTGCTAAAATATCTTTAACATACCGTCAGTTCTTATAATACTCTTCAGCCAGTGAATTTATGATAGATGATGGAGCGAACTCCGGTTCGAACGTTTTTAAAATTAATCTCATCGCCTTGGATCAGCGTCTCTTCGATGCATTTTACCAGTAAAACAAATGCGCTTATTGTGTCAGGAATCTTGGTTTTTACAAAATTCTTTAAGGCGACATTTTTGCTAGAGATTGCATACAATGCGAAAATAAGTTTAGTTTTTAGAAAATGCATCTATATATCACGTAGCTTTAATATTTAGTAAGCTTTTTTAACAGAAATGGATCGCTAAGAGAAATGGAACTATTAGGAATACCTGGAAAACTAATAACACTGCTAGAAATGACCCTAAATAACACAACAGCAAAAGTGAGATTCCTAGGAATAACAACGGAACAACAATAAACAAAGGTGTAAAACAAGGGGACTCACTATCACCAACCATATTTAACTTAATATTAGAAGGCGCACTACGAAGAGCGAAACTAGACTTTAAAAAAACATCATGATCAACCAAATAAATAATAGCTGACGATATAGCAATTATAGGGAATAGAAGAGAAGACATAATAAGAGCGATAAATCAACTAAACAAAGACGCAAAAAAACTGGGTCTGGAAATAAATGAAGAAAGAACAAAATATATGAAGATAGAAAGAGAAAATATGCACACACAGAACGATGTTGAAACAAAAGAGTACACCTTCGAAGAAGTCAATTACTTGGGCATGATAGTGAGACAAGCTGGATAGAACAGAGTGAAGGAGAGAATTCTGAAAGGAAATCAGGCATACGGCAAAAACAAAACCCTACTAAAAAGTACAACACTAAGCAAAACAACAAAAATAAAAATATAGAAAACCCTGATAAGACCCGTCATAACATATGCTATGGAAACAACAACAATAAATAAGAAAGAAGAGGAAGACTTAAAAATAGTGGAGAGAAAAGTAATGAGAGCAATACTAGGACCTAACAAGAGATGGAGAAGTAAGGCTGAGAAGGAACAAAGAAATAGAGGTGGAACTAGGAGGAGAAAATATCATTTGACAGATTAAAGCACAACGAATACGATGGGCAGGACACATCATGAGAAGAAAACCAATCGAAATAATCAGGAGGGTAACACAATGGGTCCCTATTTGGCCCAGGAACAAGGGAAGACCAAGGAAAAGATGGAGAGACGCCCTGGATGAACACAGAAAGGCAATGGGAATAAATGACTGGAAATCGAAACATAGAATGAAAGAAAATAACGGAGGCAGCCAGGACCAACAAAAAGCTTTGAAAATCAGAGGAAGAGAACCTATCCACCTCAATAAATGGATGTTTAAAAAACGCCTTGAAGTGACTTCCACGAAGAAAATATATCTTTGCGAACAATGATGTATGTATATTAAGAATTGATTAATAAGTTTTAAGCTAAGCTTATTAAACGTTTTCTTAATCTGATCATTTAAAGACAAAATGGATAATAAACTGAGTGAATTCTCCAGTGTATACGTATGAAGTAAGGCATTGTTGGGAAATTTTTGTGTTTTACATAACACGTTCATCGCTTTAATAATGTAAAATCAATCTCTGAATGAACAGTTTAATTTAGATACAAAATTCCTTGCCGAGGCTTCATTCTAACTTCCAAGAATCCTTTGTATGCTCAGAATTGGCAGTGTGTGCTTGGTAAGCACGTATTACGGACATAGAAACTTGTTGAATAAATTCAAATTCCTGTTACAGTATAAGTAACAAGTAGTTGAATTAAGTTTCTAAACAATTTCAAAAGTATTGACAAATATAATAGCAACGAAAATTGGCACACAATAAAGCTATCGTTTCGGGGAGAATGTGTGTAAATTTCGCAGTTGTGATGGGAACCACAAAGGCGCGTTGCAAATGCTCTATTTTGATTTGTAAATGTTTTAAACAAAATTCGCATATTTTTCAAATTTTGAGGTGACCTTAGATAGTCATTGAATGAGGCCGTAACTAATTTTTTGGTTCGAATATTTTCAGAAGCCGGCCCCCTTTGTTTGTCTAATGTCGTTTCATTTACATTACAAGTCCTTTCTGTTCCTTGTTTCACCGTAGGTACACCCTAGATGAAAGCTAAGCATCCTCACTACCCCCGAAAGCATCTCAAAGTTCTGATTGCCTGAACTCGGCATCTGGATGCCGCATTCTCCAAAATACCAAACACTTTTATGTTACTACTGGGTACCTCTTTATGGTATTAACTTTTTCCACAAGTTGTCGTTAGCCAGTAGTTAAAAACTCCATAATTTCAACGGCAAATAAAACACGTTACTAGCTGCGTTTATTCGTGATGAATGTAAGAGGGGACAATTAAGAACACATTAGCTCTTTACGGCCAAGTGAATTAAAATTTTAAAGCGTACTTTAACAGATATTTTGCTACTGTACTGACTTATATCGACTGTAATACTTAAATTCGTTTATGGTAATAATGGAATTTTGTGTAATTAATTTAAATTGCTCTTCGCATTATCTCTAATCTTAGCGGATTTCGGTAGACTTGAAATTCGTTTTAACGGTGCATATTTCTAAACACGTCTGCTCTCCGAGAACTAACAGCATTATTCGGAACATTTCGCAAACCCAATTAAATATTTACAGTTTAAAAGAAACGCACCTTGAACGAAAATTTCCGCTTAACGATGGTAGGGGCGCTGTCATATTTTTAAAAAAATACGGTTGTAATATTTCTCAATAAGGTCTGAAGGAATTAGGAAGTTTTTTTTTGTTCGCGAACGGTTCGCATTTTATTCAACACCTCTTTTAATTTACAAAACGGGAAATTTTAATGAATATCCGAACGTTTTCCTTTCAAAGATGTTTTTTAATTTCACAAAAGTAGTTCAACAAATTTTAAATTAATTACTAGCCTTTGATGAAATTTGCGCGGATTCGGTAATTGCTTTTCCAATTGCCTGTAAAAAACATATTTACTATATTTTTACCGTTAAAGTAACTTTCTCTTTCCGGTTCATTTCTCTTTTCATGCCATCTTAATTGTTTATCTCCTTTATTGTCCTTTTAAAGAAGGAAAAGCTGTCCGCCTCGTCTTACTGAAAGGTTTTACAGGTGTATAAATTGGGTGCTCTTTGTATGATCTCCGAGTACCTACTTATCAATAGCTCAACAGCACGAAGCCGTTTTAATTTAAAAATGATGCCCTCCACCAAAGTGAACTTCACATTTTTAACATAATGACAGCGTCAAACGTCACTATTTGAAAGAGTTCTACAAGGTGAGCGCAAAAATTTTCCGGCCTGACAATGAAAAAAACGGCGTACGCTCAAAATTTGAATGTATTTTTCAATATAATCCCTCCTTACATCAATGCACTTATTACATCGTTTTAGCAACAATTCAATACCCCTAAAAAATATGCCTCGGTTTGTCTGCAAAATGTGCCCAAACAATAACCTTCGCCACTTGATCATCACTAAAATGGCGCCCGCGAAGGTCCTTTTTCAAATTTCCATACAGGTGATAGCCACTGGGGGCAATATCTGGTCTATACGAAGGGTGATCGATTTGTTCAAAACCGCAGTCACGAATGGCGGCTTGAGCAATTCCAGCAGTGCACACGGGGGCATTGTCGTGCAGTAAACGCACGCCTATGGTCAGTTTCCCACGTCTCTTCTCGCGAATATTTTGTCGTAATTGTGCATAAATGCTGTTTAATATTCCCCGTTGACTGTGGTGTTGCGTTCTTTAAAATTTATGAGAAGAATGCCCTCACAATCCCAAAAGATCGTAGCCATCGCCGTTTTTGTCGACTGACAGCCCTGAACATTCTTGGGGGAGCTTCTCCTTTTCGCCTCCATTCCATCGATTCTCTTTTGGATAAAGCATCATAGTAGAGAACCATGGCTTCATCCCCTGTAACAATTGTCCTCAACGCGTCCACAGAATTTTCTCCACAGAGCTCCAAAAAGGATCGAACACATTCGACACGACGCTGGCGCTGAACTGCTGAGAAATGTTTGGGGACCCACCTTGCACTAACTGTATTCATGCCTAACCGATCGTGGAAAATTCGGCGAATACTTGTGTCTGAAAGCGCTGACATTTTTGATAGTTCTTGAAGATGTTCAAGCGTCGATCGCCTAATACGAGTTCCTCAACAAGGACAATCTTGTCGTCCGTCACCACTTCCACAGTCCTTTCTATTCTTGCATCACCTTCCAAAGATTTTTTGCCCCATTCGAAACCGTTTTGACCAATCTTTTACCACAGAATACAATGGGGAATTTTTCCCGTACACGCCATTCAGTCGAACTTTGTTGCTTTGAAGAGAAAGACCTTCGCGAGTAAGAAATTTTATAACAGCCCGATACTCAATTTTCGCGACTTCTGACATCGTGATGAACGAATGACAGAAAACTAATTGACATAAAATCAATTTTTGTTTTTTAAAGGCTAACATGACGAACCAATGTGTTAAAAAAATTTGACCGGCCTGCGATATCTAGATGCAGGCCGGGAAATTTTGGCGCTTACCTCGTATGTGACTATTTTACCCTTAGCAGCCGTTCAACAATAAACAATTCACATTTCAGTTCTTTCGTGTCGTGAGTGACCACACTTTTTCTAAAGAAATGAGCTTAAGCCAAAAAATCTTGCACCAATAAGATTTCGGTTTGATCAGACGGACGTATAGTTGAATATGCAGATGGAAGAATATTTTATAACGAGTAAAAAAAGTAAAGTGCAAACGTATGACAATATAAATTGTATTGCAAATAAATCATCTTCCTTTATCGTTATTTCATAGTGTCTGGGTGCGCATGTTTAAGGGCGCCGCCGGTTTCAAATATTCCTTACAAGGATATTAGTAATTCCCTTCATTGTGTGCTTTAGAGTAACGGCATTGTATTACAATAATCGATAAATTTAATTAACGAC
This sequence comes from Elmis aenea, assembly GCA_947652605.1. Classification (NCBI taxonomy): domain Eukaryota; kingdom Metazoa; phylum Arthropoda; class Insecta; order Coleoptera; family Elmidae; genus Elmis; species Elmis aenea. The sequence continues at coordinate 1,818,653 of OX393584.1, forward strand.
AAAAATAGTCGCTTAGCATTGAAGATATTTTAATCATTGGCACACAAATGAAGTGGCCGTAAAATAAGGCATTAAGAATTCCGACGGTTAATATCCGAACTTAAATAAAAAGGTTATAAAGTAAACTTAATTAACATTGCAGTTCAAATTTGTGGCTTTAACGGACAGTTACATATCTGCGTAGAACAGAGCCGTGCTACACGCTAAGCGGGCTGTGGTTTTTAGAGAATGCGAGAAATACTGATCTAGGTCCCAATCCTTTTCACGGCTTCTGGTGATGAACTATTTCGACAGCGGAGGAGAAAGAGAGAATTAGTTTTATAACTTTCTGGAAACCGCCAGTTATTTATTCACTTTCGTCGCAAAAAAATTACTATAGCCCCGAAAAGGTTTCCACAGGAATGCTTTTTTTTATCTACATAACTTTTTTTAAGCGTCGCTTTACAGAGTTGGGGTTTGTCGTACAAGAAACAAAATTAATTAAGACAAGTAATATTAACAAGCAGGCTGACATCAAGAAGTGTGCAAATTACAGGGGGATGGCCCTCCCAAATAATTGCATAAAATGTTCTAGTAATATTAATTTGGTTTTATACAAATCAATGATTGATCAAACATTTTGACTGGCATCAATTATTTTTACCTTACTTTAATGTTATTTCATTTAGTTTTTAATCAATAACATAAAAAAATGAAATTGATTATGTTTGTAAAGAGACGAAACGTTGTTGGAAGTATTATGTTTTCTCAAAATATAAAGCGTAAGAAGTTGCCATGGCGAAGTGATTCCAAATTGTCGATATCTTAAAAAATGTAGGATATGGGGCAAAAAAACGAAAATATTTTTTTAAAGTTTTTCTTGAATAACTTTTGAACCAAGACAGTTATGAAAATTTTCTTTGCAGATATTTGATAAGCATCTAATTTCGCAACTTTACCCTAATTTAACCGAGCTCGTAGCTCTTAAGATAAGCGAGAACCCCATGCATTTACTCGAATTTGGGACACCCTGAATAGAGGGTAACTTTCACAATAAAAATCGCCAAGTTTTACACTTTTTAATGACCGAAAACTTCGTATATCGTTAGCAATTTAAAAACTGCAAACATAACGTGATTGCAGCTAATAAATCCGATTCTAAATTAGGTGTAAAGTGTAATAAATATTAAATGCGCGTCCTTTTTGAGGACTTTTTGTGAGGAAGCTAAAGCCGCAGTCGTTAGAATCATAATTGCTCGTGCAAAAAAGAACACGAAACTAAGAATACCACAAAAAGAAACACGATGATAATTGTTTCGTGTTTTTCGTACTGCCATGAACGCAAAGTTTATTTTTAAGTACGCAAATTTGCTAAGGCTGCAAGTGAGAAGTTGTATGCAAAAATCGAGCGTTGTATTAGTTCAAACACGATTCGCCACTTAATCATTGCTGGTTTTAAGAGTTTCAGGTAAATAACTTCTTAGCTAGTTTTAGCTTTTTGTATTGTCTAACGTGTTTGTTTAAAATTTTAGTTTCGTACTATCTAAAGTGTGAGTGTAAATTAAAAGAAGAAAAAAATCAATGAACTTAATACCTGCCATATGTTGATTCGGGACAACTTTTGACTTAAAAATTCTGAAAAGCTGAAAAAAATCATATTTTCCGTAAGTTGATATGTGCAAATATCGAAATAATTGTGAATAGAAAACTTTGATTGTTTCATTTGTATGAACTTGCTAAGCCGTATTTTATTAGGGGCGCGAATTGATCGACCTATGTCAGGAAAGTAACGAGGAAAAGACAAGACATCGGTAGACCCTCGCCGAGGAAAAATCACTGACCCAAATAAGTTAGAGAATAATCTGCATTATTAGATTACTTGGCTAAACAGAATCTAACCTAGCTTAATTCCGATTTAATCTACCGGACAGACCACAGCGCAAACATTGGAGCCGGTCGCACCAGCCCAATGACTTCGTCAAGATAAAGCCTACAATTTTAATTAAGTGACTAAAGGACCACCACGACACTTAGTCATTTGAACGAACATGTTCATGATACAAACCGGCTGATTAAAAACTAAACTTCATTGGGAATTAGTACAATTTTTTAACAGAAAAGAAAGAACAGAAATATAACATTGTGATAAAGGGAGCAAAATTTGATAAAAGTAAGGGAACAGCAGGTATGGAAGAATTTCTAGATCAAAATTTAGGAATCAAAGTAGATATCAAACAGATGTATGAGGTGGGTCAAAAATATCGAAAAAGTATGACAATAGCAACGATAAGTATATGGGAAGACAAAATAAAGATAATGCAGTATAAGAGCAGATTAAAAGGTCAAAACGTTTACATAAACAATGAGCTAACAGTAAAAGAAAGATAAATATAAAGAAAAATCAGAGAAGCGACAAAAAAAGAAATAAAAAAAGGCAAAAAAGTCAGAGAGATAATAACATCTGGCTATGGAATAAAGAGAAAGAGGAGCTACAGCAAAAAACACACCCAAAATACCATAGATGGAAAACAAGTTACGGAAAAAATGGCACGAACACTAGACGAAAACGGACATGAATAAGGAAAAACAGATAGCAATCAAAACACGAGATATTAAAAATGCTAAAAATAGAGATAAGCAAGACAAAATAAGAATACGTACTTGGAATACCAGAGGCATAAAAGAAAAAGAAGAAGAAGCGAACATGGAAAAAAGTCAGCACAACACAAGTCAACAGTTTTGCACCTAACAGTATTAGGACTCATGACTAAATAATAAATAATTCCAAATGTGAAAAGGCTATCACAAACTCCTAAATTACAAAAATGTGCGAAGGGGTACATGAAAAAATTCATTGCAATTCCACAAAGCAACGAAAACCAACATGAAATTCCAAAACGTAGAAGTGCTTTTTGTGCCCATCCAATATTAGCCAAAAAAGTATGTTAGTGTGTGTCAAATGCAAAAACAATGTATGTAATGAAAATTCGATTAAAGTTTGCAATTTATTTAACGTGTAGAAATTATTTTTAAGCACATTTGTTTAAAAAAACTTGTTCAGTTGTGTTTATGTATTCATTAGCAAAAATAAATACCAAAATAATATTATAAATTCTTATTTTTTAAGTTACATGTAGCTGGACCTTGTAGGCCCGAGCCGTGTGAAAGTATGGAAATTTTCAGGCGTGCATCCTAGGGTTAATTATCTGCACTATAAACTACTATTGCATTACACTATTGTCCTAAGTGTATCAGAACTAGTAGAAGTCGATCTACACACAAAAACAATTACAACGTCAATAAATTGATTACATTCCAGTCCAACGAATATCAGAACTAAAAAAGAAGTCGATACTTCGAAAGGTATGATAGAACATGAATACAAAGATCTATATCAGAAATATGCAAGGAAAATACTGTTCAGAACATTGAAAAATGAACTAAATACATATTTGCAACGAATTTCAATATATCTGATGTATCAAGACTACAATGCCGAAGATTTATTTGAAGATTAAATTTTTATGTACCTCGCAAATGCAGCAGTCGTGAGTAGTTTTTATTGGGAATTCTGCATTTTTGTAAACGAAATTTGCAAAGAAAATACATATACACAGGTTTCTGTTTAATCGATATTCTCACACAAGAACTACTCTCCATTCGCAATACAGGGTGTATAAAAATGATAGGCCTAATTTGAAATCGCACCGTGAACCGTCCATAAGTAAAACTTTTACCTCTTGATAGAGTAGGACACAGCTCAGCATTTATAGAATGCTCAATAGATGTTGATAATATAGTTAATAAACCTTGTAACTTAGGGCGTAATTGTTGTTGAAATTAAGTCCATAATACACACCGTATTATTCGGGATGACTATTTGTTTCTTAAATTTTGATGTAGCTGGAAAGAGTTCAGGTACAAACTTACGCGATTATTGTAATTTAGAAATGGGGATGTTGCGAGATCACTTTTAAGGTGCCAAATAACAAGCTGTGACATGATCGCTGGTTAGCACGGACTTGTTGTTTAGAACACTTACTTTTGTAACGTAATTTCCTGTTGGAGTAAGTACGGTCGATAAATATTGCGCTTTTTAAGCGACTGAAAACGTGACGACTCGAGTCTTCAAAGTTTTGCAGTAAATTTAACATTGTACAACGTAACACTTCAATCAGAAAACGACAGGACTGAAAGATACGTTTCGTTTCTTTATTTTGCGTCGAGAGTTCGCGGCAGGGAAGAAATACGATGAGTGTTGTGAGGCAACCATTTTTTAGAAAGTCTTCTGATGAAAGAATGAATGGAAGGAGATAAAACCGGTTGACTTTTTAAAGCGGAATTTTCGTCCTTTTTATTCTTTGGCGGTGATGTTTCTGTTTGGCTATTTCCGATGTGTTTGTTGGGGGTCCGTTATGTTCCGCGATTCTATGAACGGATGCTGAACTAGTGCTGCTCCAGGCGTGTTATTGGATTCGTGTTTACAGCCGCCTTGACGTGCGTGACGGCCGTCAGACCATTGCAATTAGGCTGTCTGACAAATTAGTGCTCTCTGCCAAACTTTCCCTGATTCCCGTTTTCTTTCACATGCTTACATATCGACCTACCGTTGTTGTTCGATTTAATTACAATTTCCAAATATGTCGAGCCGCTTTTATTGAAAACGATAGCCGAAACTTTCATATTAGCGACGAAACTTTTATATTTAAGGACGAAACCTTGTTTAAAGTTTATATTACCACATAAAATTTATTTTACTAAATGCATAAGCCCAATTTCATCTAAAACTTTACGTAATAAATTACGTTCGAGTTCTTACACTAAAAATAAATCCATATCGAAGGCTTTACAGCCGAAATATAAGCACTTTAGCCGAATAGTAGTAATCTATCCTTCTTCTATTCCAAATTTAAGGAATATGCATTGTTCTCGGAGTTGATTACCTTAAAACATAAATACATATATTTCACACACACATGTAACATAAACTTAGTAAAAATTCATTTGCTGTTTTTATTTGAACGTCCCTTGTATACAGGGTGTCCCAAATTACATTTCCAGCGTGGGGATCTCGCTTATTATAAGAGATACAGGTTTACTTAAATTATTGTAGATGAATTATTTCCAAGTATGAGAGGAGCTACAATCGATTTCGTACTTCAGATGTTATAGTAAAAAATATGAAAATGTAGAATTTCTTTTTTCTCGCATAACTTTTTTGTCTTAATCATTAAATCAAATTTATTTGCACCTTTTCAAGGAACTTTTTTACCTAGAATGTAGTTATTATCTTAGATTTTCTTATCACTTTTAATTTATGAGATATTACCCATACCTTAGAATTTAGTTAGACTTTCTAAACAAAATTTCCTTTTTGGTTCCTCGTCTAAGCAGTCGTTCAGTTGATGTTTTTTACTTAAGAAAATTCCGTACAAATATGCTGCAACTATCACCGCTGCATAGAATTTGTCAAACAGCGAATATTTTTTCAGGTTTTATTGATATTTTTTGTAACTGTTCATTAGTAAAACTTAAGAACAGGTTTATGAAATTATTAGAAATTAAAACCAGCTCATTGAAAGACATGTGCAAAACAATTTATTTCATGTAAAGATGCAATGGGTAAACTCTTTCTGTGATATACAAGTCAATAATTAAAATTGTTTATAAATAGTCGCCCAAAAAACACATGTATTATCTACAGCAAGGTCGTTTTATAAAAATATTAAAAATTAAAACCAGCTCATTGAAAGACATATGCAAAACAATTTTTTTCATGTAAAGATGCAATGGGTAAACTCTTTCTGTGATATACAAGTCAATAATTATAATTGTTTATAAATAGTCGCCCAAAAAACACATGTATTATCTACAGCAAGGTCGTTTTATAAAAATATTAAAAATTAAAACCAGCTCATTGAAAGACATATGCAAAACAATTATTTTCATGTTAAGATGCAATGGGTAAACTCTTTCTGTGATATACAAGTCAATAATTATAATTGTTTATAAATAGTCGCTCAAGAAACACATGTATTATCTACAGCAAGGTCGTTTTATGAAATTATTAAAAATTAAAACCAGCTTATTGAAAGACATATGCAAAACAATTTTTTTCATGTAAAGATGCAATGGGTAAACTCTTTCTGTGATATACAAGTCAATAATTATAATTGTTTATAAATAGTCGCCCAAAAAACACATGTATTATCTACAGCAAGGTCGTTTTATAAAAATATTAAAAATTAAAACCAGCTCATTGAAAGACATATGCAAAACAATTTATTTCATGTAAAGATGCAATGGGTAAACTCTTTCTGTGATATACAAGTCAATAATTATAATTGTTTATAAATAGTCGCTCAAGGAACACATGTATTATCTACAGCACGGTCCTCTTATGAAATCATTAAAAATGAAAACCAGCTTATTGAAAGACATATGCAAAACAATTTATTTCATGTAAAGATGCAATGGGTAAACTCTTTCTGTGATATACAAGTCAATAATTATAATTGTTTATAAATAGTCGCTCAAGGAACACATGTATTATCTACAGCAAGGTCCTTTTATGAAATTATTAAAAATTAAAACCAGCTTATTGAAAGACATATGCAAAACAATTATTTTCATGTAAAGATGCAATGGGTAAACTCTTTCTGTGATATACAAGTCAATAATTATAATTGTTTATAAATAGTCGCTCAAGGAACACATGTATTATCTACAGCAAGGTCCTTTTATGAAATTATTAAAAATTAAAACCAGCTTATTGAAAGACATATGCAAAACAATTATTTTCATGTAAAGATGCAATGGGTAAACTCTTTCTGTGATATACAAGTCAATAATTAAAATTGTTTATAAATAGTCGCCCAAAAAACACATGTATTATCTACAGCAAGGTCGTTTTATAAAAATATTAAAAATTAAAACCAGCTTATTGAAAGACATATGCAAAACAATTTATTTCATGTAAAGATGCAATGGGTAAACTCTTTCTGTGATATACAAGTCAATAATTAAAATTGTTTATAAATAGTCGCCCAAAAAACACATGTATTATCTACAGCAAGGTCGTTTTATAAAAATATTAAAAATTAAAACCAGCTCATTGAAAGACATATGCAAAACAATTTATTTCATGTAAAGATGCAATGGGTAAACTCTTTCTGTGATATACAAGTCAATAATTATAATTGTTTATAAATAGTCGCTCAAGGAACACATGTATTATCTACAGCACGGTCCTCTTATGAAATTTTTAAAAATTAAAACCAGCTCATTGAAAGACATATGCAAAACAATTTTTTTCATGTAAAGATGCAATGGGTAAACTCTTTCTGTGATATACAAGTCAATAATTATAATTGTTTATAAATAGTCGCTCAAGGAACACATGTATTATCTACAGCACGGTCCTCTTATGAAATCATTAAAAATTAAAACCAGCTTATTGAAAGACATATGCAAAACAATTTTTTTCATGTAAAGATGCAATGGGTAAACTCTTTCTGTGATATACAAGTCAATAATTAAAATTGTTTATAAATAGTCGCTCAAGGAACACATGTATTATCTACAGCAAGGTCCTTTTATGAAATTATTAAAAATTAAAACCAGCTTATTGAAAGACATATGCAAAACAATTTTTTTCATGTAAAGATGCAATGGGTAAACTCTTTCTGTGATATACAAGTCAATAATTAAAATTGTTTATAAATAGTCGCCCAAAAAACACATGTATTATCTACAGCAAGGTCGTTTTATAAAAATATTAAAAATTAAAACCAGCTCATTGAAAGACATATGCAAAACAATTTATTTCATGTAAAGATGCAATGGGTAAACTCTTTCTGTGATATACAAGTCAATAATTAAAATTGTTTATAAATAGTCGCCCAAAAAACACATGTATTATCTACAGCAAGGTCCTTTTATGAAATTATTAAAAATTAAAACCAGCTTATTGAAAGACATATGCAAAACAATTATTTTCATGTTAAGATGCAATGGGTAAACTCTTTCTGTGATATACAAGTCAATAATTATAATTGTTTATAAATAGTCGCTCAAGGAACACATGTATTATCTACAGCACGGTCCTCTTATGAAATCATTAAAAATTAAAACCAGCTTATTGAAAGACATATGCAAAACCATTTATTTCATGTAAAGATGCAATGGGTAAACTCTTTCTGTGATATACAAGTCAATAATTATAATTGTTTATAAATAGTCGCTCAAGGAACAAATGTATTATCTACAGCAAGGTCCTTTTATGAAATTATTAAAAATTAAAACCAGCTTATTGAAAGACATATGCAAAACAATTTTTTTCATGTAAAGATGCAATGGGTAAACTCTTTCTGTGATATACAAGTCAATAATTAAAATTGTTTATAAATAGTCGCCCAAAAAACACATGTATTATCTACAGCAAGGTCGTTTTATAAAAATATTAAAAATTAAAACCAGCTCATTGAAAGACATATGCAAAACAATTTATTTCATGTAAAGATGCAATGGGTAAACTCTTTCTGTGATATACAAGTCAATAATTAAAATTGTTTATAAATAGTCGCCCAAAAAACACATGTATTATCTACAGCAAGGTCCTTTTATGAAATTATTAAAAATTAAAACCAGCTTATTGAAAGACATATGCAAAACAATTATTTTCATGTTAAGATGCAATGGGTAAACTCTTTCTGTGATATACAAGTCAATATTCATAATTGTTTATAAATAGTCGCTCAAGAAACACATGTATTATCTACAACAAGGTCGTTTTATGAAATTATTAAAAATTAAAACCAGCTTATTGAAAACATATGCAAAACAACTTTTTTTCATGTAAAGATGCAATGGGTAAACTCTTTCTGTGATATACAAGTCAATAATTAAAATTGTTTATAAATAGTCGCCCAAAAAACACATGTATTATCTACAGCAAGGTCGTTTTATAAAAATATTAAAAATTAAAACCAGCTCATTGAAAGACATATGCAAAACAATTTATTTCATGTAAAGATGCAATGGGTAAACTCTTTCTGTGATATACAAGTCAATAATTATAATTGTTTATAAATAGTCGCTCAAGGAACACATGTATTATCTACAGCACGGTCCTCTTATGAAATCATTAAAAATTAAAACCAGCTTATTGAAAGACATATGCAAAACAATTTATTTCATGTAAAGATGCAATGGGTAAACTCTTTCTGTGATATACAAGTCAATAATTATAATTGTTTATAAATAGTCGCTCAAGGAACACATGTATTATCTACAGCAAGGTCCTTTTATAAAATTATTAAAAATTAAAACCAGCTTATTGAAAGACATATGCAAAACAATTTTTTTCATGTAAAGATGCAATGGGTAAACTCTTTCTGTGATATACAAGTCAATAATTAAAATTGTTTATAAATAGTCGCCCAAAAAACACATGTATTATCTACAGCAAGGTCGTTTTATAAAAATATTAAAAATTAAAACCAGCTCATTGAAAGACATATGCAAAACAATTATTTTCATGTTAAGATGCAATGGGTAAACTCTTTCTGTGATATACAAGTCAATAATTATAATTGTTTATAAATAGTCGCTCAAGAAACACATGTATTATCTACAGCAAGGTCGTTTTATGAAATTATTAAAAATTAAAACCAGCTTATTGAAAGACATATGCAAAACAATTTTTTTCATGTAAAGATGCAATGGGTAAACTCTTTCTGTGATATACAAGTCAATAATTAAAATTGTTTATAAATAGTCGCCCAAAAAACACATGTATTATCTACAGCAAGGTCGTTTTATAAAAATATTAAAAATTAAAACCAGCTCATTGAAAGACATATGCAAAACAATTTATTTCATGTAAAGATGCAATGGGTAAACTCTTTCTGTGATATACAAGTCAATAATTATAATTGTTTATAAATAGTCGCCCAAAAAACACATGTATTATCTACAGCACGGTCCTTTTATGAAATTATTAAAAATTAAAACCAGCTTATTGAAAGACATATGCAAAACAATTTTTTTCATGTAAAGATGCAATGGATAAACTCTTTCTGTGATATACAAGTCAATAATTAAAATTGTTTATAAATAGTCGCTCAAGGAACACATGTATTATCTACAGCAAGGTCCTTTTATGAAATAATAAAAATTAAAACCAGCTCATTGAAAGACATATGCAAAACAATTTTTTTCATGTAAAGATGCGATGGATAAACTCTTTCTGTGATATACAAGTCAATAATTATAATTGTTTATAAATAGTCGCTCAAGGAACACATGTATTATCTACAGCACGGTCCTCTTATGAAATTATTAAAAATTAAAACCAGCTCATTGAAAGACATATGCAAAACAATTTTTTTCATGTAAAGATGCGATGGATAAACTCTTTCTGTGATATACAAGTCAATAATTAAAATTGTTTATAAATAGTCGCTCAAGGAACACATGTATTATCTACAGCACGGTCCTCTTATGAAATTATTAAAAATTAAAACCAGCTTATTGAAAGACATATGCAAAACAATTTTTTTCATGTAAAGATGCAATGGATAAACTCTTTCTGTGATATACAAGTCAATAATTAAAATTGTTTATAAATAGTCGCTCAAGGAACACATGTATTATCTACAGCACGGTCCTCTTATGAAATTATTAAAAATTAAAACCAGCTCATTGAAAGACATATACAAAACAATTTTTTTCATGTAAAGATGCAATGGGTAAACTCTTTCTGTGATATACAAGTCAATAATTATAATTGTTTAGAAAATAGTCGCCCAAAAAACACATGTATAATCTACAGCAAGGTCGTTTTATAAAAATATTAAAAATCAAAACCAGCTCATTGAAAGACATATGCAAAACCATTTATTTCATGTAAAGATGCAATGGGTAAACTCTTTCTGTGATATACAAGTCAATAATTATAATTGTTTATAAATAGTCGCCCAAAAAACACATGTATTATCTACAGCAAGGTCCTTTTATGAAATTATTAAAAATTAAAACCAGCTTATTGAAAGACATATGCAAAACAATTTTTTTCATGTAAAGATGCAATGGGTAAACTCTTTCTGTGATATACAAGTCAATAATTAAAATTGTTTATAAATAGTCGCCCAAAAAACACATGTATTATCTACAGCAAGGTCGTTTTATAAAAATATTAAAAATTAAAACCAGCTCTTTGAAAGACATATGCAAAACAATTTTTTTCATGTAAAGATGCAATGGGTAAACTCTTTCTGTGATATACAAGTCAATAATTAAAATTGTTTATAAATAGTCGCCCAAAAAACACATGTATTATCTACAGCAAGGTCGTTTTATAAAAATATTAAAAATTAAAACCAGCTCATTGAAAGACATATGCAAAACAATTTATTTCATGTAAAGATGCAATGGGTAAACTCTTTCTGTGATATACAAGTCAATAATTAAAATTGTTTATAAATAGTCGCTCAAGGAACACATGTATTATCTACAGCACGGTCCTCTTATGAAATTATTAAAAATTAAAACCAGCTTATTGAAAGACATATGCAAAACAATTTTTTTTCATGTAAAGATGCAATGGGTAAACTCTTTCTGTGATATACAAGTCAATAATTAAAATTGTTTATAAATAGTCGCCCAAAAAACACATGTATTATCTACAGCAAGGTCGTTTTATAAAAATATTAAAAATTAAAACCAGCTCATTGAAAGACATATGCAAAACAATTTATTTCATGTAAAGATGCAATGGGTAAACTCTTTCTGTGATATACAAGTCAATAATTAAAATTGTTTATAAATAGTCGCTCAAGGAACACATGTATTATCTACAGCACGGTCCTCTTATGAAATCATTAAAAATTAAAACCAGCTTATTGAAAGACATATGCAAAACAATTTATTTCATGTAAAGATGCAATGGGTAAACTCTTTCTGTGATATACAAGTCAATAATTATAATTGTTTATAAATAGTCGCTCAAGGAACACATGTATTATCTACAGCAAGGTCCTTTTATAAAATTATTAAAAATTAAAACCAGCTTATTGAAAGACATATGCAAAACAATTTTTTTCATGTAAAGATGCAATGGGTAAACTCTTTCTGTGATATACAAGTCAATAATTAAAATTGTTTATAAATAGTCGCCCAAAAAACACATGTATTATCTACAGCAAGGTCGTTTTATAAAAATATTAAAAATTAAAACCAGCTCATTGAAAGACATATGCAAAACAATTATTTTCATGTTAAGATGCAATGGGTAAACTCTTTCTGTGATATACAAGTCAATAATTATAATTGTTTATAAATAGTCGCTCAAGAAACACATGTATTATCTACAGCAAGGTCGTTTTATAAAAATATTAAAAATTAAAACCAGCTCATTGAAAGACATATGCAAAACAATTTATTTCATGTAAAGATGCAATGGGTAAACTCTTTCTGTGATATACAAGTCAATAATTATAATTGTTTATAAATAGTCGCCCAAAAAACACATGTATTATCTACAGCACGGTCCTCTTATGAAATTATTAAAAATTAAAACCAGCTTATTGAAAGACATATGCAAAACAATTTTTTTCATGTAAAGATGCAATGGATAAACTCTTTCTGTGATATACAAGTCAATAATTAAAATTGTTTATAAATAGTCGCTCAAGGAACACATGTATTATCTACAGCAAGGTCCTTTTATGAAATTATTAAAAATTAAAACCAGCTCATTAAAAGACATATGCAAAACAATTTTTTTCATGTAAAGATGCGATGGATAAACTCTTTCTGTGATATACAAGTCAATAATTATAATTGTTTATAAATAGTCGCTCAAGGAACACATGTATTATCTACAGCATGGTCCTCTTATGAAATTATTAAAAATTAAAACCAGCTCATTGAAAGACATATGCAAAACAATTTTTTTCATGTAAAGATGCGATGGATAAACTCTTTCTGTGATATACAAGTCAATAATTAAAATTGTTTATAAATAGTCGCTCAAGGAACACATGTATTATCTACAGCACGGTCCTCTTATGAAAGTATTAAAAATTAAAACCAGCTTATTGAAAGACATATGCAAAACAATTTTTTTCATGTAAAGATGCGATGGATAAACTCTTTCTGTGATATACAAGTCAATAATTATAATTGTTTATGAATAGTCGCCCAAAAAACACATGTATTATCTACAGCACGGTCCTCTTATGAAATTATTAAAAATTAAAACCAGCTCATTGAAAGACATATGCAAAACAATTTTTTTCATGTAAAGATGCAATGGGTAAACTCTTTCTGTGATATACAAGTCAATAATTATAATTGTTTAGAAAATAGTCGCCCAAAAAACACATGTATAATCTACAGCAAGGTCGTTTTATAAAAATATTAAAAATCAAAACCAGCTCATTGAAAGACATATGCAAAACCATTTATTTCATGTAAAGATGCAATGGGTAAACTCTTTCTGTGATATACAAGTCAATAATTATAATTGTTTATAAATAGTCGCCCAAAAAACACATGTATTATCTACAGCAAGGTCCTTTTATGAAATTATTAAAAATTAAAACCAGCTTATTGAAAGACATATGCAAAACAATTTTTTTCATGTAAAGATGCAATGGGTAAACTCTTTCTGTGATATACAAGTCAATAATTATAATTGTTTATAAATAGTCGCCCAAAAAACACATGTATTATCTACAGCAAGGTCGTTTTATAAAAATATTAAAAATTAAAACCAGCTCTTTGAAAGACATATGCAAAACAATTTATTTCATGTAAAGATGCAATGGGTAAACTCTTTCTGTGATATACAAGTCAATAATTAAAATTGTTTATAAATAGTCGCCCAAAAAACACATGTATTATCTACAGCAAGGTCGTTTTATAAAAATATTAAAAATTAAAACCAGCTCATTGAAAGACATATACAAAACAATTTATTTCATGTAAAGATGCAATGGGTAAACTCTTTCTGTGATATACAAGTCAATAATTAAAATTGTTTATAAATAGTCGCTCAAGGAACACATGTATTATCTACAGCACGGTCCTCCTATGAAATTATTAAAAATTAAAACCAGCTTATTGAAAGACATATGCAAAACAATTTTTTTCATGTAAAGATGCAATGGATAAACTCTTTCTGTGATATACAAGTCAATAATTAAAATTGTTTATAAATAGTCGCTCAAGGAACACATGTATTATCTACAGCACGGTCCTCTTATGAAATTATTAAAAATTAAAACCAGCTCATTGAAAGACATATGCAAAACAATTTTTTTCATGTAAAGATGCAATGGGTAAACTCTTTCTGTGATATACAAGTCAATAATTATAATTGTTTAGAAAATAGTCGCCCAAAAAACACATGTATTATCTACAGCAAGGTCGTTTTATAAAAATATTAAAAATCAAAACCAGCTCATTGAAAGACATATGCAAAACAATTTATTTCATGTAAAGATGCAATGGGTAAACTCTTTCTGTGATATACAAGTCAATAATTAAAATTGTTTATAAATAGTCGCCCAAAAAACACATGTATTATCTACAGCAAGGTCCTTTTATGAAATTATTAAAAATTAAAACCAGCTTATTGAAAGACATATGCAAAACAATTTTTTTCATGTAAAGATGCAATGGGTAAACTCTTTCTGTGATATACAAGTCAATAATTAAAATTGTTTATAAATAGTCGCCCAAAAAACACATGTATTATCTACAGCAAGGTCGTTTTATAAAAATATTAAAAATTAAAACCAGCTCATTGAAAGACATATGCAAAACAATTTATTTCATGTAAAGATGCAATGGATAAACTCTTTCTGTGATATACAAGTCAATAATTAAAATTGTTTATAAATAGTCGCCCAAAAAACACATGTATTATCTACAGCAAGGTCGTTTTATAAAAATATTAAAAATTAAAACCAGCTCATTGAAAGACATATGCAAAACAATTTATTTCATGTAAAGATGCAATGGGTAAACTCTTTCTGTGATATACAAGTCAATAATTAAAATTGTTTATAAATAGTCGCTCAAGGAACACATGTATTATCTACAGCACGGTCCTCTTATGAAATTATTAAAAATTAAAACCAGCTCATTGAAAGACATATGCAAAACAATTTTTTTCATGTAAAGATGCAATGGGTAAACTCTTTCTGTGATATACAAGTCAATAATTATAATTGTTTATAAATAGTCGCTCAAGGAACACATGTATTATCTACAGCACGGTCCTCTTATGAAATCATTAAAAATTAAAACCAGCTTATTGAAAGACATATGCAAAACAATTTATTTCATGTAAAGATGCAATGGGTAAACTCTTTCTGTGATATACAAGTCAATAATTAAAATTGTTTATAAATAGTCGCTCAAGGAACACATGTATTATCTACAGCAAGGTCCTTTTATGAAATTATTAAAAATTAAAACCAGCTTATTGAAAGACATATGCAAAACAATTTTTTTCATGTAAAGATGCAATGGGTAAACTCTTTCTGTGATGTACAAGTCAATAATTAAAATTGTTTATAAATAGTCGCCCAAAAAACACATGTATTATCTACAGCAAGGTCGTTTTATAAAAATATTAAAAATTAAAACCAGCTCATTGAAAGACATATGCAAAACCATTTATTTCATGTAAAGATGCAATGGGTAAACTCTTTCTGTGATATACAAGTCAATAATTAAAATTGTTTATAAATAGTCGCCCAAAAAACACATGTATTATCTACAGCAAGGTCCTTTTATGAAATTATTAAAAATTAAAACCAGCTTATTGAAAGACATATGCAAAACAATTATTTTCATGTTAAGATGCAATGGGTAAACTCTTTCTGTGATATACAAGTCAATAATTATAATTGTTTATAAATAGTCGCTCAAGGAACACATGTATTATCTACAGCACGGTCCTCTTATGAAATCATTAAAAATTAAAACCAGCTTATTGAAAGACATATGCAAAACAATTTATTTCATGTAAAGATGCAATGGGTAAACTCTTTCTGTGATATACAAGTCAATAATTATAATTGTTTATAAATAGTCGCTCAAGGAACACATGTATTATCTACAGCACGGTCCTTTTATGAAATCATTAAAAATTAAAACCAGCTTATTGAAAGACATATGCAAAACCATTTATTTCATGTAAAGATGCAATGGGTAAACTCTTTCTGTGATATACAAGTCAATAATTATAATTGTTTATAAATAGTCGCTCAAGGAACACATGTATTACCTACAGCAAGGTCCTTTTATGAAATTATTAAAAATTAAAACCAGCTTATTGAAAGACATATGCAAAACAATTTTTTTCATGTAAAGATGCAATGGGTAAACTCTTTCTGTGATATACAAGTCAATAATTAAAATTGTTTATAAATAGTCGCCCAAAAAACACATGTATTATTTACAGCAAGGTCGTTTTATAAAAATATTAAAAATTAAAACCAGCTCATTGAAAGACATATGCAAAACAATTTATTTCATGTAAAGATGCAATGGGTAAACTCTTTCTGTGATATACAAGTCAATAATTATAATTGTTTATAAATAGTCGCTCAAGGAACACATGTATTATCTACAGCACGGTCCTCTTATGAAATCATTAAAAATTAAAACCAGCTTATTGAAAGACATATGCAAAACAATTTATTTCATGTAAAGATGCAATGGGTAAACTCTTTCTGTGATATACAAGTCAATAATTATAATTGTTTATAAATAGTCGCTCAAGGAACACATGTATTATCTACAGCAAGGTCCTTTTATAAAATTATTAAAAATTAAAACCAGCTTATTGAAAGACATATGCAAAACAATTTTTTTCATGTAAAGATGCAATGGGTAAACTCTTTCTGTGATATACAAGTCAATAATTAAAATTGTTTATAAATAGTCGCCCAAAAAACACATGTATTATCTACAGCAAGGTCGTTTTATAAAAATATTAAAAATTAAAACCAGCTCATTGAAAGACATATGCAAAACAATTATTTTCATGTTAAGATGCAATGGGTAAACTCTTTCTGTGATATACAAGTCAATAATTATAATTGTTTATAAATAGTCGCTCAAGAAACACATGTATTATCTACAGCAAGGTCGTTTTATGAAATTATTAAAAATTAAAACCAGCTTATTGAAAGACATATGCAAAACAATTATTTTCATGTAAAGATGCAATGGGTAAACTCTTTCTGTGATATACAAGTCAATAATTAAAATTGTTTATAAATAGTCGCCCAAAAAACACATGTATTATCTACAGCAAGGTCGTTTTATAAAAATATTAAAAATTAAAACCAGCTCATTGAAAGACATATGCAAAACAATTTATTTCATGTAAAGTAGCAATGGGTAAACTCTTTCTGTGATATACAAGTCAATAATTATAATTGTTTATAAATAGTCGCCCAAAAAACACATGTATTATCTACAGCACGGTCCTCTTATGAAATTATTAAAAATTAAAACCAGCTTATTGAAAGACATATGCAAAACAATTTTTTTCATGTAAAGATGCAATGGATAAACTCTTTCTGTGATATACAAGTCAATAATTAAAATTGTTTATAAATAGTCGCTCAAGGAACACATGTATTATCTACAGCAAGGTCCTTTTATGAAATTATTAAAAATTAAAACCAGCTCATTGAAAGACATATGCAAAACAATTTTTTTCATGTAAAGATGCGATGGATAAACTCTTTCTGTGATATACAAGTCAATAATTATAATTGTTTATAAATAGTCGCTCAAGGAACACATGTATTATCTACAGCACGGTCCTCTTATGAAATTATTAAAAATTAAAACCAGCTCATTGAAAGACATATGCAAAACAATTTTTTTCATGTAAAGATGCGATGAATAAACTCTTTCTGTGATATACAAGTCAATAATTAAAATTGTTTATAAATAGTCGCTCAAGGAACACATGTATTATCTACAGCACGGTCCTCTTATGAAATTATTAAAAATTAAAACCAGCTTATTGAAAGACATATGCAAAACAATTTTTTTCATGTAAAGATGCAATGGATAAACTCTTTCTGTGATATACAAGTCAATAATTAAAATTGTTTATAAATAGTCGCTCAAGGAACACATGTATGTATTATCTACAGCACGGTCCTCTTATGAAATTATTAAAAATTAAAACCAGCTCATTGAAAGACATATGCAAAACAATTTTTTTCATGTAAAGATGCAATGGGTAAACTCTTTCTGTGATATACAAGTCAATAATTATAATTGTTTAGAAAATAGTCGCCCAAAAAACACATGTATTATCTACAGCAAGGTCGTTTTATAAAAATATTAAAAATCAAAACCAGCTCATTGAAAGACATATGCAAAACAATTTATTTCATGTAAAGATGCAATGGGTAAACTCTTTCTGTGATATACAAGTCAATAATTATAATTGTTTATAAATAGTCGCCCAAAAAACACATGTATTATCTACAGCACGGTCCTCTTATGAAATTATTAAAAATTAAAACCAGCTTATTGAAAGACATATGCAAAACAATTTTTTTCATGTAAAAATGCAATGGATAAACTCTTTCTGTGATATACAAGTCAATAATTAAAATTGTTTATAAATAGTCGCTCAAGGAACACATGTATTATCTACAGCACGGTCCTCTTATGAAATTATTAAAAATTAAAACCAGCTCATTGAAAGACATATGCAAAACAATTTTTTTTATGTAAAGATGCGATGGATAAACTCTTTCTGTGATATACAAGTCAATAATTATAATTGTTTATAAATAGTCGCTCAAGGAACACTTGTATTATCTACAGCACGGTCCTCTTATGAAATTATTAAAAATTAAAACCAGCTCATTGAAAGACATATGCAAAACAATTTTTTTCATGTAAAGATGCAATGGGTAAACTCTTTCTGTGATATACAAGTCAATAATTAAAATTGTTTATAAATAGTCGCCCAAAAAACACATGTATTATCTACAGCACGGTCCTCTTATGAAATTATTAAAAATTAAAACCAGCTTATTGAAAGACATATGCAAAACAATTTTTTTCATGTAAAGATGCAATGGATAAACTCTTTCTGTGATATACAAGTCAATAATTAAAATTGTTTATAAATAGTCGCTCAAGGAACACATGTATTATCTACAGCAAGGTCGTTTTATGAAATTATTAAAAATTAAAACCAGCTTATTGAAAGACATATGCAAAACAATTTTTTTCATGTAAAGATGCAATGGGTAAACTCTTTCTGTGATATACAAGTCAATAATTATAATTGTTTATAAATAGTCGCCCAAAAAACACATGTATTATTTACAGCAAGGTCAATTTATAAAAATATTAAAAATTAAAACCAGCTCATTGAAAGACATATGCAAAACAATTATTTTCATGTTAAGATGCAATTTGTAAACTCTTTCTGTGATATACAAGTCAATAATTATAATTGTTTATAAATAGTCGCTCAAGGAACACATGTATTATCTACAGCAAGGTCCTTTTATGAAATTATTAAAAATTAAAACCAGCTTATTGAAAGACATATGCAAAACAATTTTTTTCATGTAAAGATGCAATGGGTAAACTCTTTCTGTGATATACAAGTCAATAATTAAAATTGTTTATAAATAGTCGCCCAAAAAACACATGTATTATCTACAGCAAGGTCGTTTTATAAAAATATTAAAAATTAAAACCAGCTCATTGAAGGACATATGCAAAACAATTTATTTCATGTAAAGATGCAATGGGTAAACTCTTTCTGTGATATACAAGTCAATAATTAAAATTGTTTATAAATAGTCGCCCAAAAAACACATGTATTATCTACAGCAAGGTCGTTTTATAAAAATATTAAAAATTAAAAGCAGCTCATTGAAAGACATATGCAAAACAATTTATTTCATGTAAAGATGCAATGGGTAAACTCTTTCTGTGATATACAAGTCAATAATTAAAATTGTTTATAAATAGTCGCTCAAGGAACACATGTATTATCTACAGCACGGTCCTCTTATGAAATTATTAAAAATTAAAACCAGCTCATTGAAAGACATATGCAAAACAAGATGCAAGATGTATTATCTACAACACATGTATTATCTACAGCACGGTCCTCTTATGAAATCATTAAAAATTAAAACCAGCTTATTGAAAGACATATGCAAAACAATTTATTTCATGTAAAGATGCAATGGGTAAACTCTTTCTGTGATATACAAGTCAATAATTAAAATTGTTTATAAATAGTCGCTCAAGGAACACATGTATTATCTACAGCAAAGTCGTTTTATGAAATTATTAAAAATTAAAACCAGCTTATTGAAAGACATATGCAAAACAATTTTTTTCATGTATAGATGCAATGGGTAAACTCTTTCTGTGATATACAAGTCAATAATTAAAATTGTTTATAAATAGTCGCCCAAAAAACACATGTATTATCTACAGCAAGGTCCTTTTATGAAATTATTAAAAATTAAAACCAGCTTATTGAAAGACATATGCAAAACAATTATTTTCATGTTAAGATGCAATGGGTAAACTCTTTCTGTGATATACAAGTCAATAATTATAATTGTTTATAAATAGTCGCTCAAGGAACACATGTATTATCTACAGCACGGTCCTCTTATGAAATCATTAAAAATTAAAACCAGCTTATTGAAAGACATATGCAAAACAATTTATTTCATGTAAAGATGCAATGGGTAAACTCTTTCTGTGATATACAAGTCAATAATTAAAATTGTTTATAAATAGTCGCCCAAAAAACACATGTATTATCTACAGCAAGGTCCTTTTATGAAATTATTAAAAATTAAAACCAGCTTATTGAAAGACATATGCAAAACAATTATTTTCATGTTAAGATGCAATGGGTAAACTCTTTCTGTGATATACAAGTCAATAATTATAATTGTTTATAAATAGTCGCTCAAGAAACACATGTATTATCTACAACAAGGTCGTTTTATGAAATTATTAAAAATTAAAACCAGCTTATTGAAAGACATATGCAAAACAATTTTTTTCATGTAAAGATGCAATGGGTAAACTCTTTCTGTGATATACAAGTCAATAATTAAAATTGTTTATAAATAGTCGCCCAAAAAACACATGTATTATCTACAGCAAGGTCGTTTTATAAAAATATTAAAAATTAAAACCAGCTCATTGAAAGACATATGCAAAACAATTTATTTCATGTAAAGATGCAATGGGTAAACTCTTTCTGTGATATACAAGTCAATAATTATAATTGTTTATAAATAGTCGCTCAAGGAACACATGTATTATCTACAGCACGGTCCTCTTATGAAATCATTAAAAATTAAAACCAGCTTATTGAAAGACATATGCAAAACAATTTATTTCATGTAAAGATGCAATGGGTAAACTCTTTCTGTGATATACAAGTCAATAATTATAATTGTTTATAAATAGTCGCTCAAGGAACACATGTATTATCTACAGCAAGGTCCTTTTATGAAATTATTAAAAATTAAAACCAGCTTATTGAAAGACATATGCAAAACAATTTTTTTCATGTAAAGATGCAATGGGTAAACTCTTTCTGTGATATACAAGTCAATAATTAAAATTGTTTATAAATAGTCGCCCAAAAAACACATGTATTATCTACAGCAAGGTCGTTTTATAAAAATGTTAAAAATTAAAACCAGCTCATTGAAAGACATATGCAAAACAATTTATTTCATGTAAAGATGCAATGGGTAAACTCTTTCTGTGATATACAAGTCAATAATTAAAATTGTTTATAAATAGTCGCTCAAAAAACACATGTATTATCTACAGCAAGGTCCTTTTATGAAATTATTAAAAATTAAAACCAGCTTATTGAAAGACATATGCAAAACAATTATTTTCATGTTAAGATGCAATGGGTAAACTCTTTCTGTGATATACAAGTCAATAATTATAATTGTTTATAAATAGTCGCTCAAGGAACACATGTATTATCTACAGCACGGTCCTCTTATGAAATTATTAAAAATTAAAACCAGCTCATTGAAAGACATATGCAAAACAATTTTTTTCATGTAAAGATGCGATGGATAAACTCTTTCTGTGATATACAAGTCAATAATTAAAATTGTTTATAAATAGTCGCCCAAAAAACACATGTATTATCTACAGCAAGGTCGTTTTATAAAAATATTAAAAATTAAAACCAGCTCATTGAAAGACATATGCAAAACAATTATTTTCATGTTAAGATGCAATGGGTAAACTCTTTCTGTGATATACAAGTCAATAATTATAATTGTTTATAAATAGTCGCTCAAGAAACACATGTATTATCTACAGCAAGGTCGTTTTATGAAATTATTAAAAATTAAAACCAGCTTATTGAAAGACATATGCAAAACAATTTTTTTCAAGTAAAGATGCAATGGGTAAACTCTTTCTGTGATATACAAGTCAATAATTAAAATTGTTTATAAATAGTCGCCCAAAAAACACATGTATTATCTACAGCAAGGTCGTTTTATAAAAATATTAAAAATTAAAACCAGCTCATTGAAAGACATATGCAAAACAATTTATTTCATGTAAAGATGCAATGGGTAAACTCTTTCTGTGATATACAAGTCAATAATTATAATTGTTTATAAATAGTCGCCCAAAAAACACATGTATTATCTACAGCACGGTCCTCTTATGAAATTATTAAAAATTAAAACCAGCTTATTGAAAGACATATGCAAAACAATTTTTTTCATGTAAAGATGCAATGGATAAACTCTTTCTGTGATATACAAGTCAATAATTAAAATTGTTTATAAATAGTCGCTCAAGGAACACATGTATTATCTACAGCAAGGTCCTTTTATGAAATTATTAAAAATTAAAACCAGCTCATTGAAAGACATATGCAAAACAATTTTTTTCATGTAAAGATGCGATGGATAAACTCTTTCTGTGATATACAAGTCAATAATTATAATTGTTTATAAATAGTCGCTCAAGGAACACATATATTATCTACAGCACGGTCCTCTTATAAAATTATTAAAAATTAAAACCAGCTTATTGAAAGACATATGCAAAACAATTTTTTTCATGTAAAGATGCAATGGATAAACTCTTTCTGTGATATACAAGTCAATAATTAAAATTGTTTATAAATAGTCGCTCAAGGAACACATGTATTATCTACAGCACGGTCCTCTTATGAAATTATTAAAAATTAAAACCAGCTTATTGAAAGACATATGCAAAACAATTTTTTTCATGTAAAGATGCAATGGATAAACTCTTTCTGTGATATACAAGTCAATAATTAAAATTGTTTATAAATAGTCGCTCAAGGAACACATGTATTATCTACAGCACGGTCCTTTTATGAAATTATTAAAAATTAAAACCAGCTTATTGAAAGACATATGCAAAACAATTTTTTTCATGTAAAGATGCAATGGGTAAACTCTTTCTGTGATATACAAGTCAATAATTAAAATTGTTTATAAATAGTCGCTCAAGGAACACATGTAATATCTACAGCACGGTCCTTTTATGAAATTATTAAAAATTAAAACCAGCTTATTGAAAGACATATGCAAAACAATTTTTTTCATGTAAAGATGCGATGGATAAACTCTTTCTGTGATATACAAGTCAATAATTAAAATTGTTTATAAATAGTCGCTCAAGGAACACATGTATTATCTACAGCACGGTCGTTTTATGAAATTATTAAAAATTAAAACCAGCTTATTGAAAGACATATGCAAAACAATTTTTTTCATGTAAAGATGCAATGGGTAAACTCTTTCTGTGATATACAAGTCAATAATTAAAATTGTTTATAAATAGTCGGTCAAGGAACACATGTATTATCTACAGCACGGTCCTTTTATGAAATCATTTAAAATTAAAATCAGCTTATTGAAAGACATATGCAAAACAATTTTTTTCATGTAAAGATGCAATGGGTAAACTCTTTCTGTGATATACAAGTCAATAATTAAAATTGTTTATAAATAGTCGCTCAAGGAACACATGTATTATCTACAGCACGGTCCTTTTATGAAATTATTAAAAATTAAAACCAGCTTATTGAAAGACATATGCAAAACAATTTTTTTCATGTAAAGATGCAATGGGTAAACTCTTTCTGTGATATACAAGTCAATAATTAAAATTGTTTATAAATAGTCGCTCAAGGAACACATGTATTATCTACAGCACGGTCCTTTTATGAAATCATTTAAAATTAAAACCAGCTTATTGAAAGACATATGCAAAACAATTTTTTTCATGTAAAGATGCGATATATAAACTCTTTCTGAGATATACAAGTCAATAATTAAAATTGTTTATAAATAGTCGCTCAAGGAACACATGTATTATCTACAGCACTGTCGTTTTATAAAAATATTAAAAATTAAAACCAGCTCATTGAAAGACATATGCAAAACCATTTATTTCATGTAAAGATGCAATGGGTAAACTCTTTCTGTGATATACAAGTCAATAATTATAATTGTTTAGAAAATAGTCGCCCAAAAAACACATGTATAATCTACAGCAAGGTCGTTTTATAAAAATATTAAAAATCAAAACCAGCTCATTGAAAGACATATGCAAAACCATTTATTTCATGTAAAGATGCAATGGGTAAACTCTTTCTGTGATATACAAGTCAATAATTATAATTGTTTATAAATAGTCGCCCAAAAAACACATGTATTATCTACAGCAAGGTCCTTTTATGAAATTATTAAAAATTAAAACCAGCTTATTGAAAGACATATGCAAAACAATTTTTTTCATGTAAAGATGCAATGGGTAAACTCTTTCTGTGATATACAAGTCAATAATTATAATTGTTTATAAATAGTCGCCCAAAAAACACATGTATTATCTACAGCAAGGTCGTTTTATAAAAATATTAAAAATTAAAACCAGCTCTTTGAAAGACATATGCAAAACCATTTATTTCATGTAAAGATGCAATGGGTAAACTCTTTCTGTGATATACAAGTCAATAATTAAAATTGTTTATAAATAGTCGCCCAAAAAACACATGTATTATCTACAGCAAGGTCGTTTTATAAAAATATTAAAAATTAAAACCAGCTCATTGAAAGACATATGCAAAACAATTTATTTCATGTAAAGATGCAATGGGTAAACTCTTTCTGTGATATACAAGTCAATAATTAAAATTGTTTATAAATAGTCGCTCAAGGAACACATGTATTATCTACAGCACGGTCCTCCTATGAAATTATTAAAAATTAAAACCAGCTTATTGAAAGACATATGCAAAACAATTTTTTTCATGTAAAGATGCAATGGATAAACTCTTTCTGTGATATACAAGTCAATAATTAAAATTGTTTATAAATAGTCGCTCAAGGAACACATGTATTATCTACAGCACGGTCCTCTTATGAAATTATTAAAAATTAAAACCAGCTCATTGAAAGACATATGCAAAACAATTTTTTTCATGTAAAGATGCAATGGGTAAACTCTTTCTGTGATATACAAGTCAATAATTATAATTGTTTAGAAAATAGTCGCCCAAAAAACACATGTATTATCTACAGCAAGGTCGTTTTATAAAAATATTAAAAATCAAAACCAGCTCATTGAAAGACATATGCAAAACAATTTATTTCATGTAAAGATGCAATGGGTAAACTCTTTCTGTGATATACAAGTCAATAATTATAATTGTTTATAAATAGTCGCCCAAAAAACACATGTATTATCTACAGCAAGGTCCTTTTATGAAATCATTAAAAATTAAAACCAGCTTATTGAAAGAAATATGCAAAACAATTTATTTCATGTAAAGATGCAATGGGTAAACTCTTTCTGTGATATACAAGTCAATAATTATAATTGTTTATAAATAGTCGCTCAAGGAACACATGTATTATCTACAGCAAGGTCCTTTTATGAAATTATTAAAAATTAAAACCAGCTTATTGAAAGACATATGCAAAACAATTTTTTTCATGTAAAGATGCAATGGGTAAACTCTTTCTGTGATATACAAGTCAATAATTAAAATTGTTTATAAATAGTCGCCCAAAAAACACATGTATTATCTACAGCAAGGTCGTTTTATAAAAATATTAAAAATTAAAACCAGCTCATTGAAGGACATATGCAAAACAATTTATTTCATGTAAAGATGCAATGGGTAAACTCTTTCTGTGATATACAAGTCAATAATTAAAATTGTTTATAAATAGTCGCCCAAAAAACACATGTATTATCTACAGCAAGGTCGTTTTATAAAAATATTAAAAATTAAAACCAGCTCATTGAAAGACATATGCAAAAC
The DNA here is from genome assembly GCA_947652605.1 of Elmis aenea. NCBI lineage: Eukaryota > Metazoa > Arthropoda > Insecta > Coleoptera > Elmidae > Elmis > Elmis aenea. The sequence goes on from OX393584.1 coordinate 1,845,033, forward strand.
AATTTATTTCATGTAAAGATGCAATGGGTAAACTCTTTCTGTGATATACAAGTCAATAATTAAAATTGTTTATAAATAGTCGCTCAAGGAACACATGTATTATCTACAGCACGGTCCTCTTATGAAATCATTAAAAATTAAAACCAGCTTATTGAAAGACATATGCAAAACAATTTTTTTCATGTAAAGATGCAATGGGTAAACTCTTTCTGTGATATACAAGTCAATAATTATAATTGTTTATAAATAGTCGCTCAAGGAACACATGTATTATCTACAGCACGGTCCTCTTATGAAATCATTAAAAATTAAAACCAGCTTATTGAAAGACATATGCAAAACAATTTATTTCATGTAAAGATGCAATGGGTAAACTCTTTCTGTGATATACAAGTCAATAATTAAAATTGTTTATAAATAGTCGCTCAAGGAACACATGTATTATCTACAGCAAAGTCGTTTTATGAAATTATTAAAAATTAAAACCAGCTTATTGAAAGACATATGCAAAACAATTTTTTTCATGTATAGATGCAATGGGTAAACTCTTTCTGTGATATACAAGTCAATAATTAAAATTGTTTATAAATAGTCGCCCAAAAAACACATGTATTATCTACAGCAAGGTCCTTTTATGAAATTATTAAAAATTAAAACCAGCTTATTGAAAGACATATGCAAAACAATTATTTTCATGTTAAGATGCAATGGGTAAACTCTTTCTGTGATATACAAGTCAATAATTATAATTGTTTATAAATAGTCGCTCAAGGAACACATGTATTATCTACAGCACGGTCCTCTTATGAAATCATTAAAAATTAAAACCAGCTTATTGAAAGACATATGCAAAACAATTTATTTCATGTAAAGATGCAATGGGTAAACTCTTTCTGTGATATACAAGTCAATAATTAAAATTGTTTATAAATAGTCGCCCAAAAAACACATGTATTATCTACAGCAAGGTCCTTTTATGAAATTATTAAAAATTAAAACCAGCTTATTGAAAGACATATGCAAAACAATTATTTTCATGTTAAGATGCAATGGGTAAACTCTTTCTGTGATATACAAGTCAATAATTATAATTGTTTATAAATAGTCGCTCAAGAAACACATGTATTATCTACAACAAGGTCGTTTTATGAAATTATTAAAAATTAAAACCAGCTTATTGAAAGACATATGCAAAACAATTTTTTTCATGTAAAGATGCAATGGGTAAACTCTTTCTGTGATATACAAGTCAATAATTAAAATTGTTTATAAATAGTCGCCCAAAAAACACATGTATTATCTACAGCAAGGTCGTTTTATAAAAATATTAAAAATTAAAACCAGCTCATTGAAAGACATATGCAAAACAATTTATTTCATGTAAAGATGCAATGGGTAAACTCTTTCTGTGATATACAAGTCAATAATTATAATTGTTTATAAATAGTCGCTCAAGGAACACATGTATTATCTACAGCACGGTCCTCTTATGAAATCATTAAAAATTAAAACCAGCTTATTGAAAGACATATGCAAAACAATTTATTTCATGTAAAGATGCAATGGGTAAACTCTTTCTGTGATATACAAGTCAATAATTATAATTGTTTATAAATAGTCGCTCAAGGAACACATGTATTATCTACAGCAAGGTCCTTTTATGAAATTATTAAAAATTAAAACCAGCTTATTGAAAGACATATGCAAAACAATTTTTTTCATGTAAAGATGCAATGGGTAAACTCTTTCTGTGATATACAAGTCAATAATTAAAATTGTTTATAAATAGTCGCCCAAAAAACACATGTATTATCTACAGCAAGGTCGTTTTATAAAAATATTAAAAATTAAAACCAGCTCATTGAAAGACATATGCAAAACAATTTATTTCATGTAAAGATGCAATGGGTAAACTCTTTCTGTGATATACAAGTCAATAATTAAAATTGTTTATAAATAGTCGCTCAAAAAACACATGTATTATCTACAGCAAGGTCCTTTTATGAAATTATTAAAAATTAAAACCAGCTTATTGAAAGACATATGCAAAACAATTATTTTCATGTTAAGATGCAATGGGTAAACTCTTTCTGTGATATACAAGTCAATAATTATAATTGTTTATAAATAGTCGCTCAAGGAACACATGTATTATCTACAGCACGGTCCTCTTATGAAATTATTAAAAATTAAAACCAGCTCATTGAAAGACATATGCAAAACAATTTTTTTCATGTAAAGATGCGATGGATAAACTCTTTCTGTGATATACAAGTCAATAATTAAAATTGTTTATAAATAGTCGCCCAAAAAACACATGTATTATCTACAGCAAGGTCGTTTTATAAAAATATTAAAAATTAAAACCAGCTCATTGAAAGACATATGCAAAACAATTATTTTCATGTTAAGATGCAATGGGTAAACTCTTTCTGTGATATACAAGTCAATAATTATAATTGTTTATAAATAGTCGCTCAAGAAACACATGTATTATCTACAGCAAGGTCGTTTTATGAAATTATTAAAAATTAAAACCAGCTTATTGAAAGACATATGCAAAACAATTTTTTTCAAGTAAAGATGCAATGGGTAAACTCTTTCTGTGATATACAAGTCAATAATTAAAATTGTTTATAAATAGTCGCCCAAAAAACACATGTATTATCTACAGCAAGGTCGTTTTATAAAAATATTAAAAATTAAAACCAGCTCATTGAAAGACATATGCAAAACAATTTATTTCATGTAAAGATGCAATGGGTAAACTCTTTCTGTGATATACAAGTCAATAATTATAATTGTTTATAAATAGTCGCCCAAAAAACACATGTATTATCTACAGCACGGTCCTCTTATGAAATTATTAAAAATTAAAACCAGCTTATTGAAAGACATATGCAAAACAATTTTTTTCATGTAAAGATGCAATGGATAAACTCTTTCTGTGATATACAAGTCAATAATTAAAATTGTTTATAAATAGTCGCTCAAGGAACACATGTATTATCTACAGCAAGGTCCTTTTATGAAATTATTAAAAATTAAAACCAGCTCATTGAAAGACATATGCAAAACAATTTTTTTCATGTAAAGATGCGATGGATAAACTCTTTCTGTGATATACAAGTCAATAATTATAATTGTTTATAAATAGTCGCTCAAGGAACACATATATTATCTACAGCACGGTCCTCTTATAAAATTATTAAAAATTAAAACCAGCTTATTGAAAGACATATGCAAAACAATTTTTTTCATGTAAAGATGCAATGGATAAACTCTTTCTGTGATATACAAGTCAATAATTAAAATTGTTTATAAATAGTCGCTCAAGGAACACATGTATTATCTACAGCACGGTCCTCTTATGAAATTATTAAAAATTAAAACCAGCTTATTGAAAGACATATGCAAAACAATTTTTTTCATGTAAAGATGCAATGGATAAACTCTTTCTGTGATATACAAGTCAATAATTAAAATTGTTTATAAATAGTCGCTCAAGGAACACATGTATTATCTACAGCACGGTCCTTTTATGAAATTATTAAAAATTAAAACCAGCTTATTGAAAGACATATGCAAAACAATTTTTTTCATGTAAAGATGCAATGGGTAAACTCTTTCTGTGATATACAAGTCAATAATTAAAATTGTTTATAAATAGTCGCTCAAGGAACACATGTAATATCTACAGCACGGTCCTTTTATGAAATTATTGAAAATTAAAACCAGCTTATTGAAAGACATATGCAAAACAATTTTTTTCATGTAAAGATGCGATGGATAAACTCTTTCTGTGATATACAAGTCAATAATTAAAATTGTTTATAAATAGTCGCTCAAGGAACACATGTATTATCTACAGCACGGTCCTTTTATGAAACCATTAAAAATTAAAACCAGCTTATTGAAAGACATATGCAAAACAATTTTTTTCATGTAAAGATGCGATGGATAAACTCTTTCTGTGATATACAAGTCAATAATTAAAATTGTTTATAAATAGTCGCTCAAGGAACACATGTATTATCTACAGCACGGTCGTTTTATGAAATTATTAAAAATTAAAACCAGCTTATTGAAAGACATATGCAAAACAATTTTTTTCATGTAAAGATGCAATGGGTAAACTCTTTCTGTGATATACAAGTCAATAATTAAAATTGTTTATAAATAGTCGGTCAAGGAACACATGTATTATCTACAGCACGGTCCTTTTATGAAATCATTTAAAATTAAAATCAGCTTATTGAAAGACATATGCAAAACAATTTTTTTCATGTAAAGATGCAATGGGTAAACTCTTTCTGTGATATACAAGTCAATAATTAAAATTGTTTATAAATAGTCGCTCAAGGAACACATGTATTATCTACAGCACGGTCCTTTTATGAAATTATTAAAAATTAAAACCAGCTTATTGAAAGACATATGCAAAACAATTTTTTTCATGTAAAGATGCAATGGGTAAACTCTTTCTGTGATATACAAGTCAATAATTAAAATTGTTTATAAATAGTCGCTCAAGGAACACATGTATTATCTACAGCACGGTCCTTTTATGAAATCATTTAAAATTAAAACCAGCTTATTGAAAGACATATGCAAAACAATTTTTTTCATGTAAAGATGCGATGGATAAACTCTTTCTGAGATATACAAGTCAATAATTAAAATTGTTTATAAATAGTCGCTCAAGGAACACATGTATTATCTACAGCACGGTCCTTTTATGAAATCATTAAAAATTAAAACCAGCTTATTGAAAGACATGCAAAACAATTTTTTTCATGTAAAGATGCGATGGATAAACTCTTTCTGTGATATACAAGTCAATAATTAAAATTGTTTATAAATAGTCGCTCAAGGAACACATGTATTATCTACAGCACGGTCCTTTTATGAAATTATTAAAAATTAAAACCAGCTTATTGAAAGACATATGCAAAACAATTTTTTTCATGTAAAGATGCAATGGGTAAACTCTTTCTGTGATATACAAGTCAATAATTAAAATTGTTTATAAATAGTCGCTCAAGGAACACATGTAATATCTACAGCACGGTCCTTTTATGAAATTATTAAAAATTAAAACCAGCTTATTGAAAGACATATGCAAAACAATTTTTTTCATGTAAAGATGCGATGGATAAACTCTTTCTGTGATATACAAGTCAATAATTAAAATTGTTTATAAATAGTCGCTCAAGGAACACATGTATTATCTACAGCACGGTCCTTTTATGAAATTATTAAAAATTAAAACCAGCTTATTGAAAGACATATGCAAAACAATTTTTTTCATGTAAAGATGCGATGGATAAACTCTTTCTGTGATATACAAGTCAATAATTAAAATTGTTTATAAATAGTCGCTCAAGGAACACATGTAATATCTACAGCACGGTCCTTTTATGAAATTATTAAAAATTAAAACCAGCTTATTGAAAGACATATGCAAAACAATTTTTTTCATGTAAAGATGCGATGGATAAACTCTTTCTGTGATATACAAGTCGATAATTAAAATTGTTTATAAATAGTCGCTCAAGGAACACATGTATTATCTACAGCACGGTCGTTTTATGAAATTATTAAAAATTAAAACCAGCTTATTGAAAGACATATGCAAAACAATTTTTTTCATGTAAAGATGCAATGGGTAAACTCTTTCTGTGATATACAAGTCAATAATTAAAATTGTTTATAAATAGTCGCTCAAGGAACACATGTATTATCTATAGCACGGTCCTTTTATGAAATTATTAAAAATTAAAACTAGCTTATTGAAAGACATATGCAAAACAATTTTTTTCATGTAAAGATGCAATGGGTAAACTCTTTCTGTGATATACAAGTCAATAATTAAAATTGTTTATAAATAGTCGCTCAAGGAACACATGTATTATCTACAGCACGGTCCTTTTATGAAATTATTAAAAATTAAAACCAGCTTATTGAAAGACATATGCAAAACAATTTTTTTCATGTAAAGATGCAATGGGTAAACTCTTTCTGTGATATACAAGTCAATAATTAAAATTGTTTATAAATAGTCGCTCAAGGAACACATGTATTATCTACAGCACGGTCCTTTTATGAAATCATTAAAAATTAAAACCAGCTTATTGAAAGACATATGCAAAACAATTTTTTTCATGTAAAGATGCGATGGATAAACTCTTTCTGTGATATACAAGTCAATAATTAAAATTGTTTATAAATAGTCGCTCAAGGAACACATGTATTATCTACAGCACGGTCGTTTTATGAAATTATTAAAAATTAAAACCAGCCTATTGAAAGACATATGCAAAACAATTTTTTTCATGTAAAGATGCGATGGATAAACTCTTTCTGTGATATACAAGTCAATAATTAAAATTGTTTATAAATAGTCGCTCAAGGAACACATGTATTATCTACAGCACGGTCCTTTTATGAAATCATTAAAAATTGAAACCAGCTTATTGAAAGACATATGCAAAACAATTTTTTTCATGTAAAGATGCAATGGGTAAACTCTTTCTGTGATATACAAGTCAATAATTAAAATTGTTTATAAATAGTCGCTCAAGGAACACATGTATTATCTACAGCACGGTCCTTTTATGAAATTATTAAAAATTAAAACCAGCTTATTGAAAGACATATGCAAAACAATTTTTTTCATGTAAAGATGCAATGGGTAAACTCTTTCTGTGATATACAAGTCAATAATTAAAATTGTTTATAAATAGTCGCTCAAGGAACACATGTATTATCTACAGCACGGTCCTTTTATGAAATCATTTAAAATTAAAACCAGCTTATTGAAAGACATATGCAAAACAATTTTTTTCATGTAAAGATGCGATGGATAAACTCTTTCTGAGATATACAAGTCAATAATTAAAATTGTTTATAAATAGTCGCTCAAGGAACACATGTATTATCTACAGCACGGTCCTTTTATGAAATCATTAAAAATTAAAACCAGCTTATTGAAAGACATATGCAAAACAATTTTTTTCATGTAAAGATGCCATGGGTAAACTCTTTCTGTGATATACAAGTCAATAATTAAAATTGTTTATAAATAGTCGCTCAAGGAACACATGTATTATCTACAGCACGGTCCTTTTATGAAATTATTAAAAATTAAAACCAGCTTATTGAAAGACATATGCAAAACAATTTTTTTCATGTAAAGATGCAATGGGTAAACTCTTTCTGTGATATACAAGTCAATAATTAAAATTGTTTATAAATAGTCGCTCAAGGAACACATGTATTATCTACAGCACGGTCCTTTTATGAAATTATTAAAAATTAAAACTAGCTTATTGAAAGACATATGCAAAACAATTTTTTTCATGTAAAGATGCAATGGGTAAACTCTTTCTGTGATATACAAGTCAATAATTAAAATTGTTTATAAATAGTCGCTCAAGGAACACATGTATTATCTACAGCACGGTCCTTTTATGAAATCATTAAAAATTAAAACCAGCTTATTGAAAGACATATGCAAAACAATTTTTTTCATGTAAAGATGCGATGGATAAACTCTTTCTGTGATATACAAGTCAATAATTAAAATTGTTTATAAATAGTCGCTCAAGGAACACATGTATTATCTACAGCACGGTCCTTTTATGAAATCATTAAAAATTAAAACCAGCTTATTGAAAGACATATGCAAAACAATTATTTTCATGTAAAGATGCAATGGGTAAACTCTTTCTGTGATATACAAGTCAATAATTAAAATTGTTTATAAATAGTCGCCCAAAAAACACATGTATTATCTACAGCAAGGTCGTTTTATAAAAATATTAAAAATTAAAACCAGCTTATTGAAAGACATATGCAAAACAATTTATTTCATGTAAAGATGCAATGGGTAAACTCTTTCTGTGATATACAAGTCAATAATTAAAATTGTTTGTAAATAGTCGCTCAAGGAACACATGTATTATCTACAGCACGGTCGTTTTATGAAATTATTAAAAATTAAAACCAGCTTATTGAAAGACATATGCAAAACAATTTTTTTCATGTAAAGATGCCATGGATAAACTCTTTCTGTGATATACAAGTCAATAATTAAAATTGTTTATAAATAGTCGCTCAAGGAACACATGTATTATCTACAGCACGGTCCTTTTATGAAATTATTAAAAATTAAAACCAGCTTATTGAAAGACATATGCAAAACAATTTTTTTCATGTAAAGATGCAATGGGTAAACTCTTTCTGTGATATACAAGTCAATAATTAAAATTGTTTATAAATAGTCGCTCAAGGAACACATGTAATATCTACAGCACGGTCCTTTTATGAAATTATTGAAAATTAAAACCAGCTTATTGAAAGACATATGCAAAACAATTTTTTTCATGTAAAGATGCGATGGATAAACTCTTTCTGTGATATACAAGTCAATAATTAAAATTGTTTATAAATAGTCGCTCAAGGAACACATGTATTATCTACAGCACGGTCCTTTTATGAAACCATTAAAAATTAAAACCAGCTTATTGAAAGACATATGCAAAACAATTTTTTTCATGTAAAGATGCGATGGATAAACTCTTTCTGTGATATACAAGTCAATAATTAAAATTGTTTATAAATAGTCGCTCAAGGAACACATGTATTATCTACAGCACGGTCGTTTTATGAAATTATTAAAAATTAAAACCAGCTTATTGAAAGACATATGCAAAACAATTTTTTTCATGTAAAGATGCAATGGGTAAACTCTTTCTGTGATATACAAGTCAATAATTAAAATTGTTTATAAATAGTCGGTCAAGGAACACATGTATTATCTACAGCACGGTCCTTTTATGAAATCATTTAAAATTAAAATCAGCTTATTGAAAGACATATGCAAAACAATTTTTTTCATGTAAAGATGCAATGGGTAAACTCTTTCTGTGATATACAAGTCAATAATTAAAATTGTTTATAAATAGTCGCTCAAGGAACACATGTATTATCTACAGCACGGTCCTTTTATGAAATTATTAAAAATTAAAACCAGCTTATTGAAAGACATATGCAAAACAATTTTTTTCATGTAAAGATGCAATGGGTAAACTCTTTCTGTGATATACAAGTCAATAATTAAAATTGTTTATAAATAGTCGCTCAAGGAACACATGTATTATCTACAGCACGGTCCTTTTATGAAATCATTTAAAATTAAAACCAGCTTATTGAAAGACATATGCAAAACAATTTTTTTCATGTAAAGATGCGATGGATAAACTCTTTCTGAGATATACAAGTCAATAATTAAAATTGTTTATAAATAGTCGCTCAAGGAACACATGTATTATCTACAGCACGGTCCTTTTATGAAATCATTAAAAATTAAAACCAGCTTATTGAAAGACATGCAAAACAATTTTTTTCATGTAAAGATGCCATGGGTAAACTCTTTCTGTGATATACAAGTCAATAATTATAATTGTTTATAAATAGTCGCTCAAGGAACACATGTATTATCTACAGCACGGTCCTTTTATGAAATTATTAAAAATTAAAACCAGCTTATTGAAAGACATATGCAAAACAATTTTTTTCATGTAAAGATGCAATGGGTAAACTCTTTCTGTGATATACAAGTCAATAATTAAAATTGTTTATAAATAGTCGCTCAAGGAACACATGTAATATCTACAGCACGGTCCTTTTATGAAATTATTAAAAATTAAAACCAGCTTATTGAAAGACATATGCAAAACAATTTTTTTCATGTAAAGATGCGATGGATAAACTCTTTCTGTGATATACAAGTCAATAATTAAAATTGTTTATAAATAGTCGCTCAAGGAACACATGTATTATCTACAGCACGGTCCTTTTATGAAATTATTAAAAATTAAAACCAGCTTATTGAAAGACATATGCAAAACAATTTTTTTCATGTAAAGATGCGATGGATAAACTCTTTCTGTGATATACAAGTCAATAATTAAAATTGTTTATAAATAGTCGCTCAAGGAACACATGTAATATCTACAGCACGGTCCTTTTATGAAATTATTAAAAATTAAAACCAGCTTATTGAAAGACATATGCAAAACAATTTTTTTCATGTAAAGATGCGATGGATAAACTCTTTCTGTGATATACAAGTCGATAATTAAAATTGTTTATAAATAGTCGCTCAAGGAACACATGTATTATCTACAGCACGGTCGTTTTATGAAATTATTAAAAATTAAAACCAGCTTATTGAAAGACATATGCAAAACAATTTTTTTCATGTAAAGATGCAATGGGTAAACTCTTTCTGTGATATACAAGTCAATAATTAAAATTGTTTATAAATAGTCGCTCAAGGAACACATGTATTATCTATAGCACGGTCCTTTTATGAAATTATTAAAAATTAAAACTAGCTTATTGAAAGACATATGCAAAACAATTTTTTTCATGTAAAGATGCAATGGGTAAACTCTTTCTGTGATATACAAGTCAATAATTAAAATTGTTTATAAATAGTCGCTCAAGGAACACATGTATTATCTACAGCACGGTCCTTTTATGAAATTATTAAAAATTAAAACCAGCTTATTGAAAGACATATGCAAAACAATTTTTTTCATGTAAAGATGCAATGGGTAAACTCTTTCTGTGATATACAAGTCAATAATTAAAATTGTTTATAAATAGTCGCTCAAGGAACACATGTATTATCTACAGCACGGTCCTTTTATGAAATCATTAAAAATTAAAACCAGCTTATTGAAAGACATATGCAAAACAATTTTTTTCATGTAAAGATGCGATGGATAAACTCTTTCTGTGATATACAAGTCAATAATTAAAATTGTTTATAAATAGTCGCTCAAGGAACACATGTATTATCTACAGCACGGTCGTTTTATGAAATTATTAAAAATTAAAACCAGCCTATTGAAAGACATATGCAAAACAATTTTTTTCATGTAAAGATGCGATGGATAAACTCTTTCTGTGATATACAAGTCAATAATTAAAATTGTTTATAAATAGTCGCTCAAGGAACACATGTATTATCTACAGCACGGTCCTTTTATGAAATCATTAAAAATTGAAACCAGCTTATTGAAAGACATATGCAAAACAATTTTTTTCATGTAAAGATGCAATGGGTAAACTCTTTCTGTGATATACAAGTCAATAATTAAAATTGTTTATAAATAGTCGCTCAAGGAACACATGTATTATCTACAGCACGGTCCTTTTATGAAATTATTAAAAATTAAAACCAGCTTATTGAAAGACATATGCAAAACAATTTTTTTCATGTAAAGATGCAATGGGTAAACTCTTTCTGTGATATACAAGTCAATAATTAAAATTGTTTATAAATAGTCGCTCAAGGAACACATGTATTATCTACAGCACGGTCCTTTTATGAAATCATTTAAAATTAAAACCAGCTTATTGAAAGACATATGCAAAACAATTTTTTTCATGTAAAGATGCGATGGATAAACTCTTTCTGAGATATACAAGTCAATAATTAAAATTGTTTATAAATAGTCGCTCAAGGAACACATGTATTATCTACAGCACGGTCCTTTTATGAAATCATTAAAAATTAAAACCAGCTTATTGAAAGACATATGCAAAACAATTTTTTTCATGTAAAGATGCCATGGGTAAACTCTTTCTGTGATATACAAGTCAATAATTAAAATTGTTTATAAATAGTCGCTCAAGGAACACATGTATTATCTACAGCACGGTCCTTTTATGAAATTATTAAAAATTAAAACCAGCTTATTGAAAGACATATGCAAAACAATTTTTTTCATGTAAAGATGCAATGGGTAAACTCTTTCTGTGATATACAAGTCAATAATTAAAATTGTTTATAAATAGTCGCTCAAGGAACACATGTATTATCTACAGCACGGTCCTTTTATGAAATTATTAAAAATTAAAACTAGCTTATTGAAAGACATATGCAAAACAATTTTTTTCATGTAAAGATGCAATGGGTAAACTCTTTCTGTGATATACAAGTCAATAATTAAAATTGTTTATAAATAGTCGCTCAAGGAACACATGTATTATCTACAGCACGGTCCTTTTATGAAATTATTAAAAATTGAAACCAGCTTATTGAAAGACATATGCAAAACAATTTTTTTCATGTAAAGATGCAATGGGTAAACTCTTTCTGTGATATACAAGTCAATAATTAAAATTGTTTATAAATAGTCGCTCAAGGAACACATGTATTATCTACAGCACGGTCCTTTTATGAAATCATTAAAAATTAAAACCAGCTTATTGAAAGACATATGCAAAACAATTTTTTTCATGTAAAGATGCGATGGATAAACTCTTTCTGTGATATACAAGTCAATAATTAAAATTGTTTGTAAATAGTCGCTCAAGGAACACATGTATTATCTACAGCACGGTCGTTTTATGAAATCATTAAAAATTAAAACCAGCTTATTGAAAGACATATGCAAAACAATTTTTTTCATGTAAAGATGCAATGGGTAAACTCTTTCTGTGATATACAAGTCAATAATTAAAATTGTTTATAAATAGTCGCTCAAGGAACACATGTATTATCTACAGCACGGTCCTTTTATGAAATTATTAAAAATTAAAACCAGCTTATTGAAAGACATATGCAAAACAATTTTTTTCATGTAAAGATGCGATGGATAAACTCTTTCTGTGATATACAAGTCAATAATTAAAATTGTTTATAAATAGTCGCTCAAGGAACACATGTATTATCTACAGCACGGTCCTTTTATGAAATCATTAAAAATTAAAACCAGCTTATTGAAAGACATATGCAAAACAATTATTTTCATGTAAAGATGCAATGGGTAAACTCTTTCTGTGATATACAAGTCAATAATTAAAATTGTTTATAAATAGTCGCCCAAAAAACACATGTATTATCTACAGCAAGGTCGTTTTATAAAAATATTAAAAATTAAAACCAGCTTATTGAAAGACATATGCAAAACAATTTATTTCATGTAAAGATGCAATGGGTAAACTCTTTCTGTGATATACAAGTCAATAATTAAAATTGTTTGTAAATAGTCGCTCAAGGAACACATGTATTATCTACAGCACGGTCGTTTTATGAAATTATTAAAAATTAAAACCAGCTTATTGAAAGACATATGCAAAACAATTTTTTTCATGTAAAGATGCCATGGATAAACTCTTTCTGTGATATACAAGTCAATAATTAAAATTGTTTATAAATAGTCGCTCAAGGAACACATGTATTATCTACAGCACGGTCCTTTTATGAAATCATTAAAAATTGAAACCAGCTTATTGAAAGACATATGCAAAACAATTTTTTTCATGTAAAGATGCAATGGGTAAACTCTTTCTGTGATATACAAGTCAATAATTAAAATTGTTTATAAATAGTCGCTCAAGGAACACATGTATTATCTACAGCACGGTCCTTTTATGAAATCATTAAAAATTAAAACCAGCTTATTGAAAGACATATGCAAAACAATTTTTTTCATGTAAAGATGCAATGGGTAAACTCTTTCTGTGATATACAAGTCAATAATTAAAATTGTTTATAAATAGTCGCTCAAGGAACACATGTATTATCTACAACACGGTCCTTTTATGAAATTATTAAAAATTAAAACCAGCTTATTGAAAGACATATGCAAAACAATTTTTTTCATGTAAAGATGCGATGGATAAACTCTTTCTGTGATATACAAGTCAATAATTAAAATTGTTTATAAATAGTCGCCCAAAAAACACATGTATTATCTACAGCACGGTCCTTTTATGAAATCATTAAAAATTAAAACCAGCTTATTGAAAGACATATGCAAAACAATTTTTTTCATGTAAAGATGCGATGGATAAACTCTTTCTGTGATATACAAGTCAATAATTAAAATTGTTTATAAATAGTCGCTCAAGGAACACATGTATTATCTACAGCACGGTCCCTTTATGAAATTATTAAAAATTAAAATCAGCTTATTGAAAGACATATGCAAAACAATTTTGTTCATGTAAAGATGCAATGGGTAAACTCTTTCTGTGATATACAAGTCAATAATTAAATTTTTTTATAAATAGTCGCTCAAGGAACACATGTATTATCTACAGCACGGTCGTTTTATGAAATTATTAAAAATTAAAACCAGCTTATTGAAAGACATATGCAAAACAATTTTTTTCATGTAAAGATGCAATGGGTAAACTCTTTCTGTGATATACAAGTCAATAATTAAAATTGTTTATAAATAGTAGCTCAAGGAACACATGTATTATCTACAGCACGGTCGTTTTATGAAATTATTAAAAATTAAAACCAGCTTATTGAAAGACATATGCAAAACAATTTTGTTCATGTAAAGATGCGATGGATATACTCTTTCTGTGATATACAAGTCAATAATTAAAATTGTTTATAAATAGTCGCTCAAGGAACACATGTATTATCTACAGCACGGTTGTTTTATGAAATTATTAAAAATTAAAACCAGCTTATTGAAAGACATATGCAAAACAATTTTTTTCATGTAAAGATGCAATGAGTAAACTCTTTCTGTGATATACAAGTCAATAATTAAAATTGTTTATAAATAGTCGCTCAAGGAACACATGTATTATCTACAGCACGGTCCTTTTATGAAATTATTAAAAATTAAAACCAGCTTATTGAAAGACATATGCAAAACAATTTTTTTCATGTAAAGATGCAATGGGTAAACTCTTTCTGTGATATACAAGTCAATAATTAAAATTGTTTATAAATAGTCGCTCAAGGAACACATGTATTATCTACAGCACGGTCCTTTTATGAAATTATTAAAAATTAAAACCAGCTTATTGAAAGACATATGCAAAACAATTTTTTTCATGTAAAGATGGGATGGATAAACTCTTTCTGTGATATACAAGTCAATAATTAAAATTGTTTATAAATAGTCGCTCAAGGAACACATGTATTATCTACAGCACGGTCGTTTTATGAAATTATTAAAAATTAAAACCAGCTTATTGAAAGACATATGCAAAACACTTTTTTTCATGTAAAGATGCAATGGGTAAACTCTTTCTGTGATATACAAGTCAATAATTAAAATTGTTTATAAATAGTCGCTCAAGGAACACATGTATTATCTACAGCACGGTTGTTTTATGAAATCATTAAAAATTAAAACCAGCTTATTGAAAGACATATGCAAAAAAATTATTTTCATGTAAAGATGCAATGGGTAAACTCTTTCTGTGATATACAAGTCAATAATTAAAATTGTTTATAAATAGTCGCTCAAGGAACACATGTATTATCTACAGCACGGTCGTTTTATGAAATTATTAAAAATTAAAACCAGCTTATTGAAAGACATATGCAAAACAATTTATTTCATGTAAAGATGCGATGGATAAACTCTTTCTGTGATATACAAGTCAATAATTATAATTGTTTAGAAATAGTCGCTCAAGGAACACATGTATTATCTACAGCAAGGTCGTTTTACGATTGTTGTAAATAAAATTTGAACCCGTCGATTAATCGCCTCAAAAAAAAAGTGACCCGCTTGGCTCAGCGCGAGTAGTATGACTATCGATTTTGTATTGTAAATAAAAATTTGAGCCAGTCGATTGATCATCTCCGGCTTAGTTATATATATATAATCGATATATCTCGGGAACGGAGCCACTTAGGGTTATGGGACTTGCATCAAACGAAACATAATTTTTGCGCAAAAAGAATTATACGCGCAAAGAGAATTCTACGCGCAAGGCGGAATCTAGCGGTGTAGGAGGGGCTCCGGAATCGCTAGTTATTTCAGAGTATGAGCGTTTTTATTCTCAATTAACTTCGATATCTATGTATTTCTTTCTTTAAATATTACTATTACGACTTTGTTGCATTATACTTGACCCATTAAACTAATACACAAAGAAAATTGACTGGCACAATCAGACATACACAGATCAAAGAGGTTTCAGAAATACCTTCGAATTTTTCCATAAAGAGAAAAAGCGGTAGAACAAAGGCAACTAACAAATACAAAGATGAAGTAAATTAAAAAAATTAATAAGCCACAGCACGGTACTTTTATTTGTCAGAGCAGTTGCTTGAATTTATTAACGTAAGCGAATGAACAAATAAAAAAATTCAAGAGAAATTAGTTTTATTCTAATATAGAACCACCTTAAAATTTGCATTGCTTCAAGTTTTGTAAAACCTAAAGTAATAAATAAAAAACGATGAGGGATGTAATTGTTAGCTAACTGCAGTTTGTAATTATTCAAAATACATGAATTAAATTATAATACATTCCGAAACTATAATTGATAGTAACTTTGAGTAATTGAACACGTCCATTGTTATATCCTGTTAATTTCAACTTTGTAGCGATATAATTTCATTATATTGCATTAGACTATGAATATTTGCAGTAGAAACTAATTGCACAATGTCAGATCGTATCCTACACAATCGCCAATTATGTAACTGCATTAGTTCAAAAGATCGACATAGGTCAACGTCAGTGAACAATATTAATTGTATTTAACGCTGAAATAGTATTGCAATTGATTGTTGACAATTTACACCAATCAAAACTAAAAAACAGTACCGATAAATGTAGTGCATTTTGTTGCCGTTTCAAATGTAAATGTTCAGTTTTTAAATGGAAATATATAAAAATTAACTTGTTTATTGCTTGAAAGCTTATGAACATAAATATTTAGATGAACATCTTCTAAAAATATCAAACTAATGAACCATTCAACTAAAATCTTTCAGTATTTTAAACATGCGTGACAGGCGTTAAAGCGATATGAATAACTAAGTAACTTTGTTTTCAGATCGTAATTGTTAAAATGGTTTACGGACATACTTGTGAATTATTGCAAAAATATACCTTTAAGATTTAGATTAGCAGGATTAACATTTCGTGTAAATTTTACGAAAATCTATTTTTTCAGTTTTGTTTGCATAACTTTTGAACTAAGACAGCTATGAATTTTTTTGCAGATATTTGATTAGCATCTAATTTCACAACTTTGCCCTAATTTAACCGACCCCGTGGCTCTTAAGATAAGCGAGATCCCCATGCATTTACTCGAATTTGGGACACCCTGTATATGCCTACAGTTTTATAATAATACAATTACGTAAAATATAAATACAGCTTTTAAGATAATTGCAGTTTTTTTTGTTGTGATTTTATATGTTACTCGCAATAATATTTTGATGAACTGGTTATGATTGTAAGTGTGCAGTATTTCTTAATTTATCGCATCGGTGTCACGGGATGTGCCATAAACAGCTAGCATTAAAAGTTAACCCCTGAAGTTATAAAAGCTACTGGACGGGTTAGGCTGTGTCAAACCGAGAGTCTGACAAATCATTTTTGTGATTGTTCCACAACATGCGTGGTCATTTTTCTTCAAAATCTCGCTGTCATGTCAGTGACGCAGTTCTATAAAACCTTCACGCTAATGTGTTTTTCAAGATTTGCTAACACCGATTTATGTACCCTTAATTATTCACACGGCAGTTATATTAAAAACCATAATTACCGCTTTATCAGAATATAATCACCGGCACCTCAAAAACATTTACATTTGTAAAACGCTACGATTTACATAATTACGTTTGTAGAACGTAAAATGTCGATGTCATAATTAATAAAAACTTTATGGCCACATGAAAAGCCAGATTTTTTTAATATTCATGACGCAACCATAAAGAACACACTAACCAAAACTTGCTAATTGTCATACAAGCGGTATTGTATCGTCAAATATGCATTACGGAATCAACAGTCACCCGTTACATTTAAATTAAACAAGTAGTAAATTAGCTCAAGATAAATGGACATATAGCGCTTGTCACACATTGTGTCGCTAAATCACTCACTTGTTTAGCCAGATTGGGGTGACTGTTACGTAAGTGTTTTCAGCAGGCTAGCTGTTTGCTCACGTATCCAAGAAATTTCATTTATGTGGGCGTGCTGTAAACCAGTGCCTAACTTTTTATGCAAAAGCGGATATAGTTATTTAAATATAACCAAAATAGAAAGCTAAATTCAATTTAATCTTTCATCTATCCACACTTATGTTTAAAAGAATGTCTTTGGAAGCGTGTACAATTATACTGACGCATATGAGCGAATCAAAATAAACGAATATGTTTTTAAAAAGATTTGGCAACTCCTCATGACAAAGCAAATATTACGGAATTCTTAAACAATTCTTTTTTCCTGGTAGATGGTTAGGCAGCATACTTTGAAGGACTACCAGAATTTCTTCACAAACATTTTACGTTTATTTGTGAGAATATCTAAATATAAAGTGTACAAACTTCGCCCACAGTTTGCATGACTTAAAAACTATTTTAACCGCCAAAATGCGAGCTTCTCCTTAAATTGGGTTGTATTTTACTTAAAATAATTAAGCACTTGAGCTTTAATGAAAAACTAACCTCGTTGATGCCCGTTGTAATAACCCTATACAATGTTTTTTGTGTAAAAAAAAACAAATTTTATTGGTTAATTCAGCCGTTGTTAAACTAAATTGTGCAGTGTTGCGTATGGAAAATGCACAGTAATTTTTCTACGTTAATAATTTGCATCATACGATCACCAGTACTACAACTTTAATACTATTTCATCTTAAACATACATGCACTTTGAAGCATAATTATAAGCTACTATTTAGCTTCATTACGGTACATTTTGTAAACGAGTTGAATGGATATGGAGAATGCGGACGTTGGAAACTCGGCTAAAGTCTTTTCAGGTAGCTACCCTGTTGCTATATATGTTGAGTTCCACCTTCCGGCTTTTCGGGAACATCACGAACTTTCGACCCTTCTATCCGAATTCTTAAACTAAGTACTACGGAACATTATTTGTGCAAGCGAACCACAGCAAAACGAATTTAAAATTGTCAAATTGTAACGAAAATCTGCACAATTCCTTGTAAATTGGTTCGCTTTGTTGCCGACAAATAAAACATAACGTGGCTTTGTTGTTTAATGTCAACATGTTGAGTAAATGATTAATAAAAATTATTCAAACATTTAAGGTAGAATCTATAATCCGAAAGCAAACGATATGCAACACAAATTTTCAGAAGCCGTTAGCTGGTATACCTTTATGAAGCATAAAACAGTAACTTTAAAATTGAACATTTTTACTAAATGTGACACTGCTATTACAATTTTGTTCATTTCAACTCATGTAGTACGTAACTAAATATAATTTCAAGCAAATTTGATGCAGTAGGTTAAAAGCAAGAGTTAATTTCAATATGTCATTTTTCACTTACAAATTCTTTTACCTGTACGACACTAGGCATATATTTTTTTTGTATTTTATAATAATATAACGAGATTAAAAACAGAGCGGTACAAAGTTACCCACTATAATAGTACTAGAGACAAAAAGGACTTGCTTATTTTAATGTTACCTAAATTTAAAAAAAGCTCAACCAAGACTTAAATACAAGTAGTTCATTGTGAGGAGAATTGAGTTCATACTTACAAAGGTATTTAAATGCCACTTCTTGGGTTTGCTAAGAGAACTTGAAATAATAAGATCCTTGCAGCAAAGTGCTTATATGAATTCGCGGAAATCATCTAATCAGCTTAGAGGATTTAGTTTTTGACTCGCATATGTGTTTCGTCTTGAAAGATGCGAACTAAAAGTGACTCACATAGCAAAGTGCAACGAATTTCAAGCGCCAACCGGGTGCTATATATTGCTTAGAAAAAAAGTGACAAATTTATGGGAATAAACTGACAAAAGGATTAAATATTTCTTTTTGTATTCCGTTTTATAAATACTTACATTCTAGAGTATTCACGAAATAACCCAGTAATTTAATAATCCCTGCTCTGCTATTCTTTCGTGCATAAATCCATACGGTAATGAAGATCTTTTTTCTACGAAAATTTACTTTTTTTACAGGTCATCACCCCTTGCCCTGAATTTTTAACAGCGCGGCTATACAGCTTATAATAGCTTCATGAAAAAAAATGCACTTAGCTACAAACGAGTTATAAAAAACCTAAAAATTACAGTTGAGAGCTAATTCTTTTAACCAGTTAAATTTGTTGTTAAAATTTTAAAATACTCATCGTCGTAATTAGGTAGGGTAGATAATTAAAAACACCCTCATTATTGATTGACCTTATGAAGAAGGCCTCTTCAATGTCTAGTACTTTTTACATTAACACAAAATGATAATAGTTTAAGGGGTTTTTAATTGACAAAAACATTATGTTAGCTGTTTTAATCTTTTAATTAAATTACTTTATTTTTAAGAGAAATGAAAAAGTAACAACACTCTTTAAAACGCATTTTCATTCCCTGTGCAATGTTTTTGTACGAATAAAAACGTCGTGGCTTTAAATATAGTGGAGCGTGGTAAAAAAGTTAAAGTGGGATCTAATAAAGTAATAATGAATAAATGGTATACAGGGTGTAGACTCGGATCACGCAACATAGCAATTTCAATGGTAAAATTTTAAAAGTCGTATTCTTGCTCCCCTAATTATTTTAGAAAAAAAGTGCAAATACGTTTTTTGTAGAGAAAAAAATTCTGTATCTATAAATGTAATCAATATTACTTTTTCGTTTTCCAATAACTAAAAATTAAGCAATTACCAAACGCGTTTTGACAAAAATCTGTACTGCCTTGGAATTATGCTATGACAACTGCCCAGCCTAATATCACTTATACTGTCACTTTGACGCGAAGTTTATTCATAATAATCATTTTTATTGTATCTTGGAATGAAAACATAACTAACTGTGTAAAATAAATGTTTGATAAAATATAAAGGTTTAAAGAATGAATTTCGCGTCAAAGTGACAGTATAAGTGACATTAGGTAGGGCAGTGTTGTCATAGCATAATTCCAAGGCACTACAGATATTTGTCAAAACGCGTTTTGTAATTGCTTAATTTTTAGTTATTGGAAAACGAAAAAGTAATATTGATTACATTTATGGATACAGAATTTTTTTCTCTACAAAAAACGTATTTGCACTTTTTTTCTAAAATAATTAGGAGAGCAAGAATACGACTTTTAAAGTTTTACCATTAAAATTGCTATGTTGCGTGATCCGAGTCTACACCCTGTATATACCGCATATATGGATGATAGCATTAATACAGTAAGACAATACCCCGTATAAGATACAATAACTCGAAAATTATTTAAGTCTTGGTTCTAAAATTATCTGGGCATGTTTAGCTAACATAGTCGAAGCCGTTTTTGTCAATTTTAGCAAAAGACGCCCAAGCGTCGGTGCTTCTTTTGCAATATATACCGCATATATGGTTAATAACATTAATACCATAAGAGAACACCCCGTATAAGATACAATAACTAGAAAATTATAAAAGTCGTAGTTCTAAAATTAACTGGGCATGTTTAGCTAACATAGTCGAAGTCGTTTTTGTCAATTTTAGCAAAAGACGCCCAAGCGTCGGTGCTTCTTTTGCAATATATACCGCATATACGCATGAACATTAATACTGTAAGAGAACACCACGTATTAGATACAATAACTAGAAAATTATAAAAGTCGTGGTTCTAAAATTAACTAGGCATGTTTAGCTAACATAGTCGAAGTCGTTTTTGTCAATTTTAGCAAAAGACGCCCAAGCGTCGGTACCTCTTTTGCATTATATTCCGCATATACGCATGACAACATTAATACCGCAATAGAACACCGCGTATAAGATACAATAACTATAAAATTATGAATGTCATGGTTCAAAAATTACCTGGCTATGTTTAGCTAATATAGTCGAAGACATTTTTGTCAATTTTAGCAAAAGACGCCCAAGCGTCGGTACCTCTTTTGCAATATAAATATTTATGGATGATAATACCGTAAGACAGGTGTTTTATACCAGGGGTTGATGAACCCCAAGGTGGACATGAAGCTTCTACAGGGGGTATGTGTCAAATACAATGTCCCGAAAAATCTATAGGTGGAAAGCAAAAATCAACAATTTTCGTACTAAATATTTGTACATTGTGTGTTCTATGCAATAATAAAGTTGTTTTGAAATGAACTAATTTACAAGGGGTAGATGACGCTTCACAGTGAGGCCAAGGGGTACATTGCTGAAAACTGGTTCAGAACCGCTGCTCTACACCGTAGGGTAGAGGAGGACCGATTTCAACTATTTTATCGACAGTTCTAAACAAGTAATGCCGTATGTAGGTTAAGATAAGACTATGACTGATGAAAGATTTGATTATTTTTATGGACACTAAAAAGATCGAACATTTTTCCTAGTCAATACTGTCTGTTAAATAAGTGTCACCAGAATAAGGTCTATACAATACGTCGATGTTGCGCGATTTGTTTTAAAAGTTAGAGGCTTTCGAGAAAACAAACATTTGCAGTTTAGCCCTAAAAATATCTCGTGTCTTGAGATAACGTACCCAAGTTTACCTGGAACACACAAGCATATCGATGATCCCGTCTGAGCGGATTTCTGTGAAAGTATATCGAATAACCCACGGGCCGTTGATGCTGGCAGTAAAACAAGACTGAATCCGCACATAAACTGTATAATATGTGTATGTGCCTATTCCACCTGTTCTGGATGCTTAAATTTATGGCAACTCGACAGCATAAAGCACAATCCGTCTTTCTAATGTGTCACCGCGACGTTTTTTTGCATCGATTCGGGGCGAATTCATATTTCTGTCGAAATCTAAATATTGCGTGACAGATATTCTGATTTGTAAACATCTTCCAATACTCATAGAGCGGATTCCATCTAAACAAGTGTAATGTTTAGAAAAGTCTAGTCGTTTTGGGAATTTATTTTACGACCCGGATATTGTCAGTGTTGGGGCTAAAATAAAATTTACTGCTGCAGTGAAATTTATGCTCGACAAACTATTATAATAATGCTTGGGCCAGTTTATAATTTATTTTAATTATATGGCAAACACCAAAAAGGTTTTAATTTAGCAAACGCATATTAATTAAACAGAAGTAATGATACATTTTTGAAATTATATTCAAAATTTTTTTGTGATCTGTTCGAAGGGCTCTGATTTGTACGCTCCCAAGCTTTGCCAACTCTTCCTTTACGGTAGCTTCGCCCGCGTTCGTACGTACAGAATTTAATTGTTACTGATACGATAGCCAGAACGAAGTCAATTATCGTTTGTCGTTCTGATAATGAATCAGCGTATACCGTCCTTTTCAAATGCAATACACTGAAAATGGGGCGTACAAACACGCAATGTTTTGAAGACAAAGTGGTATCATGCGTCCTGTCTGCGGCACGATGCAAAATCAAGATATTTAGGGGCCGTTAAAAGAGTTAAAGCACATCGATATCGCGTCAGGCGAGGTGCGTTGTTCGTTTTTCTGGCAGTTTTATACGTTTGTAATAAACTATCACAGTGGGGTTATCAAGGATGTTTCTCGACGCGAAATTTACATCAGGACACGATATGAACGATGGACGGAATCACATTCTACTCCCGGAGATGTTTATAAACGACGGGGTGTTGATAAATTTCTGGCCTAGCTTAAAAGAAAACTACAAATCTGCAAAGTAATCCAATTCTATTCCATAATCACCCTTTCAGTCTATGCACTTGACATAACGTTATAGGTTTTAGTCTTTCAAGAAGAAGTTTCTCAAATACCTTTTATATCACTGAAAGCAAACTAATTTGAATATGAAATAACATAATCGCTCTCTATTCCTGGCTTAAACTTATATGATGAGGGTAAGCCATTCATATCTGGAACATTTAAATATAGTATGTTCAAATCTGGAAAATGCACCGGCAGAATCATTCAAATCTTGAATCGTTCAACGCTGGAATCATGCAACGATGGAACCATGGAACAAGGGAATCGCTGGAAAGCTCAAATCTGGAATCCAGAAATTTAGATTTTTTGATGCTGTCTATATTACAACAGCAAAAGTATAATATAATTACAGAACACTTCGTTTTATATTTTATGTGAACTATTGTCCAGTGGAAGATAAAAGTTGCGTAATTATAATACTTACAATTAGTCAATTTACTATTTTACTTCCTTTTTAAAATTAACTAAGCATTATAATTACGCAACTTTGCCCCAATTTGTAGCCCTTGAGTTACCATTAACACTATGTTTTTATCCTCCACTGTACAATAGTTAAGACAAAATATAAAACGAAGTGTTCTGTAATTATATTATACTTTGTTGGCTGTTAATATAGAGAGCATCAAAAATTCGTAATTTCTGAATTCCAGATTTGAGCTTTCCAGCCATGAACGCTTCCCATGTTGCATGGTTCCATCGTTGCATGATTCCTGCGTAGAGTGATTCAAGATTTGAATGATTCTACCGGTGCATATTCCAGATTTGAACATACCATATTTAAATGTTCCAACTTTTCATGCGGCTCCTATATGAGATGCTCAGTCTTCGCTTTTTTTTATTATGCATGACCTAGGCCAATTATTTATCGATATCCCCTTGTAAATTGCGCCAATGAATACTCGAGTTGTAGAGATATTTTATCACATGCTATAGCGTCAGGGCATTGTAGTTAGTCTATTGTGATTTTCTTGTTTAATGGATGGAGAAAGAAGAATTCGGTCGTTATCGGGTTTACAGTAAGCCTCTATCTGTTCGAACCTCAACAATAGAACATGCTACATGGCTTCGCCTTCGACATCTTGATCTCTTATTTCGCTAGATAATGTCTTTGCTCATTCGCGCCCGTGTCGGGGTAGATTTACAATACCGGATATAATCTATTTTACCTGTTTGTTGTGGCAAATTACTTGTAACGCGCAGCACCGAACGGAAAACTTTTACAGTCGTCTCGAATCCAAACCAAATGATGATCAGAATTAAACCCGAAATAAAAAATGGGTTGCTTGGAAAATGTTCTTGATACGAAAAACGTGGACTGGCGAAAACGATGCGCGCCGAGCTAACCCCGTTTCGGGGTTTAGCGCAAATAAATGGTCAACAGATCCGGCAAACCATTTGTCTTAAATAACTTGACTTCGTCTTCTTGAAAAAGCACATTTCCTTGGAGCTTGCAAACTGAATTATAACACTACGTTATACTAAAGCGTACATATATTTACATACACACAGACATTTATGTTTCTCTAATCGAACTGGCTTTTAACAAACGAATTAAAATACCTCCCCTCATGTTTTGGTATCTGCTACATCAAACGTCTAAGTGTCCGATTTCTATCTCCTTGATGTATTGAACATCTGATAGTGCTCGACCCAAGAATTCAAGGTAAAGCCTAAAGTTGTTAAAATGTGACCCCTTACACTTTTTAGTTCTTTGATAAAATCACACCTACACAATGGTGCGAAAATTTCGCGTGGTCAGATTGTATTAAACACCATTTTACATTTGCACATGCACATAGCCAGCTTAAATTTATTGTTTCACTAAGACAGCCTCTTCATTGTTTACGGACAACCACAAAAACGTTAAAAATAATAAGTTTACTTGATATTCTAACATGAAGTAGACACTTGCTTTATTCAATACAAACAGGAGACGACTTTAAATTTATCAAACAAACTATTATCGCTGCACAGTTATTAATATATAAGTAAATGTTAATTAAAAAGTGAATAACACTTGTTTGTAGTAGAAACTGCAGGTACATTAAAGAAAACGTATGTTTTACAATAAAAAAAACTTCTCATTTCGGTAGCTAGCTTTTTAAAGTCGAGATAAAATTCTGTGGACTCAGCTGAAAATATAAGTAGATGACGTGCAGGATAACTAATGACATAAATAAACGGCACACTGTATTCGTTTCTCCGATATTCGAGCAAATATCAACATGAAATTTACGATACTCAAAAATAACTCGACATGCCAGGCAGTAACATGGCCGAACACAAGCTTAATTTGCAATTACATTAACAGTCAAGTGCGGATGTAATCTTACAAGTAAACTTGAAATAAGTTCCGAATTAATGCAATTTAAAAATGATCCGATTGGCAGTTTAAGAGTGTGCTAATGAAGAACAAATATAGAATGGTAATTCATGAGAACGACTAGCAATATAAATAAGGCTTTCATATCCCCCAAAATAGTTTTTTTTTGTTTGAAACCCGCTGTTTTTCTTTTAAATTTAAACACTGGTACGACCCAGTCTTTAAATAAATAGCCATTTATAGTTTACCACTGAAGTTAAGGATCTAAGAGTCACCCATTGGCGTTTTCTAGCTGTTTTAACATTACGGCGGGCACTCTATTCTTTTGCACTAACACAAGCTCTGACGCACTTGGTTACCGAAAGGTGTTCTATCCATTTGTTGGTTTAATTGTCCACCTTTCTGTTCAGCTTTGAAATTTATTGATGGCTGGTTGCAGGTTGTTTGCTGTTTCTTCGTTGCTTTCGCCGAGAGCTAGGATGGCCGTATCGCCAGCAAAAGTAGCTACCGTGTTGTTTTCTAGTTCTTGGAAATCACAAGTGAAGAGTAGATCTGGATCTGGATCCAAGACACTACCCTGTGGCACTTCAGCTATAATTTCTTTAAGATCGAAGTAGACATCTTAGGATCTTTCTGATAAATAGGACATTTCTGTGCAATTTTTTGGAAGGATATGTTTTAATTTGTGATGCAGTCTTTCGTACCAAACCATATCAAGTGCTTGCCTCATATCCAAAAATATTACCGAACAACTCTTTTCTGTTCCAATACTTTTTCAATAATATTGGTTATCCTATGGATTTGGTCAACTGTGGAGTGTTTATGTTTGAATCCAAATTGGTGATTTGGGATCTGTATTATTCTTTCAATGACGGGTTGCGTTCTCTTGAGAAACAGTAAAATACAAGTTTTATTCCGAAAGCTTGATCTGCCATTTATGATTTTCCATATGGTAGGTAGATATCAATTTTATTTTTGTGAATAGTTTTCAATTTCATTTACAACATTACGCCCTTAAGCCCTGTTTTACATGCGACAGGCGCCTTTTATAAATGTGTTTCGACCGTCGTTTCGTATTTTGCACAAGTCAAAAAGTATTATTTGATTTAAAAAATACCGGCTACACGTATGTATCTCAATACTGCTAATTAATAGCGCTAATGATAATGCAATAACCGATCATATCTGTAAAAGAATAACAACACGAAGTAATTCGAGGGAAAAATATTTGTACTTATTGTGTTTCTCGTGGGTCTATTTGTTTTCTGCGGGTATTTGTTGGTTCTAAATTACGTCGTGGTTGGCTTGTTTATTTATTTGTTATACTAAAACAATGTCAACAGTTTATTGTAAATAGAACCTTTAATATTAAGTATGTATCAGAAGTTGTGTAGGCAACCGTTTTAATTTCAACCGAATATATAGACACGAAGTGGGCGGTTGATTGCTACAATAATTCGATAACCGAACAAATATATTAAAAGAGTGCCGAAATAATTAATGTCTTTCATTGTGGCGTGATACTTAATTTCAAAGTTATATGACATATATGGCACATGAGGTTGTCTGCTCTATGAAATCTGTCCCAGGTTTCCCGAATCCAATTCGCTTCTGTGCACTTTGTCTATGGATCGTGAAAGATTTATGTACATGTGCACAGTTGATACAATGTTCAGCAATCAGAGTCACCAACAGGTTGACATTGCTTAACGGCAGATATTTGAACGAAATTTATTATATTTATTTTAGATTATGATACGATTGCAAATCTACGACCCTTATTAATTACACCCTTAAAACCATAATAATAAGCTAAATTAAAAATCTTCTTTTGGAAATATCTCTTGAGCTAATGCAACACCAGTCTTAAGACTATCGTTTCTCAATCAATAACAGTCTTATTCATAATAAATAAATGCAAATAACCGATTTCTTAGCTAATACCGATATCCCCATGTATTCATGCTCAATATTTGATAATCTATGACTTGTATATGAAACCAATATTGATATTTACCCCAATTATGCCCACAAATAATAAACATTTTCACACGCAATACCGTGAATTGATAGTTTCACCACGGCACAACTGCCGGTGAATTCTTTAAGTGCACGATAATGTTTCGTAAGTTCAACTACATTAAGCGAAAATGTCCAAGAGAATATATTAACCGTATTTAATCTAACAAGATAATAGTATCGTATTGCAGGATCAATTAATAAAATTTAGTTCCATGCATGTTTCTCCTTTAACCCATGTGATTAACGCTTTTAGGAAATTACGGTACAGCCAGAAAGAAAAGCATTAATTTATTCTAATTTTCAAAATCATTCTGCGATTCAATGATGGCAATAAATGACTCAACTGTACAATTATAATTTTTACGTGTTTAAATAATATTATGTCATGAAATTTCCACATTTTAACTGAATTTTTCGCAAAATTTTATACTGCTGGTATACAGAGGATGTTTATTATTCTGTCGAAAATATATGAAATATATGGCAAGATTTTAATTTGAGTAAAAAAATGTTTGGTCTTGAACCTGGCTCCAAATTTTCTAGGCTTATTTTTTACACTATAAATAATAATTATAAACCTTTAGTTAGTTTAAAATTTAAATACTACTTAAGAATATTACTTTTTCGAAATATTTGCAATATTTTTGCTTAGAAAAATTACAATTTCTATATATAAATCGGTTCTATAGCGTCTGTTGGCGCTGTCCGATCCCCAGACTGTTCCTCTAGCCCTTCCTATCCTGCAAGTGGTCCTTTTGCAGATTTCTTTCGCTCATAGCTCTTTGCATGCCCTCGCTCCACGTCTTTCTGGGTCTGCCTCGTTTTTTCCTTTCAGGAGGGATCCAGTCAAGCGTTACATTTGGCAGTCGATGGTCTGCCATCCTTCTTACAAGTCCGTACCAAATAAGTTGTCTTTCTGCTTCTTGTATAATAGTTTCCCTCAGTCCCATTAACTCTTTAATTGTTGTGTACGGTACTCTATCTAGTCTAGATATTCTACACGAGCTTCTTAGGGCATACATATCCAAAGCTGCCAGCCTTCTTTTATGTGATTCTGTCCACCTCCATGCCTCTGCTCCATACAATACTATACTTTTAATAACAGTCTTGTATATGTTGTATTTTCTCTTCTTTGTTATTTCGTTACCATATTCCTTTTAGCCTTTTTAATGCCTCTTCTTCCTTGTCCTATTCGTAGTCGAATTTCTTTTTCATCCTTTATTATCATCTTGAATTTTTACACTCAAGTATTGGTAGCCATTGCATTTAGATATGTCTCTTTGTGTGTTTCTGCAACTGCTTTTATATTTATTAGTTGGAATTGATTAAAAATGTAGTAAACATTTTTATTTTTGTTTTAGGATGTCCGAGGGCGGGGGGATGGTTTCCAAGTAATACATCTGGAATTCTGAAAATGGTGCGCCAAAGAATAAAGGCGGCCACAATAATTTTCATCTTTGGTGCACTCGTCGGAGCATCGGCTACAGGTAAATACTCCCATAAATGTATTTATTTAAATCTTAATACGTTTAGGTAACTGCAAGTAAAAATAAAAAGTGACAGAACTGTTTGTAAATGTCACTAGACAATATTTAAATAATATTTTCCATCGCAAATCTAAAATGGTTTTCGATGTAATATACTTTTAATAAAACGGATATAATATAAGCGGTGCAGTTGAACTATGTTATGAGTTGAAAGATTTCTTGCAAAAATAAAACATTCCTGTTGTCGGTATGAAGAAATCAATAGCAATTTAAAAGCAAGTAAACATGTATCGCTATTTCTACGGTCTTACATACTACAAAAATCGGTTTGTGAAATATTTCAGAATTAACAAAGAAAAACCTTATTTGCAGATACAACAAGCCCACCCTCTGAGAAGGAAAGTAAATCTAATTTACTTTTGAAACGTGCTTTAAAATTTAAATTTATAATGTAATCAATTAGGTGGATTATGGGCTATCATATAATAATCATAAAACAATTTAGTACATAGGTTTACGTAAACAAAAAGGCTGTGATGGTGTTGTTTTTTAAAATAATTTCCTAAGCGGAATTTCATATACAATCGCGCCACCGGCCCTCATGGCCGAATGCTTCAGTAGCTCTTTTCCACTGCCTTCTGTCTTTAAAAAGTTTATTGCATTCCCTGACCTGGAGTTGTCTAAGATCTTCGTTACTGACCCGATCCATCTTCTCAGCGGTCGATCTCTTTTCTCTTCGTGCATACTTCACTTTCTAGTTCCTATTTTTGCTTGACGCTTGATTTGCGTTAAGCGTCTTCGTTAGAGCACCAGCACTTCCATTTCCTCATGCCAGACGCTTATTAATTTAGTTTTTCTTCCTCATTTTTTTTTCATTAACAACACTCCTAGGTATTGGACACTTTTTTCTATTTTAAAATTAAATTTCTTTGCTCACCTGGAAGCTTTACAATCCCCAATATGATCGTCAGGTTTTGTTAAGTTAAATCTTTTTCTAGGAGCCAAAAATAGTCTTAGACAACATGTGTAGTTAACAATTACCTTCATAAAAGCTTCATTGTAAATATGCAATCAATCACGGCCAATCAAGTTATTTTCCGCTACACCTTTAACTCTTTCTCCGATTGGTATTCCTGCTACCTTATATACTGCATTTGGCAGAGCTACCCCCCTATAATTTTAACACCCTGTGATGTCTTGTTAATACGACAGTTACGAAAAATAAGGCTTGCTGTAACCGTCGTAAAAAGGAGATGAAACATTAATTAAATAATCAGTAAAACGAAATCGATAGCGCATGTTTTACGGAAGTATTTTGATTTGCTGTGTAAAACTTGTTAATTCCACACCGCCGCTACCCAACCGCTAATTTTGTTCAATGAACGCTTTTGCCAACTTCAGTTACTTCTACTTTAGCACAGCTCCATCACATATTTTTTAAACAATGGGCGACGCTATTTCAATCCTCATGCTGTAAATTGACATAATCGCAATTGTTCCCTGTAATTAAATTTTTAAAAAAGCGGCGAAAAATGTTGACGAATACAGGAAGTTTCAAAATTGTACGCACCGATAAAAGACAAACATAAGGGGGGGGGGGGGAATGTGATGACGCGTTTTCGTATTTGAATTGTAATAAATTATAACAAAAATCAAAATGTTAGAGTACTCTTCCTTTTTGTTGAGCATTCTTATAATACTAAATATAACTTCCAGTGGTTTGGAAAACATTTAGGAAAATGCACCCATCGCATTCGCAATTTTTTTCTTTACAACGAAAGCTGATGTCACCAGTCAAAAAGTTTGCAGGTGTAGTCACACATTATGTATATGTTCAGCTGTGCTTAGTACAAAGATGTGGAAAGTTTTAATATTGGGCCACAACCACAAATAAACAATACTTTGCACATAAAAGTCCACTATCCGCTGATATATGACGCCAAGTAATAGATTTTTCATAAACAAACTTATTATTATTGTTCGCGCTAGGCCAGGTATTAATCAATTTAAAAATAATCGAAACTGACTTCTTTTAACTTGTATAAAACCGTGTAGGTACTAGGGTTTCTCATATTTGATCATTTTGCTTGTCCCGGGATTCCGGGAAGAAATCGGCCTTAGTCCCGGGATTTCCAGGGATCCCGGGATTTCCAGGGATCCCGGGATGTAATCAGTTATGTCAATATTTCTAAACAAATAACCCAAAAAAAAGAAGAGAGCGGTTTATTACTTAAAAATAATTTTTTTAAATCCCGGGAATTCCCGGGACAAAAAGCATTTCCCGGGATATATAAAATAGCTTAAAATGGACCGGGATCCCGGGAAAAAACCCTAGTAGGTACCATACATTTGATGTGCTTGAGCGAAACATATTTACATTATGTGAATTAAAGCATATGACGTCCTAGTACTTTTAAAAATTTAGCCCTCACAACAAAACTTGGGGTAAAATAAATAATACTTGTGTAATAAACTTGAATAACCCTTCAATAAACGCAATAAAAACCCAGAGTTACGAAATTACTGTAATCTCAAAGATAAAAGTGCAAATTTAAAGTGATCTTAAAGCAAATTAATTACAAAGCTTAGGCAGATATTTGAGTTCATTTGGGGGATCAAAAATTGGGACACACAGGATAATTACATCGTGTATACCACAGACGTCTAGATCGAGTTACAAGCTCGGATATGTATATTAAGGGACACGAAACCGAAAAGTGTCTTCGCGTTACCAGACTAAATTTACATCCAACGCATGTAAAAACTAAACACGACAAAACCAAATATTGTACAACACAGCACCAATGCCACAAATATATAAATACCGCTACAATCATACACATTAAAAAAATCGCGGAAAATTAGATTGACAGTTTAAAATTATTAATAACCCAACTAGAACAATTTTTTTCCAAAGCACTTTTGTTTGAAAAACCAAAAACGCTACGAACTTATGCACCAACCCAAAAATACTTTAATTTTCAGAACATTGCTCCACTTTGTTATTAGTTGTCGTAAATAATTGTAAATAAACTAAATTGGAGCATCCAAATATCACAGGATTAAACATTGCTAAGAAATTGAAAAAAAACAACGTTTGTCTAGCATGTATGGTCGGTCATCTGTGGATACTTAAATAATAACACACATACAGACAAAAGAACATAAGCACATACAAAATATTAACTTTTAAACGATAGATGACAATGAAAATACTTTAAATTTATTCATTTATTACTCTGTTCTACTGATAGTAGATTATTAAGTAATGAGAAAACGCAAATTCATGTAAATTTTCTAATATATTTTGACACTTACTTTCCCTGTTTATATATTAATTTTGAAATTGAGGTAAGGAGTTGACTTCAAAACAAGGCCTTAATTAACGCCCGTGATGCTCAAGTTTCAAAACCAAACGACTTTGTAACTGATGCAATCTTGTGTCTACACTTGAAGAAGACCATCAATTACGTTAGGTATGGTATCACTTCCAACAAACTTATTTTGAGTAAAAACCTAGAATATTGGGACACTATTTCCTATACCTTTAACCGTATTATCTGAATCTTCGCGCCAAGAAAAATACGATCAACTTATCACTTCAACGCTGGATTTCAATTGCAGACGAAAGCAATTTTGTAATGCAAATTAGACTATCATTTAGAGGCTTCCTGACAATTATTAACGGAATATTTCATTGATTGACAGCGTTATTATACTAATATTTACGAAGTATAAACAACACGTGTATCATTAAACTTGCAATAACTTTTTAGTATAAGCTTATCAACTTCCGCGAAAACTACTTTAGAGTCTAGAGTGTGTAATTAGTTTTTTCTCCTTTTTCACTACGATGAGTCAAAGTAAGTTGACGACGTAGTTCGTTCTGGAATTGAATTGGAAAAGGTTAATATACATTTATAACGTTAGCTTTGATATGTAGCTTGTACAATAACGCAAAGATTGTGTATACTGCCGTTTAAATAAAGTACCATTTAAGATTTCTTCGAATTGCAATAACTTCTGAGTTAAACACGCATTCCGTACCTTCTACAATTAAAAATAGAAGAGTCTTTAAAATGAGTTTGTTCAAGAAAATATTTGATAAAAAGAAGGGTTTACGCTCCCTCGAGTTTCGTAATCGTTTAAGGTAAAACTTGGTCTGTGAATGTTTTAACAATACTCGGAAATTTAAACGATAACTCATTTTTCTAATTGAAATAAATTTGCTGATAAATTTAGCATAAAAGAGTTACTGAACATAAAGCTGCTTACCACAAAACAGCGGTTTAACAAAAACTTTTCTGCATTCTATTCGAGTATGCTTGGATATTGATCACTAGAATTCCAGCTGGCTGATAAAGTTTACAACGAAGGTATGCTCTCGCAACAATGTATTTGCAACAAAGTACTTTATAAAATACTGAACGAATGAAAACATCTAAGGCTTCCTTAAGCGTTGTAAAAGAAAGAAATCTACCCCTTATTAATTATAATATTCAAGACACGACCAATGTACACAGCGCTTTCGCATACAAAATGCAGTTAACGTTGGTACATGCAATGATCTTCGCCGTAAAGCTCTTCAACAAATACATCTTCTCACTGCAGCTACTAATTTAAGAGACTGGACGTAATTAAATCAATAACCAAAGCATTTTTAACGTTTTTCTAACTATTAATTTAATGGCAACAAATTAGCATGACAGAAGCATGTATTTTTCAACGCAATCCATATCCAATGATTGCGCCATATCCAAAAATACTGCAGAACAAACCGTTATCCCTTGTAATTTTTTTTTTTTCAATAACATTAGTTATCCCACGGAATTGGTCGACTGTGACCAGCAGATATATTTGCAAAATCTTCCGTATAACCTACAGGTACGTAAAATATTTTTTTCTATAAATTTAAAATAAATATTTTTAGTTCGTAGACATTAATAGACAATACTCTTAATAATTCCTATGGATCAAATAATTAAGGAATGTAAGCAAAACACAAAGAAAGGCTACTGGGGTTGAAATAAACTAAAACCAATATCCTTAACAGAATTAGCCTTTGCAGATGATGTAGTGCTATTAGCCAAAAGCGAAAAAGACTTGCAACTCAATTTAGACATATGGGCAGATACATTAAGTAGATGTTATAGGAATATTAATATAACAAAGACAAATGCTATGGTTATAGCGAAAAATCATGAACCAGTTACAATTACGCTAGACCAAAAAAACATAGAGCAGGTAGCGAATTTTAAATATTTAGGAACAATAATTGGAAAGAATGCTAAATTTAAGGTGACCAACCGTCCTCCTTTAGGGAGGACAGTCCTCCTTTTTTCACTTCTGTCCTCCCTTGAAAAGTGTCCTCCTTTTTGCCCTCCTTTTTGTCCTTTTCGATATTTGAAGACTAAAATCTGTAAATCTCTAAAAGAAAATACTAGGAATAGGCTGTAATGTTCATATTTTGTCAAATGCAATTAACACGGCGTCATGTGCCATGCCAATTGATGTAGAATTAATAATAACTACAATTTATTTGTATTTTAGTCGTTTTACCGTTCGCGTGGCTACTTTAAAACAATTTTGTGAAGAAGCGAATGTTGAATACAAAAAACACCTGCTATAGAGCGTGTTCTACAATTATTCGAGCCTCTTCGCTTACATTTTTTGAGTTTAGACAAATGTCCTAAAATCCTGGAGTCGTTTTTCAATAATGAAATATCTGAGATATTAATGTATTTTGTACATAATCAAGCATCTATTTTTCACAAAATGATTCAAAAGATTGAAGGTGAACACATTTCAGCTACAGAAGTTAGCCTTATTTTGAATGACTTTATCCTTCAATATAAATCTCGATTTGAAGAAAACTTTCTTCCTTTAATTATCAGACTTAAACGAATCAAATCCGGGCATAACGAAAAAGTTTATCAAAGAAGTGCAGAATTTTTACCAAACATGTTTTCAATATATCGAAGAATGGTCTAAAACAAACCTCAAATAACAGTTTTCAATGGTGTTTTTTGGCTTCATCGCCAGTATGTTGGACAGATATTGAATCTTGTGTTGAGTTTTTATCTAAAGAATTGTCAGATATTAAAATAGACGACAATTATTGTCTCTTTGAAGCAATTAGAAGACTGAATGTATATTTAAATTCTGAAAAATTAATACAATGGGAAAATCAACACGTTGAAATTGATAAAAGATGGGTGGAAATATTCAGCCATTTCAAAAATGGACATATTCCATGTGAAAATTTATTTATTCTTGTTCAATTTGTGTTGTGCTGCCCTGGAACTATTGCAGCAGTTGAAAGAGTTTTTTCAATTGCTAATGATTTTTGGACAAGTGAGAAATCGAGATTGAATGTTGATACTCTAGCTGCAGCACTTGCCGTAAAATTCAATATGAAAGACATTTCTTGTTCAGATATTTCCAATATATTGTTAGAAGATAATACACTGCTAAAAAATATTCATTCACTGGAGAAGTACTCCTTTAAATAGTTATAGGCATGTAAGCATAAAATTTCATGTTAGTGTTAGTTACAAATGTTTTTATTAAGCATTTATCATATTATAATGTTTGCAATGCATAAAATGTGTCTTTTATTTATTTACTTTTTTTTTGCTCTTTAATTTGTGTCCTCCTTTTCATTGTAAGAAAGTTGGTCACCTTATAAATTGGAAGAAGATCTGAATAATAGAATAGCTGTAGCGACGAAATTTTACTACGCCACTAATAAATGTTTGAATAGTAAAACGAATATATGAAAAGAAACTTCGCACGTACCCATTCTTACTTACAGTTCACAAACTTGGACACTGACACCAAAACAAAAACAAAGAATACAGACACAGAAAGCAAATACTCGAAAATAGGGTGGAAAATGAAGATAGAGGG
Organism: Elmis aenea; assembly: GCA_947652605.1. Taxonomy (NCBI): domain Eukaryota; kingdom Metazoa; phylum Arthropoda; class Insecta; order Coleoptera; family Elmidae; genus Elmis; species Elmis aenea. Next base: position 1,881,406 of record OX393584.1, read on the forward strand.
AAAAAGAATTAGAGGAAGACCAAGAATAAAATAGGAAAAAGAAGTGAGGCAGAGACTAGAAGAAAAACGAGTCACTGTAGAGATGTGCCACAATTAGCTAACGAAAGGCAGGAGTGGAGAAACTTAATCCAGAAATGAAAAAGCATACCGTGACACCGAAAGGTACAAGAGAAACCGATGGAGATGAAGAATACATTAATTTTTGCTGAACTTGTGTGCAAGTCAATGCGAACGAATTAAAATGAGGGTTGGTTTAAGATAATTGCATTTCTACAGCATTTTATGGACCGAAACGTGGCATTTAAAAGTGTGTTTTCGTATATTTTGTACCGCTATATGCAATTAAAAGATTTGTACGACAAGGATGATTTCATCAGACGTCGTCATAAACAATTTTAATATGTCGTTTTTTTGTTAACGTTATGTTCATGCAAATATTTTGAAACCACCTTTTTCAACGATCCCATAAGAAAGTTTTTATCCTGACGGTATATGCTTTTATGAGGATCTAAAATATATTAAACTCTATTTGAGTTTTACATCGTCGTGCCTCAACAACACGAGCTCAAAGTACACCAGAATATTTCATAAAGCATGCTAAGGTTTGATTTAATGATTATTGCTATAATAATATACATTTGGAAGTTAACAACGAACTTAAAAAGAGTAATACCTTTTCGTAATGGATTTTCTAGATCACATGCATTTTTTGACGGAGTAGGTGAAAATGTTTCTAAAAATTACCATAATTAATATAACTTTGAATTTTTCGTAAGGTAATTAAAACTAATTAAAACGTTCGCAAAACATCTTTACAAAAAATTGTATTCGGTAGTAACAAATTGTTGGCTCAACACGATTATTTTATGCACATTAAAAACCTTTTTTAATTGGCTCACTAAGTACTGTTTTGCCCTAAATGGTCATCACTTTTAAGAAGTGAGCTAAAATATTAAAGGAAAACTCCCTAAACACATAAATATTTAAAGTATCAGTTTCCTTTAGACGTTTAGCTAAGCTAGTAACAGTAATTTTGTAAAACGTCGACTCTCTAGCAGTATTCAGTCAAGAGAATATATTAATAAGAAATTCATAGTCTGGTACGTCCGCTTAATAAGTTTTTTATGTCCTTATACTTCGGGACGAGCCAATCTTAAACTGATAACATTGCAATCATACACATGAAATAATTAAACAACATTTTAAAAAACACATAACGAGTATTTACAATATATTTTATTTAAAAATCGATAAAAAATTATTTTTATAGCTCTTTTAAAGTTTTTAAAAATCTGCAAGTGTATACCCTTGGAACCTTTTGTGCCAAAAATTCAAAATCTATGCAGTTGACTTTATTCTTCGTAGAATTGTTAACCAACAGCTAAGCAATGTCAGATGACCGCCAATTAGTTTAAAATCCAATAAAATAATTTTTTATAACTTGAATTGAATTGGAACTTTTTCTGCAAAAAATTCAATATCTTTGCAGTTGGCTTTATTGTTGGTAGAAATCTTAACCAACAGATGCGCAATGCATGATGACGGCCAGATTGTTTAAAAACCGATTAAAACTACTTTTTATAGCTTTTCAAACCCTACAAATTTGGCAGCAAAAAATTCAAAATGTTTGCAACTGACTTTATCCTTCGTAGTATTGCTAAACAACAGTAAAGCAATAACTACAAAACTGATCAAAAACCGCTCACAAATATTTTTTATAGCCCTTTACAGTTTTTTAAAATTTGCCAAGTGAATAAATACACTGAACTTTTTCACAATTTTTGCAATTGGGAACTTGTCTTTGAAATGTTTACAAAGCAAATCAAGATCATGAGATGTGGCTTACGACTGTGGCAATATTTTCATTCGTTTATGTTGCTGGCCTTTTCAAAATTTGTATTGCTTTGTAAATAGATAAAAAAAAACATGTTGTACTTTCTCCGTTTAATAATCTGTTTGTCACTTTCCTTTCAGCACCACAGACTAACAACACCGACAGTGAAATTCTAAAAATACGCACAGTTCCTGTTTTTGCAAGATCTTTTTTTCATTTGTGTCGCGAATTTAAACGACTAATTTCAAAAGGAAAAAAAACGCCATACGTTTTTTCTACATATTGTATATTTTATTTTGATTATCGTAGAACAATGCGAATCCTGTATCAAAGGGTTATTCAACATCCGGGTTAATTAATAACAGCAAATGTTATATTATCTCACATTAAAGTGATCCCTATCATTTGTACATCAATTTCAAAGGCCATTTTACATATTTTATTTGTTACGTTTGAATTTTACGCTCTATATTTTTTGTAAAAAAAAAACTAGCTTTAACAGGTGCATAAAATAATGTTGGATCGTGTATCGGGCTCATTTTTTTAATCTTTGTTATTATTAATGATGGCGTTGTGTATCTGTGAAATATGTTGCACTGAATTTTTTAGGTATCTCACACAAACAAAATTGGTGGTGTGACCGATCAACATTTCAAAAAATGATAAATAAGGACCACTGTTTGCTTTATTTCAAAACTAATATTAAATAAGGAGATGAGTCGGATTTGGTTTACACTTGAACAAGGGTGATTTTATTATTGCTATCATAAGTTTCACTCGATGCCTACGTGTTATCTCTTAACATTGTTTCAGTGACTACAAATTTTGAACGCTCATTGCTAAAACAAGTGTAAATAAAGCAATTGCTTGCTCACATCTGATATTCCGACGTAACTACAATACGCGAAACTCCACTTGCAAAATTAAATAAATCCTTTAATAACGCTACCACATAAAAATACGACCAAAAATTACGACCCGTCTGTTGTCAGAATAAAAAGTAGTGGAAGCTTTTTACTTAAATCAAATACCAGCGTAAGTATATAAATTAAATTTTTTGCAATAACAGTTCAAAAATATAATCATGCAAGCTAGACAACAAAACATTGGGTTATGTTTTTTAGTAGTTGTTAAGAGAAAGTCCCAAAGTTAATTGACTTTATACAATGGAAAAAAAAAACATTTAAAAAGCAAACGAAAATGACGGAAAATGCAAATTCAGCAACATACGTCGTCTTAAAATGCGCTATACTAAGTTTAATATTTATTCAAACCGCAAATAATACCACTACTCGGGCAAAACTTTTATAGTTGTGGTTTATTCCGGTAGTTAGAAAACTTCTTTTCATCCGCTGTGATAGTGAATGGCTTCACATAGCTAAAACATGTTGAATGTGTCTGATGAATTGTATACGAATGGTGTGCGATTTTTAACAAACATGTTACACGAAATGCGTGTTACATAGATAGTCGAAAACGCGAGCAAAAGCGAAACCTACAGCCATTACATATAAAAATGGCTTGCTGATATGAGAATTATAAATTCCTGCTATTTATTGAACCCATGTCACTCCTAATGAGTATATACAAATGTGAAGCGTATACAAGGTGTGGCAATGAAATTTCCGGAATAGATACGAAATAATAAGACCACAGCCCACTATGACTTCCATTTAAAAAAAAGCAAGTTTGTGCTATAACTCGGAAATCGAGAGTGCTATGAAAATTTCGTTAACATATTTAAAATCTACGTAAAAAGATCTATAAAAGCCAATTTTCATTTTTGTTCCAACTCATATGGTTACGGAATTATTCAAGTTTGAAAAAATCGACCTTTTCAGTTTTTTCAAAATATTTCAAAAAGTTGATGACGTAGGTACAAATTTGAAAATGGCATCAGATTTCCCTTTAAATTATGCACAAATTTGCTAATTTAAACGTTTCTGAAACTCCAATATTAACGGAGTTACCCATACAACAGGTTAGAAAAATGGGCACCCTGTATAATATACCGATTAAATATAGGTGCAATAGAACGCTTATTTTCTGTTTTATTGAGAATCCGGGAATGATTTTCTTACAAAAAAAGTCATTAAATTTACAAACAGCGGTTCTAGTTTTTTTGTTCGTTGTTGTAAATTTGTCACCTTTGTGCCAAATATGTTTGACTAGCGAATTTTCCGACTCGTTAACGTTACTGAAAGTTTTTTAGTTTTCACGGCTCATTTCTGCCGGCAAAATCTTGCTTATGTAGTTCACTAATTACTGTTTCACTAATTACGTAGTGCTACGGCGGGATTACTTAATATAATACGGTAGTTTCGATAAGATGCTAGTGATGAATTAGCTGCGTCTGTTGGCGACTGCTGCAAAAGACAGCCAATACGGCTAGCCGCTGAGTTATATATTGTGAACAGCATGCAGAGAAATACACGATAAACAGAAGCTAGTAATAAGATATAGCAGGCATTCTACAATAAAAATGTATACTATTACATCCATCGAATAACGAAAAGGAACTTCAAGCAACAACAACAAATAGCCCAATCCTTTCGATACATCAAAAAAGTAGCCATTGACCTACCGACGCTGGCTATATTTATCGTTTATGGTTGCAAAGTATAAAAATTACAACAGTTAACTTTTTAAAGGAAATCGGCAAAATATTTTCTTTATAAATTATGTTCTAATTTAAAATACAGCGTTGTGACATATGTGTACTTCAAACTAAAGAAAGAAACAGGCTAGCCAAAACTAACATATCAACACCAGCTAACTAAACAGTTTAGCCATTACGTGTTATACATTTGGGAAACTTTGTTTTCCGGAATAACATTACCCAATCAAGAAATGCGTAGTATATTATTGGAAATGCCTACCGATCATACAATGTTAACAACAAAAACTACATACTTATTCCGCAATGATGGAAAATTCATCATAATAATTTTCACGATATCGCTACAGCTAATTTTAAATTTTGCCTTTGAAATTTTTCGTCGCATATAGTATATATTCGTAAGTACACTTACGACTCGAAGAGTATACACTAACTTTAAACAAATTTCCAGAGACTTTAAGAAAACATTTCTGGAATCTTACGAATTTTTTGACAAAGCCTTATTCCTACATGCACGTCTTCTGATAAAATTAAATTTTATATTCGCATTACATAAGCTAAACAATGTTAGTGAATAGTGAATCGCAAAAAAAGCGCACAAAACTGTAAACGTTCAGGAAACGGAGCTATTTCTAGAATGTTTAATTTCCTATACAACTATGAGAAATGATCTTCCTTACATTTCACATGCATATTTCATACTACTACAAGATTTATGTCATCGGCAAATGTATACTGTTTCTCCAACACCGATAACAAGTGATGTGCTTCCCTTGACCACAAATTCGTCATCACAGTTACTAATTAAAAATGGTAAACAATAACTCCAATGTAAGTTTCAAGTTATTGATGATCTGAAGGGACCGCGCAACCCCATCAATAATTACAGCATCCGATATTAGTTTGGTTAGTCAATTAACAGATGAAAATAAAAACTTCATTCGCTTTTATAAGATTTGTAGACTATACATTTATTGCGAAAATTATCAGTAGTAATATAACAAGTGCATTGAAAATTATCGATAATTTTTGGTTAATATGCCCGAATGCAAGTTGAGCTGAAAAAATCACGAGTGCACGAGTGATTTTTTCTGATTCAACTAATTATAGATTATTTGCAATGCACGAGTTATATTTTGTCAGAAAATTTCCTTCACCTAACCTACCTGTCGAATTAAATGCACGTTATGTCAAATTTGACAAGTACTGTCAGAGTGGTGTGTCAGGGGTGTGGTTTAATCTATATTAAAGTAACGTTACTGGTCGCGAAAATCTGTCAAAAAATTATCAAGACCAAGATATTTTATTCCCTCTCCAAATTTATATTTTCGACCAATCACAAACTCAGATTTCTTAGAAACGACCAATAAACGCATGAAAATCTGTTAATTTTGTAAAAACTATTTAAATAGGTGCAGGTACGTGAAATAATTATTTTGTTAAACTTTCAGTTCAATATCTGAAGTGGTTTAAGAATTATTGTATTGTGGTCATGTGTTTTCCTTTTAAAATCCGTTAAACTTACCTGTTTATTTTTTTTTTTACCTTTTTATTTATTTGTATTATTTGATATTTCTTGTGTATGGACTTGAAAGGAAAATAAATCTATTACTATGATTATGATGATTATTATTATAATCCGAAGAGAAATCGCAATTATCTCAAACGGTATCCGAGAAAATTAGGAAAAACTGGAAAATACGATTTTTGTAAATCGTTTATAACGCCTTGGGAGTTTGAAATATTTCAAATGTGTTAAAACATTGCCCAAGCAACTTTTTAAGCCGAATCGGATGGTGGTCACAAATTTTTCCTAGATCGATTCGTTTTTGTTTTATGACAACCAACTTTGTTTTTTCTTATGGGCGCAATTTTTGCTATTTACATTATCAAATAGCATTTATTTTTCTAAATCCATTGATGTATCACACATGGTATTTTACTTTTTCTTTCATTGTCAAATTTCAAAAAATACGTTTTAAACAATAACCATTATAAATCAGGTTGGCCGGTCATTGTAGTTTATGTTGTTTCCATGACAACCGATCAACAAACTAAAAGTTTTGAAGGCCTGTTAGTCGTAAAAATGGAACTTTAATAACGAAGAAAAACGCGATATGCTGCCCATAACAAAAAACAAATTTGGTTGTCTAAAACAAAAAACGAATCGACCTAGGAAAAATTGGTGACACCATCCGATTCGTCTTAAAAAGTTGCTTGGGCAACGTTTTTACACATTTAAAATATTTCAAACTCCAAAGGAGTTATAAACGTTTTTTAAAAATGGACTTTCCAGTTTTTCCTAATTTTCTTGGATACCCTTTGAGATATTTCCAATTTTTCTTTGGATTATCAACAAGTATCGAATTTAGCAACTTTGCCAAATTTAAACCTATACTCTAGCTATTATAATAAGCGAGATCCCCATGGGCGCCCTCGAATTTGAATCACCCTGTATACATATATACAAATATACCAAGTAACTCTAAACGTATTGGGTTACATAAGTAACTTTGTTATTATTAGAGTCAAAACTAAGCGACCACTACTACCATGTCACAAACTACAATGAGAGAAAGTAATTTTTAAATATTCTTCAGTATTTTTGACTTGTTTAAACTTAATACGTCGAAAGCTTCGGTGTTTTCTTTATTTTTAGCAATGTGATTACGAACACTTAAAAAATATTTAGTTGGAGTGGTGAGCGAGTATTTGTTCGTGTTCGTAAAAAATGAAATATAAAGATATTTTTGAACTGCGCTAAACTCCGTCGAAGTAGGTACTTAAAGTATTTAAAAGAGTTGTTATGTTTTTCGAGTATAAACGTTGTTTGTTCGCAGCAACGCACCCAAGTAAAAAATCTTATTAAAAGTCCTAACCAAACTTTGTCGAATGTTAATCTACGCCAGTCCACGACATAAGTTTATTTCCTTTTTCGTTAGTTTAAAGCGAAAACTGCAAGTTTTTTTTTAACGCGAAATCAATTTCGGTTAAATTACAGAACATGAAACGGGAGAGGTACAAAAAACAATCAGGTACAAATTCGCTAACAATAAATGAGCGGAAATATTTTCGCTAACAAGACGTTACAAGCTGTTTGTAACATAATAGCAAGCAAGAATCGGCGAAACGAAACAGAATAGTTCGCTTTGAAACTAATATTGTTAATTAAATGCCTCGAATAAACCTCGGATAAACAAACTTTGTTATTTTCCAAAGAATTAAAAGGTGTTTACTTAAAGAATTTAAAACTTGTGTTATATCAATGTTAAAGGGAATTTAGTCTAAATAAATGCTATTTAATTAGGATTCGAGTAGATGAAACTAGAGCAGTGAAATCTCCTATCTCACTTGCGATTATCTTTTACCTCTGAAAGCTCCCGTAGTGGCTTTTGTTCGAAGCAATTTACCAAATTAGTTTGTTGTGTATTAAATAAAACCCTTTCAAAGAGATACAGAACCTTTTTATATAAATTTAACAACAATTTACTTTTCCTTATTTATTTTATTACGGAATTCTAGAAAAGCAACTGTAGTATTTTTGCAAGCACATCTTACATTTGTTTTTTTTTTTAAATAAACCGAGCCTGGAAGCGAAAATTGAAAGAGACAATTTTTTGCTGCAATTAAATTACGCGAATATTTATGCTACATTAAAAAGTGATGGAATATCAAAAAATAAACACAAAAGTAAAGTTTACAAACACAAAAATTTTGCGGTAAATGGTTCGGTGATATTGATAAACAAATGAGTTACGAGAGAGCATGTTAACAACATCCAGATTAAATCTTTGGACTTTTCTTTAAAAAAAATGTAAAGGTTTTTTATTTCTATTTCCATTGTTAGATTCGCTCCACAAATATAATATAAATAGTATGCAATTAGTTTATTTTTGCAAGTTTGTTAAGATAAATTTTACCTCCAATAACATGATGCAAATTGCAACACCATATACAGCGTGTTTCAACCTTAAAAAAATTGGCTTGTCGGAAACAGTTAGTGATACGAGCTTGTTTAAATTTGCAAGTAGTACTGAGTAAGAATCTAAACGGAAAATGTCCACTGTCCATACTAATTCCAAAATATCCTTTCAAAGGATAATTTAAAATGTTACCTCGAACTTCCTTATTACCATTTTGCTTGTAACAAGCATTAATGGTCTGCAACCTGCTTTGATGTTAAAATGGATGATTTTGAAGCTTATGAGTACGAATATGAATAACAACTAATTTTTAAATATTTTTTGGACCAATTTTTGTTATTTATTGCATTTCATAAAATGATTCCTATTTGACTGATTCTGTTGGAGTGTTTGATGTTTTGTTAGTCTTTAAGGGATTAAGACTTTTACGTTTGTATACATTAAAAAAAACTTTAAGTCACCTTTAACCTGACCCTTTTTCATTTGTTCAGTAATAGAGGATCAGTTTAAAGGTTGGTTAAAGTCGTTTTTTTATTTTATTAATAATTTATTACATTTTTATAGGTTATGCAGGGTGAGTCACGACGGACGCAACGGAGTTTTATGGCAAAACGGTGTATATTTTTAAACTTCTGTCCCGGTCAGACTATGTAAGTCAATAAGGGCTACATTTTAAAAATATTTTCAAACATAGAGGGTGCTCCAAAAAAGAGTGGCATATCAAAGTTAAACTTTTTCTTATGGAACACCCTGTATATTTTTGCATTTATGGATTCCTCTTTAAATTTACTTCAAAAAATCTAGAAGGTTATATGGGTGTAAAGTTAACCGTTTTCGTGAAAATTGCATTTTCATGAAAATGCAGTACTTTAAAAAAAATTCAACATTTGGAAACTTAAAAAAGTCTAAATAAATTCGCTTAAAAATTAGATTGACAATAGATAAGTTAACACTTTGCAGCACCTACATTTTTAAAATATTATACAGGGCGTTTTTTTTCGCTTGGTCAAACTCGTGAAACTTTAAACATCAATAACTCATTTTTCTTAAATACAACACCCTATGTTTTTTTACACAGACTTATACACAATTTAATTATCTTTCGAAAACACAAAAGCTGTTTTTTACCTACAATTAATATTTTCCGAGATATCGCGATTTTATTTGTAATTATTAGGGCAAAGTGATATTTTCAAGTAGGCTATGAAGGTAGACAGCGGTAATTTGAAACAATTAAAAGAAAAAAACAAGAAAGTTATAACTTTATCTTTGCCTACACATTTTTGACATTTTTTCATAAAAAAGTTGTAATTTTACAATTTTACGTTTGAATGGGGGGTTTTTAAAATTATTTATGCATTTATTTATTGGACCAGTGTTATGAGGTAATTACTACATCATATACACTATTTTTTATATGTTTACAATACGACACTTAGTTCTACCTAAAGCGGTACCAACCATGTTTTTTGTAAATGTAAAATTAGACAAGTCAGTATAAATCTTTTTTTAATCAGCGTCTTTTTTGCGTACCTAATACATTATCAATGGGTTTTGAGGACTTGGCAAACGATCGAACTCAATTATATGAAAAATATTGTGGCCCTGATGAGAAACCCCCATTCATACGTAAAATTGTAAAATTACAACTTTTTTATGAAAAACTCTCAAAAATGTGTTTCAAATTACCGCTGTCTACTTTCATAGCCTGTTGTTGTGCTGTAAAAATTTGAACATGTTCATCAATCATCCTGTACAGTTGTTTATACAGGGTGCGCCATTAGTGCGATAAAGTCCATTATTGCCCTTAATGTCAACTTAATAAAAAAAGTTTTTAATGAAACTTATAGTATTTCTACACGTGCATGTTTTAAAATTAGTTTCAAGTATACAGGGTGTTTCATAAAAGTGGGGCGTCACTAAAGGTATTTTTTTTTAATTGAACACCCAGTATATTTTTGCATAATCGAATTCAACAAGAAAATCTCCATATGACAGTATTTTGTTTTTTTCATTTTTTTGCGACGTTGCCAATTTATCTTAAAAAATCTTTGAATTTCCAGAAAAACAGGGTACAATACTTGTCAAGAGCACAACGTTATGAATAATAATTGGGTTTTGAGGACTTGGCAAACGATCAAACTCAATTATATGAAAAATATTGTGGCCCTGATGAGAAACCCCCATTCATACGTAAAATTGTAAAATTACAACTTTTTTATGAAAAACTCTCAAAAATGTGTTTCAAATTACCGCTGTCTACTTTCATAGCCTGCTTGAAATTACCACTTTGCCCTAATAATTAACAATAAAATCGCGATATCTCGAAAAATATCAATTTTAGGTAAAAAACAGCCTTTATGTTTTCGAAAGATAATTAAATTTTGTATGAGCCTGTGTAAAAAAATATACGGTGTTGTATTCAAGAAAAATGAGTTATTGATGTTTAAAGTTCCACGAGTTTGACCAAGTGTAAAAAACGCCCTGTATAATATTTTAAAAATGTAGCTGGTGCAAAGTGTTAAATTATTTATTGTCAATCTAATTTTAGAGCGAATTTATTTAGACTTTTTTAAGTTTCCAAATGTTGAAAATTTTTGAAAGTACTGCATCTTCATGAAAATGCAATTTTCACGAAAATGGTTAACTTAACACCCATATAACCTTTTAGATTTTTTTAAGTAAATTTAAAGAGGAATCCAAAAATGCAAAAATATACAGGGTGTTCCATAAGAAAAAGTATAATTTTGATATGCCACTCTTTTTTGGAGCACCTTGTATGTTTGAAAATATTTTTAAAATGTAGCCCTTATTGACTTACATAATCTAACCGCGACAGAAGTTTGAAAATATATACCGTTTCACCATAAAACTCCGTGGCGTCCGTCGTGACTCACCCTGTATAAAATATTAAAAGTTTTATACGAATAATTATCACTGTAATCATTAACTATTTAATAATTCGTTATATGTGACAATAGAACGTAAAAATAATATGTGGAAAATATTGTGACGGACCGGACTGTACATAGGCCGCACTTTTGTGGAAGAGTACTTATTACTCTTATATTTATTGTTGTTAATTATGGCTCGTGATCGTCCTTTTAACGTGGTTGGACCCTTAAACGTTGTTTTACGTAGTACACAGGTCTAGAGCAATTAGTACACAGTAAGAACAAATAAAACACAACAATTTTAACAACAAACTCCTTTATTTTTCGACTGGCTGTACATTTCTCGGGGGTTGGATCTTAACTATCGGTGCGACCGTCTCAAGATTTTAGTTTCCCTGTTGCTGTCCCTTTTTTATTGTACTTGCATCTTTGTCATTCTTTCCTATAAACACATATTTGTGCGAGTAGTTTGTTCTACTTATGATGTAAAAATGCATCAACCAATCGTTTGTTGATTGACGAAACCCAAATGCTGGCGTTGTAGGACCCAAGTTATGGCCGTAATATTTTAACGTTAATGTGTTTTTACTAAAGTTGAAATCTTCATAACTTGGCCCTTTTGAAGTGTTACGTGTTTTAGTAACTGATGCATCAGCATTTGTTGCAATGTTATTCATTTAAAAGTAAAGAAATAACATTGAAATAAAATAAAATAATAGATCACAGGCGGGGTGTCACAATATTTAGGTTTATAAAAACTTTTTTTTCCTAACGGATTAAAGTAAATTAGGAGGAAGTAGCAATCAAACGTAGACAAGCAAGTGATTAACGCAATGGAGCGCCCTGCGAATTACAAAAGTCAAGACAGAAGTGAAAATAAAGCCGAGATATCAAAACTACAAAGAACAGCGCGTTCGTTCGGGCGTCTTGGATTTTTCTCTCGTTCCCGACACGAAGCAATATACTAATTGGGGCAATATATTCTTCAACTTTCTTATTTTACTTCGAGAATAAAAGCGAAAAACAAAGCCAAAACCCTAAGATTTTGTAACTTTTAAAGTTAACTTGCCACACCTTATAACAACGCGATTAGTTGGCATGCATAATTGTTATAATTTCATTTTAAACAGCTTACAGAACCGACAGAACGTCTTAAAAACGAATTGTCTTTACAATTTTGAGTATAAAAAGGTAACTTGAAATTTTCTTATAACGTAATGTGAAATAATAAGAGTAATTACTAACGACCATCCGATTAAAAGGAGAATAATGACTCTAGAGCGACTGCACCTGCAACCTTCTATCAGCTTAATATCGTAGCTTCGCACCTGAGATATTAACTCTATAATTCTCAATACAGACGCAACATATTTACAAACACGACATCATTAATTAGATAGAATTGCCAAACATCTTTTAATTATAACTTAAATTATGTCGGATTTCTTTCAAGCTAACAGAATATTTCTTGTCATTTATACAAGTGTATCTACTGTTAAGCAGTAAAAAAAACATTAGGGGGCCACAGAAAAGTTACGTACTGGTACCCGGAAACGAAACACTCGGCACAGTTAAAAATAATTTCGAGTTATGCAGCTTACAATTGTGAACAAGTTTTGTGCCAGAGATTATTTTGTTGGTCATACGTTCTCACTCTGATTCGCACACCGAAACGTGGTAGTTGCCACGCCATTGAATCAAATTTTAATGTGTTTTTAATATTTAATTGTGCTGTAAAAATTTGAACATGTTCATCAATCATCCTGTACAGTTGTTTATATATTGGATGTTTATTGTTCTGTATTGTATAGTGACAAATCCTGTTATCTAACCACATGGCGATTTTTCTATAATTTTAACTTTCAATTTTTCATTTATACTTTCAAATTTGCAATTTTAAGAAAAATCCCATGTGCTCCTCGAAATAAATTAAAACGAATTTCAATCAAGTACCAAGTAACTTCAATGTAAATTTTATCTACGAAAACTTTAATGTTTATTATAATACTGCTTCCAATTATCCTCGCTCATCGCTACCGATGAAGGGTCAAATATAGACTCGAAATATTTAGCAGATGTAAAGAGTTTTCTTTATAAACCCAATGACCACATTCCCGTTACTTTCTTCAAATTACTTTATGGTCGTAATTTCTGGTTCAGCTATATATAGTCTTTGCACTTTTTTAGACAAAAAAATCGATTTTCTTAAAACTACAGCAAATGGCTTCAAACTTCTTACACATGTTATTTATGGCCCAATTAAGGATTATTAGCCCCTAAATACGATTTTTAATTTTTCGTGAAAAATGGGAAAAGTACAAAGGCTATAGTCTTTGCACTTTTTTCGACAAAAAAATCGATTTTCTTAAAACTACAGCAAATGGCTTTAAACTTCTTACACATGTTATTTATGAACAAATTAAGGATTATTAGCCCCTAAATACGATTTTTAATTTTTCGTGAAAAATGGGAAAAGTACAAAGGCTATAGTCTTTGCACTTTTTTAGACAAAAAAATCGATTTTCTTAAAACTACAGCAAATGGCTTCAAACTTCTTACACATGTTATTTATGGCCCAATTAAGGATTATTAGCCCCTGAATACGATTTTTAATTTTTCGTGAAAAATGGGAAAAGTACAAAGGCTATAGTCTTTGCACTTTTTTCGACAAAAAAATCGATGTTCTTAAAACTACAGCAAATGGCTTCAAACTTCTTACACATGTTATTTATGGCCCAATTAAGGATTATTAGCCCCTAAATACGATTTTTAATTTTTCGTGAAAAATGGGAAAAGTACAAAGGCTATATAGTCTTTGCACTTTTTTAGACAAAAAAATCGATTTTCTTAAAACTACGGCAAATGGCTTCAAACTTCTTACACATGTTATTTATGGCCCAATTAAGGATTATTAGCCCCTAAATACGATTTTTAATTTTTCGTGAAAAATGGGAAAAGTACAAAGGCTATAGTCTTTGCACTTTTTTCGACAAAAAAATCGATGTTCTTAAAACTACAGCAAATGGCTTCAAACTTCTTACATATGTTATTTATGGCCCAATTAAGGATTATTAGCCCCTAAATACGATTTTTAATTTTTCGTGAAAAATGGGAAAAGTACAAAGGCTATAGTCTTTGCACTTTTTTCGACAAAAAAATCGATTTTCTTAAAACTACAGCAAATGGCTTTAAACTTCTTACACATGTTATTTATGAACAAATTAAGGATTATTAGCCCCTAAATACGATTTTTAATTTTTCGTGAATAATGGGAAAAGTACAAAGGCTATAGTCTTTGCACTTTTTTAGACAAAAAAATCGATTTTCTTAAAACTACAGCAAATGGCTTCAAACTTCTTACACATGTTATTTATGGCCCAATTAAGGATTATTAGCCCCTGAATACGATTTTTAATTTTTCGTGAAAAATGGGAAAAGTACAAAGGCTATAGTCTTTGCACTTTTTTCGACAAAAAAATCGATGTTCTTAAAACTACAGCAAATGGCTTCAAACTTCTTACACATGTTATTTATGGCCCAATTAAGGATTATTAGCCCCTAAATACGATTTTTAATTTTTCGTGAAAAATGGGAAAAGTACAAAGGCTATATAGTCTTTGCACTTTTTTAGACAAAAAAATCGATTTTCTTAAAACTACGGCAAATGGCTTCAAACTTCTTACACATGTTATTTATGGCCCAATTAAGGATTATTAGCCCCTAAATACGATTTTTAATTTTTCGTGAAAAATGGGAAAAGTACAAAGGCTATAGTCTTTGCACTTTTTTCGACAAAAAAATCGATGTTCTTAAAACTACAGCAAATGGCTTCAAACTTCTTACACATGTTATTTATGGCCCAATTAAGGATTATTAGCCCCTAAATACGATTTTTAATTTTTCGTGAAAAATGGGAAAAGTACAAAGGCTATATAGTCTTTGCACTTTTTTAGACAAAAAAATCGATTTTCTTAAAACTACGGCAAATGGCTTCAAACTTCTTACACATGTTATTTATGGCCCAATTAAGGATTATTAGCCCCTAAATACGATTTTTAATTTTTCGTGAAAAATGGGAAAAGTACAAAGGCTATATATAGTTTGAAGAAAGTAACGGGAATGTGGTCATTGGGTTTATAAAGAAAACTCTTTTCATCTGCTAAATATTTCGAGTCTATATTTGACCCTTCATCGGTAGCGATGAGCGAGGATAATTGGAAGCAGTATTATAATAAACATTAAAGTTTTCGAAGATAAAATTTACATTTAAGTTACTTGGTACTTGATTGAAATTCGTTTTAATTTATTTCGATGAGCACATGGGATTTTTCTTAAAATTGAAAATTTGAAAGTATAAATGAAAAATTGAAAGTTGAAATTATAGAAAAATCGCCATGTGGTTAGATAACAGGATTTGTCACTATACAATACAGAACAATAAACATTCTGTTCTCTATTGTATAGTGACAAATCCTGTTATCTAACCACATGGCATTTTTCTATAATTTTAACTTTCAATTTTTCATTTATACTTTTAAATTTTCAATTTTAAGAAAAATCCCATGTGCTCATCGAAATAAATTAAAACGAATTTCAATCAAGTACCAAGTAACTTCAATGTAAATTTTATCTTCGAAAACTTTAATGTTTATTATAATACTGCTTCCAATTATCCTCGCTCATCGGTGAGTATCTTGTTTATTAAAAAAGTGCCTGTATTTAGAATTCTAGGGACATTATTTAACTCACATGTAATTTTTAGCTACCGATGAAGGGTCAAATATAGACTCGAAATATTTAGCAGATGTAAAGAGTTTTCTTTATAAACCCAATGACCACATTCCCGTTACTTTCTTTAAATTACTTTATGGTCGTAATTTCTGGTTCATATTATTTTGTATCTTTGCAAATAAGAAAGCTATAAAAATATTTGTCCTGTATAAGACTCAAAAATGTGACATTTGTAAAAAAGTTATTTACGTATTACACAAAAACGGCACAAAAACTCTATATATGCACGATACAAAATTTGATTTAGCAACAAAATAATACAAATACGCAAAGCGTTTTAGGGTACTTGAATTTTTTCCAGGAAAAATCGATTATTTTCAGAACTAAAGCAAACGTTTTATACAAAACTAAGCTTATTTTAAATGGCTGATGGAGCATCTTAAACTTTTTATAAACCCACTCCCAGACATGCTCTTTAAATTGTCTGGAATCGTTGGATACCCCAAGCAATGCATGTTTACTCCAAGTATGGTTAAAAATTCCTAAAACAATTTTTATACCTCTTCAAAGTTTTAAAAATTCTTCCTGACTTGCCTATTTTTTTGGCAATATTGCAAACGTTTTGTAGTGATCTTTATGTTTTCTAAAACTATTAAGGACAACATAAGCAGTGCGTATCTACCTTAATTTTGTTTAAAAACGGCGCAAAACAATTTTTACAGCTATTTAAAATTTTGTTAAAAGTTTCAAGGGTACAGCCTTGCTTTCTTTCCGCAAAATTTCAAACATGTTGGAATGGTTAAAGACATCCTAAGCATTGCATCGCTACTGTTTGTTTGTATAAAAACGCCCTAAAATCATTTTTTGCCGCTCTCCAAAATATCCAAAAATTCTAAGTGTACAAAAGTGTTCAAAACTATTCTACAAATTGTGGTAGGAGAGTTTTACAATCATATACATTATTTTGCTTAACAACTGTTAACAAATAATACGCAACCAAAAATAAAAATTTATCGCTTTTACTCGAGAATAAAAAGATTGGAACATTTATTTAAATAAATTGTTAATTCTCTAAAACAGAAAATTTACGAGCATGGAGGAATAAATTCTAAAGAATTGTTATAAACCGCATTTTCTATGGGAATTATTTATTCAAACCAGTTAAGTAGTTTATCTTATTTTACTAGAGTTACGAAATCATACAGTAATATTTAAAACCCAGACGCCAGGTCGTGAAGGCAGAAACGACAAAATTAATTGTATCCAAGCATTTGAAGTTGCCACCAACCGAGGTGAGGTCAACTTGAACATTGCGAACAGTCATATTTAAGCGAAATAATTCACATCTTAGCGAATTTATGCTACATTGTTTTCATTTACATATAAATTTTCAGCTGACCCACTTCTAAATTCTGCATTTGGTTCGCTTTTACAATTTTTTTTTGTAGTTTCAGCGCCATTTTATCAGAAACGTATTGCTTGCGTACCTTGCATTTGTGAAGTTTTGAACAGGTGTTTTAGAATTTTAAAAAAATAGACATGCAAATTTAATCACTTAAAATCACCCCAAAATAGAACATAACATATTTGAAGAATGGCGGCCAATTGTTGTACAGTAGTAGATCACCGTGGATCAACATCGTTCAAAATAGTTCCTGAAAATTGCGCCTTTTCCGAGCAAAATAAAGGCTATGCCCCACTACCCCATGTCCCAGAGATACGCGAGTACATAAAATAATTGCTTCTTTTTCCATTTTTTGTTGTTAAAATAATTGACGTAATAATACTGCTTGGAGCTAAAAATTTATTTTGTAATGTAAGATCTTCAGGAAAAAGTCAGGGTTCATCAAAGTTTATCTGCGAATTTCATCTCTGATAAAAAGAGGGATTTAGAAGTGGCCTAAATAAAGTTTATTTAAGACAAATAAAGTTTCCATTATTTTTATTATGAGGGTAGTAACAAAAAACGTGTTCTAGAAACCGGCGAGTATCTAAGGGTGTAGTGACTTCCGAATCGTTTACTTACGATTCACTAACATTTCAACAACTAACAAGAGCACATAGGATAGAGGGAACTGCAACTTTAGAATAATGTTCAAGTTGCTTGATATAATTTCCTAGTTTAACAAAGATAGTTACACAAGATCTATAAAAGTTTACGTTAGCCTAAAATTATTGTTCAGTTCTATCTTATTAAACATTAAAGATAAAGCTATTTTCTCAACCAATTACATTAAAATGTATATACCGGGTGTAAATGAATTGTGGTACACTCCCTTTTTTTCTTTAGTTTAGATTTCAGATAAATTAGATTTTAAACATGCGATATGTGCAAAATACCGGGCTTTTTGAGCACATGCACACAATTGTTTCACTTCCGGTTTCGCCGGAAATTACCCTAATTTTGTTATTTTAAATGGAACACCCTGTATATTTTTACATTTTTTAAGAAGAGGATGGGATTTTGCATACAACTACCCTATTTTGGCTAATTTTTACAACCTCAAATAATTTTTGATACAAAATTTAATTTTTTATTAAGTGTGCCGTGACCGGCATACATTGATTTTTATTATGTCAACAATTGTCCAAAAAACATTTTTGTAAATTTTAAATGACATTTAGGTTACTTTAATAGGCTTTGAAAGTTTCTGTTATTCTCTATTAGATTTTTAAAGGTTGTTGGTTTGTTGTAGTATTTACTTGCAGCTTTTCCTGCACCCTGTCCCATCTCCATTCTTTTCCATCTACTGTGATTTTTTGATATCCTATTCTCGTTTTTCTCCCTTTCTGTCTCTCTTCTTCCGATATTTGTTTTACTTCTTTTGAATTTTCAGTTCTTCCTTAGTCGTTTCGTTGTTTATATAATTTTTTTCTTAAAGTTGTTTTAACTTACCTATACTTGTTTTTCATAACCTTTTTTTTTTACTGGTTTGTATATATCTAGCTTACATAATTTTGTTCCTATCTGTACGGGGTGGGCAAATTTCTATGTTTTAATAGGGAATCTCGGTAACTATAAGAGGTATCACAAAACGGACCGCGCATCCTCGATCTCTTTTTTTCGAGAAAAAATTAATGGTGAACATTAAAATTGGTTATCGTCTTTTGTTTTCGAGTTATCGCGGATAACTCGATTTTTCGACTTTTCGTGTTATGACTATATCTGGCTTGGTTATGAAAATAAACAAAAATAATTTTGAAGTTCTACAGGCACTTTTTTGATAGGAATGCAGTGGCGTAGTCAATTTTTCAAAAAAAAATCGAAATTCGAGTTGTGACATAAAGTTGTATTTTTTTAAATAGAACCTATAGTTGGCTATGACTTATTTATATTCGTTATTTTTTTGTCATTCTAAATATATAAGGGTTGATGTATTTATTTTCAATAATACGCAAGTTACGGAGGTTTTTAGTTTTTTTTTTTTAACAAAATTATAGTAGGCTGTGAAAACAAAAACAAAACAAGGTGTAAAACCTTTTAAAACTCATTTGTACCAAATGAAATTTAAAAGGTGACCTCGCCGAAACGTCGAAAACTCGGTCGAAACAGACGCGGTTCAGCGCCCTAGAACCAAGTTTAACAAATTACAACCGCGAAAATCTTCGTAACAACAGATATATATATGTATATATTTTATACATAAATTTTTATGGCCTATGTTTTAACATCTCCTATTTTTGTTCTAAGGCACATTCACTCACATCTAGAACAACAGGTATATTTGAGTCAATGACCTTTAGCTCTTTAGCTATTCTTCCCACTAAACACTTGACCCTTGTGTATTGCTTTGTGAACATAAAAACCAAATTGTCGTTTCAAATGGTCCAACCTATGTCCTTGTTTGAAGTTGCAATTAGTTTGTATAAATAATTCCAGATCGTTAATATTTTAGTGACTTCTTTTTTACATCCATAAAATGCTTTAAATTTAATTGAATGTTTTTATTTTAATTATAGCGTGAAACTATTAGTTTGTTACAACACCAAAACAAATTACGATTTTAGATTGTTTTTTTTTTCATTTATTAGCAAATAAAATTGTGTTATCAAACGATAAGAACTTGTCAATTAAAATCAAAGGTTTGACTTATAAAGTAATTGATTCGATAATTGAAAATACCAACCCTACAGCTACAATTATGTCTGTTTAGCAATTTTAATAAAAACATTGTGGGGCTATAATTTAATTTAACAAACCTTAGGAATATGAAGTTTGTAAAGTATTAACCCTAATTTAAAAAAAACAGTATGTTTGAGAAAATTACTAGTTATTGGCATTACAGGATTCGTTAAAAATGTTCCCAATACATGAGCCACTACAGTTAAATTTGAAAAATTAACTTTGTCAGAACAGCGCTTTCCAAACATTTAAACCCGATTAAAATAATCTAAGGGTCGATTTAAATTTTAAAAAATTCATTTAACTAAATTCTTTTTAATAAAAGAACAAAATTTAGTCAGAAAGTTATTTGGGTATTAGTTTGAAAAATAGTTTAGCTGCATTAAAAATTGCTAAATTCTAAAATGTAAAAATATACAGGGTGTTCCGTCTAAAAAACAAAATTACTGTAATTTTCGGAGAAACCAGTAATGACGTAAGATATAAGTCTGACTTTTTTTACATACGATGTATTTGGTAACAATTATTGTTATTTTTAATGTCCCGTACAAAACAATCTAACTCGGTAGTTTGATTAAATGTGGAAGGTGTGTAAATAAAGATATGTTTTTAACCCCATTTTTAATGATTAAAAAAGAAAATAATACATGTCTATGTTTTTGTGTTTTTATAATTATGTACAATAAATAGGTACTATAAACCCGAACAAACATCAGCTTATTATGTACAATAAATAGGTACTATAAACCCGAACAAACATCAGCTTATTATGTACAATAAATAGGTACTATAAACCCGAACAAACATCAGATTATAAAGCTGGGAACATCTTTAAATTAACATGTTTTTGGATTTTTTTATATGTATTTTTTTTTGTTTTTGTGTTTTTATAATTATGTACAATAAATAGGTACTATAAACCCGAACAAACATCAGCTTATTATGTACAATAAATAGGTACTATAAACCCGAACAAACATCAGCTTATTATGTACAATAAATAGGTACTAAAAATCCGAACAAACATCAGCTTATTATGTACAATAAATAGGTACTATAAACCCGAACAAGCATCAGCTTATTATGTATAATAAATAGGTACTAAAAATCCGAACAAACATCAGCTTATTATGTACAATAAATAGGTACTATAAACCCGAACAAACATCAGATTATAAAGCTGGGAATATCTTTAAATTAACATGTTTTTGGATTTTTTTATATGTATTTTTTTTTTGTTTTTGTGTTTTTATAATTATGTACAATAAATAGGTACTATAAACCCGAACAAACATCAGCTTATTATGTACAATAAATAGGTACTATAAACCCGAACAAACATCAGCTTATTATGTACAATAAATAGGTACTAAAAATCCAAACAAACATCAGCTTATTATGTACAATAAATAGGTACTATAAACTCGAACAAACATCAGCTTATTATGTACAATAAATAGGTACTATAAACCCGAACAAGCATCAGCTTATTATGTATAATAAATAGGTACTATAAACCCGAACAAACATCAGCTTATAAAGCTGGGAATATCTTTAAGTTAACATGTTTTTGGATTTTTTTATATGTATTTTTTTTTGTTTTTGTGTTTTTATAATTATGTACAATAAATAGGTACTATAAACCCGAACAAACATCAGCTTATTATGTACAATAAATAGGTACTATATACCCGAACAAACATCAGCTTATTATGTACAATAAATAGGTACTATAAACCCGAACAAACATAAGCTTATTATGTACAATAAATAGGTACTATAAACCCGAACAAACATCAGTTTTTAAAGCTGGGAATATCTTTAAGTTAACATGTTTTTGGATTTTTTTATATGTATTTTTGTTTTGTTTTTGTGTTTTTATAATTATGTACAATAAATAGGTACTATAAACCCGAACAAACATCAGCTTATTATGTACAATAAATAGGTACTATAAACCCGAACAAACATAAGCTTATTATGTACAATAAATTGGTACTATAAACCCGAAAAAACATCAGCTTATTATGCACAATAAATAGGTACTATAAACCCGAACAAACATCAGCTTATTATGTACAATAAATAGGTACTATAAACCTGAACAAACATCAGCTTATTATGTACAATAAATGGGTACTATAACCCCGAATAAATATCAGCTTATTATGTACAATAAATAGGTACTATAAACCCGAACAAACATCAGCTTATTATGTACAATAAATAGGTACTATAAACCCGAACAAACATCAGTTTATAAAGCTGGGAATATCTTTAAGTTAACATTGTTTTGGATTTTTTTATATGTATTTTTTTTTGTGTTTTTTATAATTATGTACAATAAATATGTAACGCCGGAGAAACATTAACGCTGCTTACTAATTCACCCTTTGACTACCGATTATTTTCTAAATTATAATTGAGATTTATAATATGTTATATTCATATAATGGTATTATATATAATTATAAATTATTTTTCGCAGATCAACTGGTAGATGAGAATATCGAGAAAACAAACAAGTATGCAAAATATGTTCTGAGATTTAAAAAAATAACAAGTGACTTTACATGGCAGACACAAAAAGCGTTTAATGTAGGTAGCAAACATACTAGAATAGTAGTAGATATAACGGTTTTTCTTCTGATATACATTGCTTCCACAGGTACATTATTAAAAATTTAAAAAGTTAAAATTTAAGTATCAAGTATTTTGTGATACCTTTTACAAATTATTGTTACTTACGTATTGGCGATTGTTTTGAAATTTGTTGCTACATATAATTTATTCAAACTGGATTTAGAAGATACCCAATACTCATACTATTTCGAAACTGAATTAAAATACGTAACATTAAACGTGTGACAATAAATTATTAAAATATTTTCATGAATACAGCATTTTGTACCGCTTTAAATGAAATGTTCTTAACATAAATACAATAGTCTTCCTTTATAAGGCTTTATTTACTGTGTGACTTATTCTAGAACTTCAATTTTAGCAGTCTGTCTAAAAAATAACATTTGAACTACCAAAATAACTTCTTGTGAATGTAGGTTCTGTAATTCAAAGAATTGCTCGGAATAAGTTGCTTCCACAGGTACATTATGAAAAATTTTAAAATTTAAGTATCAATTATTTTGTGACACCCTTTACAAATTATTGTTACTTACGTATTAGCGATTGTTTTGAAATTTGTTGCTACATATAATTTATTCAAACTGGATTTAGAAGATACCCAATACTCATACTATATCGAAACTGAATTAAAATACGTAACATTAAACGTGTGACAATGAATTATTAAAATATTTTCATGAATACAGCATTCTGTACAGCTTTAAATGAAATGTCCTTAACATAAATGCAATAGTCTTTCTTTATAAGGCTTTATTTACTGTGTGACTTATTCTAGAACTTCAATTTTAGCAGTCTGTCTAAAAAATTACATTTGAACTACCAAAATAACTTCTTGTGAATGTAGGTTCTGTAATTCAAAGAATTGCTCGGAATAAGTTGCTTCCACAGGTACATTATGAAAAATTTAAAAATTTAAGTATCAATTATTTTGTGACACCCTTTACAAATTATTGTTACTTACGTATTGGCGATTGTTTTGAAATTTGTTGCTACATATAATTTATTCAAACTGGATTTAGAAGATACCCAATACTCATACTATATCGAAACTGAATTAAAATACGTAACATTAAACGTGTGACAATGAATTATTAAAATATTTTCATGAATACAGCATTCTGTACAGCTTTAAATGAAATGTCCTTAACATAAATGCAATAGTCTTTCTTTATAAGGCTTTATTTACCGTGTGACTTATTCTAGAACTTCAATTTTAGCAGTCTGTCTAAAAAATTACATTTGAACTACCAAAATAACTTCTTGTGAATGTAGGTTCTGTAATTCAAAGAATTGCTCGGAATAAGTTGCTTCCACAGGTACATTATGAAAAATTTAAAAATTTAAGTATCAATTATTTTGTGACACCCTTTACAAATTATTGTTACTTACGTATTGGCGATTGTTTTGAAATTTGTTGCTACATATAATTTATTCAAACTGGATTTAGAAGATACCCAATACTCATACTATATCGAAACTGAATTAAAATACGTAACATTAAACGTGTGACAATGAATTATTAAAATATTTTCATGAATACAGCATTCTGTACAGCTTTAAATGAAATGTCCTTAACATAAATGCAATAGTCTTTCTTTATAAGGCTTTATTTACTGTGTGACTTATTCTAGAACTTCAATTTTAGCAGTCTGTCTAAAAAATTACATTTGAACTACCAAAATAACTTCTTGTGAATGTAGGTTCTGTAATTCAAAGAATTGCTCGGAATAAGTTTGCATTTATTAACTCTATTTGTATTAAGTTTTAAAAGGAAGTGTCGGAAAAAGTTGTTGAACTATAAATATAAATTTAGCTTTCACAACAAACATACTTGCTCAACCACGTATTCCCTACCAACCAGACTCCCCACACACAATACAATTTCACCCATCCCATAAAAACACGCACCCATTCATGCGTTGTATGCATACATACAAACACCCACACCTTTTTGAGACACACATTCGTTCGCTCAGTTTTACACACTCACTAAATTCACAGTATAATACTCCTTAACATATTAGTTATTCTCCTAAGATACCACATCCGTCGCCCGAGAGCTATTTTGTCCCATACACCACGTATTTTCTCCAAACGAGATACCCAGGTCCGGAAATAGGGGGTGTGCATTGTGCAATACACACGACCCCGCGCCTAGAGCAGCCGCGCGCTGGCCGTGTAGGGTTTGCAGGACCGTGTGCGAAAATAAAAATCAAGCTAGCGAGCCAAGAAATGTCTTGTAGCGGGTGGGATCCGTACACACACGGCAGGCCGGCCCCGCTAAGTAGATCTTGGGGCGAGGAGCTCTTTTTTTTTAGGTCATCAGCCTATTTTTCAGTTTTTTAGTAACATTTTACTTTAACTCGGTCTTTATCACAATATGCGGCCCCGCAAACCCTAAGACCGGCTCTGCACATACCCCACAAAAACACGTACAATATAATTTCATTCATTCCATAGAAACATACACCCATTCAAATGTTGGATGCGTGCATATAGACCCACACCATTTCAGACTCGCATCTTGTACAATGACACCTACCACACACACAAATAATCGCTCAGTCTCATACGCACTCACTATATCCACCACTCACGCGTTGGATGCGTACATGTGGTTGGATGTAAAAGAGTGGGTGGTAGGTGGTAAGTGCATCGGAACGGATGGCTGGGAGGGTGATGATGTGCTTATGTGCATGGGAGAGTGTATGCATGTGTGTGCGTATGGTACGTGAAAGAATTGTGGGAGAATGGCAAATTGCACGCGTTGAGTATGGGTGTGTATGCAAATGGGAGCGGAGGAGGTACATTTTTGGGTGGCCGATATTTGTACGGGGTATCAACGATATACCCATTCAACCAGTGACGGCCGCTAGAACGTTTGACCGGGCTCAAATCAAGGAAGCAGGAATAAGGAAGCCCATAAAACATTACGCCGTCCCAACACCATAGTGGTGCTGTTTCGGGATAATGATTATGAACCGCCCAGTCGTCAGTGTCGGAGTCTGATACTTTCCCACTAGATAGATTAGAACTCATAGTTTCCAATCCGCTGTTAGTCACAGATACTTATAAAAAAGAATCGAAAATTTGGAAAAAACCAATTTATTTCTAACGCATCAAAAAATTAATGGGAATCAAAAGTTATACACGCTAATAATTTAAAACAGCCTAATATCGATTACCCAGTCAAATACATTCACACAACCTGGTCCGCATCTGGAAAAAAAACAAACTTAAAACTAAACTGCAAGGGACTGGACTGCGTCTATAATCACAACCTGGTCTGCATCTGAAAAAAAAACAAACCTAAAATTAAACTGCAGGGGCCTGCGCTGCGTCTGTAATCACACAACCTGGTCCGCATCTGGAAAATAAACAAACTTACAACTAACGTTACAACTAACTTACAACTAAACTTAAACTAGGTAAATTGGTACTAAAGATATCAATAGAACTGGCCTGAACTGCGGATCTAAGTCCCGTCCACCAGAACCGGAAGATACTTTAGTCGGTGGGCATTGAATCTCGCTCGCACGCAGCGAAAGTTTTCCACATAAAGGTCACAACAAGGTTGGCCTCAACTTAAGTGGTTACCCCCGGATTACCGAAACTTTATACATAGAAAAATCACCGCGGCAAGGTCAAAACAATGCACTGACGCGCATATAGTGTATGATGTGAAATGATATATGATGACCACAGACATTCTATATGATGTTATGACCAGAAACATTCTATGTGCCACGCTTAATCATTAGGCTGTGTTAAAAATTTTCCCAATAATTACGAGTTGAAGTGACATTTCCATACGTTTTTTGAATAATTGGAAATAAATCGTAATATAAATTAAGAAACCGCGAAATACCGGTGACAAAGCCAATCGTATAACTACTTGCGCCGCTCAAGCAAGTTAGAAAGTATCAGATCCCCACACCATCAACTAAGTTCCTACAACTCGATTTTGACCACCGCCGCAACATCCCTCGAAAAGGTCCCTAGTCGCAGTTCCGGGCCATCGGTGGCCGAATGAGTATATCGAGACGCCTTCCGCCAACTATCAGCAACACAAAACTGTACAACCTCGTTCGCAGCCCATCGACACACACACAAACCAAACCCACTCGTGCTGTATGCCATTGTCCCACATCTCTCTCATGCACCAAGAGCACACAAACGCATACACTCTCCCACACATACAGCACATCTTCACCTTCCCAAGCATCTGTTCTGACACACTAACCACCTTTAAAACCATCCATCCACTCAACATCCAACCCAGTGCACACATCCAAACGCGGGAATGATGGATTCTGTGAGTACGTGTGGGACTGAGCGAGTGAGTGTGATAGGTGCCAGTGTGCGAAATGGAGTCTGAAAGGAGTGGGTGTGTTAGCACGCATTCATACAACACGAACATAAAAATACATCCATCGCCATTCACACTTTAGTCGCCTCTTACGACCAGTGGGGCTCTGCTGGGTCCCTCCCAACTAGAGGGGGACACATAAATACACTTACAAAAGCCAGGGCCGTGCCGTCATATGATGCAGAGAGGCGGCACCGTAAGGGGGCGGCATAAGCATCGAAATCAAAATTCAATAATTAAAAACCTTTGCGCAACGCTTTTCTATATTGGTCTATGTTATTTCGATATTGATGTACACGATTTATGATTTATTATTGCAATGTGTAAGGATGTTATCAAAAACCATACAAAAAGTGAAAAGTTATAGATAATCAAGATATGATCAGATGAAAACTGCAGCTAATGAGATTGCAGAAAATCTTGAATGCAGTACAGAATTTCCTGCCGAAACTGAAGTTGGAGCAAAAAAAAAGGGTCAATTTCACTATGAAGAAGCTGTCGATGAACCCTTTTTCAATAATATTCTGGACATTACCCTTAAGTCTTGAAATGAACAATTCACGCTTCTGAAAATTCGAAGCAAAAATTTTCAGGTTTTACATGACATTTTAAAACTCAACGATATATGTAGACAACAAAACGCTACAAATTTATTGTACCAGTCTCTAGTCAATACTTTCGGTCAAAAATGAACAGATATAAATGCAAATGATCTTCAAGAAGAATCCCGCATGCTACCAAATTCTATTAAATCTTTGGATGTTTTAATAATATTTATCTTTGCCAAAATAACTTAATTACTTTGTATCCGAATACTGTAGTAGCTCTAGGAATTTTATTAACACTCCCTGTCTTTGAAGCTAGTCGGGAAAGAAGTTTTTCCAAATTAAGATTAATAAAACACTACTTAACAAGTTAATGAAAAAAAACTTAGAAATCTGTCATTATTTCTATTGAATCTACATTGGCTGCCACTCTAGACTACACATCCCTTATTCGCGAATTTGCTAAAGTTAAAGTTTGAACTTGTCACACATGTTACTCACTAGGGATTCTGTCCCGGGAATTTCCCGGGACTTTCTTAGTCTCGAGTCCCGGGACATTTAGATCGAGACTCGAGACGAGACTAAATGTTACAGAACACTGAAATTAATTTTTGTCGATGAACCCTTTTTCAATAATATTCTGGACATAACCCTTAAGTCTTGAAATGAACGATTCACGCTTCTGGAAATTCGAAGCAAAAATTTTCCGGTTTTACATGACATTTTAAAACTCAACGATATATGTAGACAACAAAACGCTAAAAATTTATTGTACCAGTCTCTAGTCAATACTTTCGGTCAAAAATGAACAGATATAAATTCAAATGATCTTCAAGAAGAATCCCGCATGCTACCAAATTCTATTAAATCTTTGGATGTTTTAATAATATTTATCTTTGCCAAAATAACTTAATTACTTTGTATCCGAATACTGTAGTAGCTCTAGGAATTTTTATTAACACTCCCTGTCTTTGAAGCTAGTGGGGAAAGAAGTTTTTCCAAATTAAGATTAATAAAACACTACTTAACAAGTTAATGAAAAAAAAACTTAGAAATCTGTCATTATTTCTATTGAATCTACATTGGCTGCCACTCTAGACTACACATCCCTTATTCGCGAATTTGCTAAAGTTAAAGTTTGAACTTGTCACACATATTACTCACTAGAGATTATGTCCCGGGAATTTCCCGGGACGTAAGTCCGGGAATTTCCCGGGACTTTCTTAGTCTCGAGTCCCGGGACATTTAGATCGAGACTCGAGACGAGACTAAATGTTACAGAACACTGAAATTAATTTTTGTCGATGAACCCTTTTTCAATAATATTCTGGACATAACCCTTAAGTCTTGAAATGAACGATTCACGCTTCTGGAAATTGGAAGCAAAAATTTTCCGGTTTTACATGACATTTTAAAACTCAACGATATATGTAGACAACAAAACGCTAAAAATTTATTGTACCAGTCTCTAGTCAATACTTTCGGTCAAAAATGAACATATATAAATGCAAATGATCTTCAAGAAGAATCCCGCATGCTACCAAATTCTATTAAATCTTTGGATGTTTTAATAATATTTATCTTTGCCAAAATAACTTAATTACTTTGTATCCGAATACTGTAGTAGCTCTAGGAATTTTATTAACACTCCCTGTCTTTGAAGCTAGTGGGGAAAGAAGTTTTTCCAAATTAAAATTAATAAAACACTACTTAACAAGTTAATGAAAAAAAACTTAGAAATCTGTCATTATTTCTATTGAATCTACATTGGCTGCCACTCTAGACTACACATCCCTTATTCGCGAATTTGCTAAAGTTAAAGTTTGAACTTGTCACACATATTACTCACATATTACGTCCTGGGAAATTCCCGGGACTTTCTTAGTCTCGAGTCCCGGGACACTTAGATCGAGACTCGAGACGAGACTAAATGTTACAGAACACTGAAATTAATTTTGTATCTCTAATTTTTAAACAAATTTTATTGCCACGAGTTTAGCAAAAATATTTTCTTTCATAATTTTTTATGTTTATAGTTTATACTAACAATCAGTATTTACTTTACATTATTTAATTTTTTTGGCTCGCCATGTTTAATTATTTACGTTTATTTCTTGTCTGCTTAAAAGCTAAAGGATAATTATTGTCAAGTTTATTAGTTAAAATATAATTTACTTATGCCTGTTATGTTTTAAAGTTTAATGAAAATTGTTAAGTTTATTTAAAATAAGCATTTACTTTGAAATATTCAATTATTTTATGTAGAATGAAGACTTAATTAAAAATTTATAATACTACTCCTACTACGATACTTTGTTTATAAAATAAATGCTTTAAAAACAAAATCCGTGAATTTGGTTTAATTTAAAAAAAAACTGTCAACTGTCACGACCGATTCACGATCACGATACGTGCAAAGAAGAAATTTTAAGTATGTAGCGGGTGCTTTCAGAAACAATGTCACGGTCAAGAAATAGTATTTTTTACAGTGAAAATAGCCGATGAATTTTGAGTATATTCATATACCACCATTTCACAAGATGTCACAAACCAAAGCATAAGATGAATTTAGCCGCAGAGAGCTTAGTAATCAGGAGATACGCAGTTTCTACTACTATTCTAGCAAGAGTGCAAAACAATTTTTTGAGAGGTTCTTTTAAAAACATATTTTATAAAGGAGTAGTAATAAGGGGACGCCAAATATTTGTTTGCAGGGGCACCAGATATCCCTACGCCGGCCCTGCGTATAAATAATAATAATCTTTGTTTGTACTTAAAATCCAAAAAGCCGTGGAATATGAATATAACCAATATAAAACTAAATATAAATTTAAAAACTTTTGGTAGTCAAAGGGCTATGCAGTGTTAATTAACCCTTTCAGTTCGGAAATTATAGAACTTTGGAATTTTTACCTGGATGTTTTTTTTTATTCTCCGCGAGCGACGACGGGCGTCGGTCGCGAGTGAGCAACTAATTAAGCACACTCTATACGGATGCGCCGGGCGAGTTGGATGTCCTTCGGCATGATGATGACACCCTTGGCGTGGATGGCGCAGAGGTTCGTGTCTTCGAAAAGACCGACCAAGTAGGCTTCGGCATGATGATGACACGCTTGGCGTGGATGGCGCAGAGGTTCGTGTCTTCGAAAAGACCGACCAAGTAGGCTTCGGCATGATGATGACACGCTTGGCGTGGATGGCGCAGAGGTTCGTGTCTTCGGAAAGACCGAACAAGTAGGCTTCGGCATGATGATGACACGCTTGGCGTGGATGGCGCAGAGGTTCGTGTCTTCGAAAAGACCGACCAAGTAGGCTTCGGCATGATGATGACACACTTGGCGTGGATGGCGCAGAGGTTCGTGTCTTCGAAAAGACCGACTAAGTAGGCTTCGGCATGATGATGACACGCTTGGCGTGGATGGCGCAGAGGTTCGTGTCTTCGAAAAGACCGACCAAGTAGGCTTCGGCATGATGATGACACGCTTGGCGTGGATGGCGCAGAGGTTCGTGTCTTCGAAAAGACCGACCAAGTAGGCTTCGGCATGATGATGACACGCTTGGCGTGGATGGCGCAGAGGTTCGTGTCTTCGAAAAGACCGACCAAGTAGGCTTCGGCATGATGATGACACGCTTGGCGTGGATGGCACAGAGGTTCGTGTCTTCGAAAAGACCGACCAAGTAGGCTTCGGCATGATGATGACACGCTTGGCATGGATGGCGCAGAGGTTCGTGTCTTCGAAAAGACCGACCAAGTAGGCTTCGGCATGATGATGACACGCTTGGCGTGGATGGCGCAGAGGTTCGTGTCTTCGAAAAGACCGACCAAGTAGGCTTCGGCATGATGATGACACGCTTGGCGTGGATGGCACAGAGGTTCGTGTCTTCGAAAAGACCGACCAAGTAGGCTTCGGCATGATGATGACACGCTTGGCGTGGATGGCGCAGAGGTTCGTGTCTTCGAAAAGACCGACCAAGTAGGCTTCGGCATGATGATGACACGCTTGGCGTGGATGGCGCAGAGGTTCGTGTCTTCGAAAAGACCGACCAAGTAGGCTTCGGCATGATGATGACACGCTTGGCGTGGATGGCGCAGAGGTTCGTGTCTTCGAAAAGACCGACCAAGTAGGCTTCGGCATGATGATGACGCATGATTTCAAGAAGGGCAGGTTAGGTTAATTAATCGTTCATGTGTCTCACTGGAAAAAATAAATTTAAAACATAAGTTATTTACCAACATTCAAAGCTAACAACAGTAAATAATCATCACCATTGTATCGACATATAAATGTTATCAGGCTCATCCCCTTTTTTCTTTAGTTATTAATTCAAACAAGCTGAACTAAAACAAGATAATCCGAACACACGCAGACTGTTACAACGCTTTCGGTTTTGGGGTAAATGATTGTAACTTTGTTATTGTAAGTGAAACACGTTTACGTTTTTAACCAAAATTCAGTTTTTTAGTAAGTGTGGCGTGTCCATAAATTGAATATGTTATTGAAATGAAATTTTGTAAACTTTAATCGGCATTTAGTCTATTTTCATTGGCTTTAAATGTTGAAAAAGCGTTTTCTGACAAAAAATAATATTTTGTTTTTTAGTGGAACGTTAGTAACACTTGCACCTACGTAATTAATACAAAACTACCAATAACTTGTTTTGTTTAGTTAAAAGACTGCTATAAAATTAAAAAGTTACAATATCTCATTAATCGTAGTTGACTGCGTAACTGCAACAAAACAAACTCTCCTTCTTTTATGTAAGGCTATTTTAGTTGCTTAAATAAAAACTCAAATGGTTTTGTTGGTAACAATTTGTTGTTTTTTTTAATTTTAGCTGCAAAAATATTGCATCCCGTTTTATAAAATGTTTTAATACACATAAATTTTGTCTTAAATTTTGTTTGCAATTAAGAAAAAAAGGTGAGCGTGATATAGTTTCCACCCGGTAAATATTATTATTATTCACATGGTTCTTAAGACATTCGTTTCGCTTGTTGTAAAATAACTACAGTTGAAATAACTGTTTTTGCGTTTAAAAAGGTCGTGACAACACTAAGGTTCGAAACTCAGTGCTTAATTAAAAAATAAAAATTCATAGACAAGAGACTCACTTGTTTGCAAGGACCGCATCCTGTGACGCATGCCGATCATACTGGGTTGCCCTTTTCCGTCGACAATTCCGGCAAGTTTGGCTGTAAATAAACATATCATATGTTAATGTAACGCAATGTAAATGCATAAAGATGTTACTGTAAAAACCCAAACTTCGATAAATCCTAGGTTTTAGCGACAAATCTTACCATTTACCAAAGTGAAGTGGTAAGAGTCCGAAAAAAGCTTCTAAACTCTCCGATTTTAGGCTTTTACATTTTTTTAGGCTTTAACCAACCTTTAACCTGACCCTCGTTCGTTAATATAGTAAAGAGGGCCAGCTTAAAGATTGGTTAAAGCTCTTTAATTCAATAAATAATGAAAATGAAGCCAAAGTCTTTACTTTTGCCCGATTGTAAATTTCTTGGTGTTACATAAAAGGCTATAAAAATTAGTCTTCATAGGCAGTGTAAAAAAAATCAGCTTAAAAGTAAAAATGGCATTGTATTTGACATTTAAAGCAAATTTTTGAGATATTTTCAAAGCCTACTAGTTTTATTCTACTAAATATTGTATTGTAGCCCGTGAATTTTCATTAAAACGGCAATAACTCGAAAAATATTACCTATAGACATAATACACCTTTTATGGATTTTACGGACAATTCAATTATCGATATGAAAATGTTGAGATATAGGGTGTTCTGTTTAAAAAAAAAATTACTCATTCGTGTTGGAAGTTTAGCCGATTTGAACGGGCATTAGAGACACCCTGTATACTATTTTAAAAGTTCAACTAGTCAGCAATCACTAAGACACTATTGCGAACTAAAGTAGCAAAGTGATTCGTTCTGACATTGCCATGTTGTTAAATATTAATATTTGTTCGAGTCCTGCCCCTTTAAATATAGTCGAAAAAACACGTATAACTTAAAAACGATTAATTTAGACACGAAAAACCTTCAACGTTACCCAAATCAGCACGATGGTTTAAAGAAATATCAAAAATTCTGCAAGTTTGGTGGAATCGACGATGAAACTAACAAATGAAATAAAAAAGATATAATTAAATTGAACGTTGGGCAATAGAAAACAACGGACACTTGTTTGATGTTATTCTCAAAACTTGTATTGAATTAAACTATCTTCTGTTGATTGCAGTTTGCGTTTTTTTAAATTAGTTTTAAAGTTACAATTAACACAAATCGGGTGATAAATTATTAGGACACCCAGTAATCGTGCGTGGATGGGCACGCGCGTGTTCAACAATGAATGATTGGTAATATCTTACCTCCTTGTTGCAGCTGCCGGCAAGCGTGCTGCTCGCGCGTGCACAGTGTTGTTGAGACTAAAATAGAAACATTATTGGTTAAACATCATTACTAAAGTACAAAAATACCGAAAATTAGAACAAATTTCTACATACACAGATTGAAAATTGACACTAGGTGAAAAAAGAACAGAAGAAAATAAAATGAAGGGAAAAAAAACAATGGAGAATCAGAGAGAAACAGCAATGGAGAAAGAATCTTAGATCTTTAAGTGGCAAATGAATTAGTAGTGGCAAACATTAAGTTTGAACATGAGGACATCCATAAAGTCACAAAAGAGGAGCCAAGTAGTAAGCAAAAATATCTGGAAGCAAATTTCAGACTCAAGGGTAAAGAGAGGTTTGGAAATCGGCAGTGACCATTATTGTTAATATTGGAAATAAAAGAGGCATATACAATACACACCCTAAAAAAAAAAGAACAAAAAATTAAAAATTTAAAGTTACAGATTAAAACAAACGGAAACAAAAAGTAAGCGCCAAGAAAACGTGGATATGAAATTAAAACATGTGAAAAAGATAAAAAAAGAGGGAAGAAAAATGGATGGTCGTCAAGGGGACCATCAAAAAAGCATCAAAAGAAAATTGTGAAACAACTACAATAGGAAACAAAAATACAAAGAGAACGTGCGTGGTGGTCAAAGAAAATTAAAAATAAAATGCAGCAGAAAAAATGCTTGGAAAAATAC
The DNA here is from genome assembly GCA_947652605.1 of Elmis aenea. Taxonomy (NCBI): domain Eukaryota; kingdom Metazoa; phylum Arthropoda; class Insecta; order Coleoptera; family Elmidae; genus Elmis; species Elmis aenea. Next base: position 1,916,199 of record OX393584.1, read on the forward strand.
TCGCAAACTAGAGATGCGAATGAATTTGAAATGTACAAAGAAATAAGACAAAGTAAAAAAAAACATAATAAAACAAAATCACAAACGTGGATAGAATTTAAAAATAAAATAAGAGATGCCTTAAGGAAAAACGAAAAGCTATTTATAGGGCAAATAAAACTGAACAAAGATATGGCACTTTAACAAATAAGAGATGAGAACAGATCTATACTATTTAACGAGGAGGAGAACGTGCATAGATGGAGAGACTATCTCAAAAACTTCTAAGAGATGGAAAAATTAAAACGAAAAAAAAATACAGGGATGGGAGGAAGCGGAGGAAAACGAAACAGAAGAAGTACATATTACAATGGACGAGTTAGAAAAAGCGGCATCTAAAATGAAAATGGACAAGGCAAGAGCACACGACGAAACAACACCAGAATTAATCAATCATAGGGAAGAGGCAGGCAAAAGAAGGAACGGTCCCCGAAGACCGGCAGGTAGCTATTATGGTACACGTACACCCATACTATAAAGGAGATAGCAGAGTGTGTAGTTACTACAGAAGTATCTCACTATCATCTACACCAAGAAAGCTTTACGCAAGTATGCTAAAAAACAAATTTAGAGAGAAAGTTGAACATACATTGGACGACAGCGAATGCGGATTTTAGATCCAACCTTAGCAAACACGACCTGATTTTTGCGCCGAGACAGCTGAGTGAAAAAGCATTACAAAAATGTTGAAGAGTGCACATTACCTTTATATCATAAAAAGAGAACAGATATGAGATTGAACATAATCTAAGGCTGGATGGGATGCACCAAGTACAAGTAAAAAGCTATAAATATCTATGATTGCACCTATACTATAACGGAAAGACAGATAGAGAGACAAACGAGAGAATAAGCTAGGCTATTATGGCGATAAAAAAAAAAATTCTTGAAAAAAAAGAGATGCCCAAAGAAACAAGGGTAGAGATATATCTTAAAATGTTTAACCGTATCCTAACATACGGTTGCAAATCATGAACCACGACCAAAAAACAACAAAGTCGTATTAAAAGTATGGAAATGAGGATTTTAAGAACAATTGAAAATAAAATGCGTAGGGACAAAATTAAAAATAAAAGCCGTAAAAAAAACTTGAAAGTACAACCAATAGAACAAAACATCCAAGATGGCTGGCTCATGTATATGATATGGGAGAAGATAAGATGCCGAGGAAACATATGAAGGGTGAACGAGAGGGAAAAATCGAAATGGAAAACTTGGAATGAGGAGGTAAAAAGCTGCCACGAACAGGATGATCGAGTGAAGTAAGGTAAGAAAACCAACAAGAGATAGAAAAAGATGAAGGGTAGTATAAAAAATGAGGCCACAAACATAAAAAGTCTTGCACCTAACGGTGGGAAGGCGTGAGAATAAGAAGAAGATGTTCGTAGTTGACAAGTTAAATGCTAAAAAACTTGTGTTTCACCACACCCTATTCTTAGTTAATTGCAATAAATGGTGCAAGTATGCTTTATGACTTGCCGCATGTTTTTTCACATATTCATACCAATTATCATGTAGATAAGAACGTTTTATTGCACACGTTTTGAACAGAAGTCACCAAATGTTATCGATTATCGAACAATATTTGTGTTTTCATTGTATCATGCCAAGGTTGATTTTATTTTTTAAGATTTATCAACTATATTAATTGCAATAATTAAAATAATAATAAAGATTGGATGACACATTAATTTATATTTGTACTAATCTGTAGGAAAACTCGAAAATTATAAATTAATATCCAAACAGCAAGTGATGTATGACCACGTGCAGAGATCAAAATACGTTTTTGCTGCTTGCATACCTCATGCCAAAAAAGAGGCGTCAATGTTGCTTTAATTTAATTAATTAATAAAAGAAAACAAAGTGGAGATGTGCACGTGGGCGTATTCGGCAACAATAATATTATGTAAAGAGGTTTATATTTTCAGCAATAAAAAAAAGATAAAATCATTGAAATCTATAAGATGTCTGTAATCCATAAAGAATAAATAGAGTATGTTTTACACTTACTGAAGTTAAGCATCGGCATCAGCTCCCTGAGCAACTGCTTTTCTGTAAGGAAAAACTTTGTAAGAATTTTTGTAACTATTTTCAAATACATTTGACTGATTACGCAAAAGTTGAAAGTTGCATGAAATTTTAATAAATACTTACTTAGGTTCTCGCTCACAGCAACTGCTGCCCCCTCCTCAGCAGCAGATGACTGTGAGCTGGATGATCCGGGTGTGTACTGGTGTGGGATGAAGGGCCGGTGTACGACCCTCTCGTACTCGAGTTCGGGGAAGGACGAGTCGGATCCTATAACAGTCACCGATGGCGTGGCACCCCTGGCAATCGGGGTCGATGCCACGACACCGGTGAAAGATGGGCTCCTCGACAGCAATGCTGTACTAGCGGCGGTGGTGCGGGGTGGGCTGCTGCGTGCGGTACTTGCAGCGGCCGCTGCAGAGCGAGTCACCACCCCATCACTCGACCTCTGCTTTTTTATAATGGCGTTTGTCTCTAAAAATATAAAAGAAAAAACATCATAAACTACAATCCTACATAATCAAAATATTTTTATCTTTTACTGTTTGTATGTAATTTTGGGTAACAGTAAATCAAACACCTTGTATATTAGTTAATACTTGAAAAATCAACTACACGTAAGTTATGGATCCTAGGATTCACCCCCTTTATGTTCACCTTTAGTAGAATATTTTCCACTGTATTAATTTAAATGCTTTTATTTCATACTTTAAGGTTTCAAATCGAATGACATTACGAATGGATACGTTTTAGTTACAACGTTGTAGCTGACTCGATATGAGACCATCCCTAACAGAAACAAACTATGCAAACTCATTGCCTTATAAGGCAATGCTTCCAATCCTTCTAGAAGATTCTAAAGTAAATAAAGCTCACGTGTAATTTCTTGTAATGTATCATCGACTTACAATTATATCTATTGCTACTGTAAGTTCGTTTTTTTTTTTTAATTGTGATAAACCGTAATTCCCTATTATTGAGCAATCCGGCTGGATCTGCAGCAATAAAATAGCTAGTACGCACTTTGTATTATACTTTTTAGGGCTCTATCCAGTTGCGGTTTAAGCAGGTGTCGGACTCCGGGCTCTTAGAGGCCCCGGGGTCTGTGCAATTAATTTATTCATTGCATAAAGAAACGAAACTTACATTTCAACGTCTTAGCTAATAATAATAAATTTGCGTGCAAAATTGCAAATACATATAAGAAAATGGACGGTAGAATAAGGAAAAGAAACGAAAACGAACAAATACACAACGGTTTTTCAAAGAGTCAATGCTACCAAAACAAAAGATTAGGTGTTCACCAATTAAAGGTCCTAATTTGTTAAAGTCATTAGATAATTTAATTTAACAATTTCGTGATGAATTTCCAGATATAGAAAAAGAAGCAACAAACATGTGATGAATGGGATGAAATATTTAGGCCACTGAAAAATAATTGAAAACCCATATACGTATTTTGTTAAGAAGAAAATTTCATTTTTAATTATTTTAATTTTTTTTTTGTGACAGTATTACTGCAGAACGTACTCAAAGAAATAAAATGTGTAAGGACAATAAAGAAATTTTCAAAATATTCTTTGATACCGTGTGTCTTACATTACACCGGCGATGGCACCGGTGCCATCAAAACAGTCAGAAACTGTCTTACATTCAACCGGTTGAAGTGTGGTGGGAACATCACGTCTGTCTTGTATAACACCGGTGGGGAGTTTTTGGTGCCATCGGCGGCCATTTAATCCACCGAACTTGAAGCCGGTGTTTTTGTGGTGGATTGTGGAAGGGGTAGCAGCCATTATTGTTTACCGTACTGTATTATACGACAATAGGCGAAGTTAGCTTAAAAACAATCACGGTTCCACCGCTTGCGTCTTACATTCAACCGCTGTTTTCGAGCAACCACAAATCCACCGGTGAATGACGTCATCAATCAACCGGTTGAACTTTGGTGCAATGTAAGACACACGGATATAAGTTTGCCCTACTTGGAAAAGAAGAAGAGACAAAAATATACCAGGAAGCAAATGAAATGTACCCAAACACTTTAAAAACATAAAATTTATTAATTTTTTTGCTATTCCTAAATGTACCGTTAAACCGACTTAAAAATTTATTTAATTTGTGCCTCACACAACAAAAACTACCCAATGAGTGGAAATTATGTCAGCTCTCTTCACTTTTCAAAAAGGGAAAAGAACAAACCCAGATTGTTACAGAGGATTAAGTGTGACTAGTACTTCAAGTAAGTTATAGGGTACAATTATTCAAATAAGACTAAGAACAGAAGAAAGCCCAAGGTAAAATTCCAAGAAACAAACTTATGCACACAAAAATGTTCTATTGCGATTTTTCTAAAAATGTTGTTATGTAAGTGTATAAAAGAGAAAGAAAATGTTTTGCAAACCGTATAAAGAAATATGTATGGTGCCATTAAAAAAAAAAACAATATGGTGCCACAACTCCTAAAAAACAAAAGGAAACAAACATTTGACATTAAGATATTTTGGGAAATACTGTATTAAACAACTGCTATTTGAAACTTTTTTAAATAATTCTTTCCAATAAGAAAATAAGTGGGGGTGTCATAAGTAATGCCTCGCCCTGTATTTAAAGAATAAAGTCATAATTATAAACAAATATATATTCTGACGCAAACTCGTTTTCTATAGTTAGATAAATTTTAGGGGCCCCATAAATTTTACCGCCAGGGACCTCCCGCTGGAATAATCCGCCCCTGGCTGTATCGATAACAAATCTCATAAATGTACAATTATAATACCATTTGACACGCATACACACGGATGTCAACGCGAAAATGATCAAAACGGGTTCAGAGGACCACAGAACGTGTAAATCAGTCGAAATCTCGAAAAAGAACATTTTCGCGATCGCAACACATTTTTCATACTACGTACGACGATTATGTCGAGTTACTTGTATGCAAATAATAAATTATGCTTACCAGTCTCTTTGCGCTTACGCCTTCTCTGACTTCTGCTTGTTGTTAAGTCTAAAAATAAAAAAAAAAAATTACAAATCAGTATTGCTGATTTTTTAATCTTTCGTCGTTATTTTGTGATTCAGATGATATAAATCTAATTTTACTTGTTAAATCAAAAACATAAAATAACAAATAAATCAAACTAAAGAAATTTTAATTCTGCTTGAAATTAAATTAAATTTGATAATAGTAATAACATTTTTTTCCGTCTATTGAAATAATTAGTTTTTAGAATATTGGTTATAATCTAGTGAACCGGTCCGTTAAAAGTGTATAAAAATGCAATTTAATTTACGAAGCTATTCTTTGGGGCATTCAAAACGTCATGAAATTTTGCGTACGGTGTCCATT
>OX393584.1:1921820-2090599 GCA_947652605.1 Elmis aenea
TTGTCTTTTGAATTTGCCATTTTAACATAAGCTGCTGTGGCCGTCGAGATGCTTTTATGTGATCTGAAGAATTCGATTAAGAGAATGCCGTAAAAATTTTATACAGTAAAAGTTTCATAAAAAAAAAAGCACCTGCCTTAGAAATCGCCACAACCAAATATTTATGTTTTGTAGTGAGGCCAGTGGCATTGTATTGTTTGCATTCAAGGAAATGACAACAAAATATTAATGTAAATTATAGATTACACGTTTGAAGTACATTATTGATCATGTTATTAAAATATATAGGCATGCAGATTAAATTTAATTGAGACTTACTATGCGCCTGGCGCAGCTGCGCCTCGAGCCCTCTATTGTAGTCTAGAAGAAGTTTGTTGGTTCCTGAAATAATAATAATAATAATAATAATAATAATAATAATCATCAATTAAGCTATCATGATTCAACCGGCACTATTAAGTGTAATACAGGCTCATTAAATGTCATGTTAACTAAAAATTGATGATAATCTAAATCAAACAAAACTTTAAATAATAAATTTAGTTAATAGATCAACACATAACAAATATAATGTATTTCACCTCATAATTTAAATAAAATACAGATTACAACGAAAAAAAATTTTGTTTTTTTGTTTTCTTTAAATAATTTTTGAACTGACAATGAGTGAACGGTTACAATTTCGTTTTAAGCATTTGATTAAGCATGAAAGTACACAACTGTAGGTCGACCAACTTGTTATTAGTGAATTGAGTTTGTCTCTTTAATACTTCTGAGATATTCAATAATACTTACCAGGGCAAAAAAAAGGGTCGGACTCGGCAATATAAAAGTTCCTTAATACCAGCTGAAACTGAAACGAGAATGATTAAACCTTTAATCTGAGATTTGGTTTTAGTTTAGTTTATTAATAAACAGCAAAATTTGCTGGACTTCACGATAATATGCATAAAACATTTCCTGTGAAACATTAAAAAAAAAGTGCTCTTAAAACTAAAACTTACGGGAGCCAGAGTGCCCGTCCTCAATAGAGATTGAATCATTTCTGAAAATTAAAGAAAAAAAAATCAACATCTTTGTGGCGATACCAAAAAAAACTATATTTTTTAATTATTCTTTTAGAAAACTTCCAAGGACTTTCAAAGTTGAACGCAATTTTTTAGCAAACAGCAAAGTTTATACTTTTTTATGTATCTCAAAGCTAAGATATTACAAAATGAACAACAAATAAATATTACTCGATTTGTCGGAACAATAAAACTGATCATTTCGTTGTTAACCATAAGATGACGCAAAAATGAAAATTAATATTCAAACAAATTTTTCGCAACATTTCAGGTATATACAGAGTGTCCACAGATCATCACTACTTCGGTTGTCTGGGATTTTTTAATAACCCCCAACCAGTCTTGCATATGACATTTAAAAAAAGCTCTGTGCAATGTCACAAAATTTATCCGGAATGTTGATGTGTCTTTCGAAAGCTTTATCCATTTGCAACAGGCACTAGTGTCATTATTAAAAGTATTAAAATCTGTACTTGATTGGAAAAATAAGAACTAAATATTATATTTTACTTCAAGCGCTATAATTGTTTAAATTGGTTGAACTGTATTAGAATTTCGGATGTGTTTTTGTAATTTAATAATTATTGGGATTCGTTGTGGTCACTTTTAAAATCAAAGAGTTAATTGGAGCGGTAATGATCGCTGGGACACCGTGCGTAAAGTTGGCTCTCACAGGGTAATAAATATGGGATTGATTATATCTAAGAAAACCAAAAACTCACCGTCCCTGTACCTCCTTCCTTCTACGGCGTTCATATCGCTTACCAAAGCGATCTGCTCGAACGCTGAAAAACAATCATGGAAATTAGGGCCAATATCCAAATTTTACAGATGAATTCTACATTGTACGCAAGAACTAATCCGGTGACCAAGGAAATATACAGGGTGTCACAATATTTTTATAATAATAACAAAAATCTCACATAAAGCACGTGCATAAGTTATCTTTTAGAAGTACCTAATTATTTTTTAATATTTTAAGAACTTTTAAAAATAAGTAATTGACTGTTGAGATTCGATTTTAAAAGAGTTCTGCTTTAAGCAACAATCCCATCTAGCAATTTTCATCGGGCGTTATAAAAAAATTTTGATTTCAGACAAGATTTTTACATTCCTGATATAATTTGTCAAAATGATAACGTTATTTCTAACTTTTACCTGATACAAAAAACCGTCACATATCATATGATAGTTATTTCACTTTGTGCCAAAGACAATCATTGCACGTTGTTGTTCCCATAATTTTAAGTACCAAATGTTCTTAATTTAAACTTGGTTTTCGCGGAGATGTTATTGAACTGGTAACATACAGGGTGTTTGAAATTCGAGTTTAAGCGTGGGGATCTCGTTTATTATAATAGCTAGAGCATAGGTTTAAATTTGGAAAAGCTGCCAAGTTCTGTGTTTAATCATAATCCGAAGAGAAATGTGAATAACGAGTTACAAAACTTAAAAGCACGGTATGCTTAATTTAAGAATAACGTTAAAACCTATAAAAGTAACACAAATAAAACATGTCAAGTAAATTTTCTCCTTTTGCAATGCATAACTACAAACGTTTCTTAGTGTTCAGAAACCGCGCTACCTGATTTATAGTGGTCGTTGTCCAGAACGCATTTTTTAAATTTGACAATGAAGGTGGAAGTAGAGTTTCATGAGTGATACATCAATGAATTTAGAAAAAAAAATCCTATTTGATTATATAAATAACAAAAACTGTGCTAATGGGAAAAAATAAATTGGTCGTTATAAAACAAAAACCTAGAAAAACATTTGTGATCACCATTCGATTCGGCTTAAAAAGTTGCTTGGGCGATGTTTTTAAACATTTAAAATAGTTCATACTTTAAGGGACTTTATAGACGATTTTCGAAAATCGTATTTTCCGGTTTTTCCTAATTTTTTCGGATAACGTTTGAGATATATCCAATTTTTTTTTAGATTATTAATAAGCACGAAATTTAACAACTCTGCCAAATTTAAACATATACTCTAGCTATTATAATAAGCGAGATCTCCATGCTTAAACTCGAATTTGAAACACCATATATGAATACCTCTTTTAATCCATGGAACCGATTGCTAAACATTCGAATTATTGCCCAAAAACTGTAGTGTAGTATAAACCAGAAATACAATAAATCATAAAAATCAATGATTTGGTATGCATGTTGTATGGTGTAAAAAGTGTGTATTTCAAAAACTGTTACGTACTGGTAAAAATCTTAACTGAAATCCTGCAAATTGTGGCCAGTTCCTGCAAAATCCTGATATGGCGCGCAGAAGAAATAAAAAATCACATATCATAAACTTAGTAAGGCAAGTTAATTTTGACATAGCGATTAAAGCCTTTGTCTAACCTAAGATTGGTAAATTTCAGATTTCTGATGTTGATAATGAGGAAGCTATAGTTAAAATTTTTAATTTGTTTTTTTTTCAGGGTGTTTCAGGAACTGTATGGCCACATTCAGTTGAGATTCTTACTAAGCACGTGAAACACACTTTGCTAATTTAACGTTTCTAAGATTCTCATGTTCTTTACGTTGTGTTGTAAGATTCACCCTGTGTAACATAGTATAAAAAGATGCGTTTCTCAACCTTTATGCGCACGCACCAACATATTTGGGTACAAAATCATAACCAAATTAATAAATGGTAACTTTGCAACAATGTCAAATTATTTGTAAGCATGCATTTTATTTATTCGAATCATTTAGTTGTGAATTACTTTGGCGATTAATGTCATGTTACGGCCCAAAAATTGAGAACCAATGCTTTTTATAATAATCAAAAATGTACACGAATTTTTTTTTTATGCCATACCCGCTAGAAGGGAGGGTTCCAGCTCCGGGTGTAACTCGGCATTCAGAGGAGCGTCTGGGCTTTCTGGACGGCCACTGCAACACAAAAGAAAAGACCATAAGTATCCATATTTATTTTTTTTTACATTTATTGCAGTATTGCGGTATATATGTACATGATCAATTCAAACGTTTGGTAATATTTTATTGCTCCAAGACCAACAATATTGATACAAAAATAAACACATTACCGATGACAAACAACTTAATAATTACGTGATACTAAAATCACATACCTCTACATAATAAGTTAGTATCCGCTGCCATTTCCCCTTAGACCAATTGTAACTTAACAACTGAGTAAAATTCAGCAACACGTAATAGTTTCCTCTCGACAATTTTTCTTTAAGCGTAAAAAAGTAAAACCTTTATATAAAAGGTACACGTAGAGGTATTTTTTTATAACGTATAGAGAGGGTGACCCACTTTTTTGTAGCAGGATTTTAACAGTCGATACAAAAACTTATTTTAAAGCGAATATTCCCTATCAACATGGGTACATCAAGGCTTCATTTTAAAGATACAGGGTGTTGAAATTTTCGAAAAAATATCGATAATTTTTAACTGTTTCTTAACCAGTAGATATATTTAAACCAAATCTGGTAACAGCTCCACCTTACAGGTGCGGGCAGACCGAAGCGGTGGCGGTGGCGGTCAGATTTAACCTTAGGTGAGTGAGTGAGATCGTGCATCCCACTTGTTTCCTAAAGGTTAAATCTGACCGCCACCGCTTCGGTCCGTCCGCACCTTTAAGGTTACCACATTCGGTGAGAATGTCAAGGCTCACAAGCAGCCAGTGGCGGAGTTGTGGTGGTTCAGTTTCAATACATTTTGTATAAAAACTAGTACGGCCCTATTCAAAATCAAAGTCGAACTTGTTTTTGGGTAGAACATTTTATTTTGAACAAAAATGGTCTTCTGACTTTTCTTTGTATCTATCACCGTTTGGCGCCAAATTTGCTCATAAGTTCGATCTAAAAATATATATTGGGAAAAGAACAAAATTAAAAATTGGAGAGTAAATGATTATTAATCGTTAATTTAGCGGAACTTTTTCTCTCATTATTATCATGCTCGGTAATTACTTTTCTATTTTAAATATTAGCGATATTTTTAGATCGAACTTATGAGCAAATTTTTCGTGAGAATAGTAAAAAAAAATCAAATTTCGGTGATAGGTACGAAGAAAAGTCAGAATACACTTTTTGTTCAGAATAACATTTTCTACCCAAAAACAAGTTCGAGTTTGATTTTGAACAGGGCCGTGCTGTTTTTTTTTAAACATTTATTGAAACTTAACCCCCACAACTCCGCCACTGGTTGCTTGTGGGGCATGACATTCTCACCGAATGTGGTAACCTGTAAGGTGGAACTGTTACCAAATTTGGTTTAAAAATATGTACTGGTTGAGAAACGGTTAAAAATTATTGATATTTTTTCGAAAATTTCAACACCCTGTATCTTTAAAATGAAGCGTTAATGTACCCATGTTGATATGATAGAACATTCGCTTTAAAATAAGTTTTTGTATCGACTGTTAAAATCCTGCTACAAAAAAGTGGACCACGCTGTATTGATTACAAGGAAATATGGTTATGGTTTTCAAATAACAAACATAAAAAAATATACTTACGGCGAAAAGACATATGGTCTGGGCCAGTTAAGAGTAGTAGTAGTTGTTTGACGTGCATCACGTTGTGCACTGCAATAGAAAATAAAAAATATAAGTTAGCATGTTTGTTTTTACATATTATGCAATTAACATGATTATTTAAAACATTTAGTAATCTTTTAATGCATCAAGAGCAACAATATCCATTTAAAAATATCGAATAAAAAAAGCATCACTGACGACCAATAATTTTATAATTACACAATACTATAACGAGTAATCCAAAAAACGTGCCCCATCTCACTTCTCTCCATAAACATAAATTTGTGAGGAAAAAAAAGAAGTTTTATAAAAGTCACTTCTTTAAATCACCATACAGTTACACACTTTACCTTCTTCAGACAAAACAAGTAAAACTTGTGTATGAGAGGGTACACGTTAGGGCATTTTTTTTAGAACACGCGGTATATTTTTACATATTAAAATATGGTTATAGTTTTCAAATAACAAAAATATGGAATAAAATATACTTACGGGACGACTCGGACTTCTGAACTCGCTGAAAAATACAATTAAATTAACATTTGTTTGAAAAATTTGCACACATTTGTTTACATGGGGCAATACATGCATTCACTTGGGCTTGCTACTTCTATAACTTTTGTTATTTAAACATATCTTTAAAAACAAGCAAGTTATATGCACAAATATAAAAATATATTGTCATGTAACGTTCCAACTTTTGCGATAAGGAAGCTACTAGGGTTTCTCATATTCGACCATTTTGCTTGTCCCGGGATTCCGGGAAGAAATCGGCCTTTGTCCCGGGATTTCCCGGGATCCCGGGATGTAATAAATTATGTCAATATTTTTAAATAAATAACCCAAAAAATTAAGGGAGCGGTTTATTATTTAAAAACAACTCCAAGTCATATATGTAATACATTTTGCTCCATGATTATTACAAATAATTTAATAATATTGGTGAGAGAAACATACATTTGGAAATTACAACCTTTCTATTGCTATTTCATATTTATGAACACAATAATATAATTTTTACAATGAATTTTTGTAATGGGATTTAAGAAAACACAGGTGATCTGTGCTTCAGTCAATTAGTATTTTTCTTAATTTATTAACAAAAAGTCCTGCTGCATAAAATGCCCTCTCAGTCTCTATTGATGTAGGTTAAATTGTCTTGAGAGCATCTAGCAGCAAAGAAACATCGTTATTATCAATAAAATTTTATTTATAAGCTATTTTGCTTTGAATTATCAGGGTACACAAAAATAAAACTGTAAAAGTATTTTGAAGATATTAACTTTGTAATGGAGACCCGGCTTCTTTGCGCCATACTAATTCCCGGGACAAAAAGTATATCCCGGGAAATATAAAGTAGCTTAAAATGGACCGGGATCCCGGGAAAGAAACCCTAGAAGCTACGCATGGAACGCTACTAATTATTAATTTTTTAAAATGTATACCGGGTGTCCCACGTTCATGGTACACCCCCTTTTTTTTCTTTAGTTTTGATTTTAAATAAATGAAATTTTAGACATATGATATACGCAAAGAACCGGGCTTTTTGAGCCGTTGCACACATTTGTTTCACTTCCGGTTTCGCCGGAAATGACCGTAACTTTGTTATTTTAAATGGAACACCCTGTATATTTTTATATTTTTGGAAAGAGGAAGTGATTTTTGATACAACTGCACTATTTTCGGTAATTTTTATAACCTCAAAATTTTTTTAAAACAAAATTTAGTTTTTTATTAAGGGTGCCGTGACCTGCATAAATTGATTTTTATTATGTCAAAAATTGTCCAAAAAACGTTTTTGTAAATTTTAAATGACATTTAGGTTACTTTAATCGGCTTTGAAGGTTGCGGAATCGGTTTTTTGACAAAAAGTCAATTTTTTTAAATGGAACCATGCTGGTACTAGCGGTTATTTAAATGGATCATCTTCTAACGAATCCATCGATACCAATAACTTGTATTTTTATTAAAAATCTACTTCACTCAAACATTTAAGATATCAGTTTGTATAATTTCAAAGCAATGCTGGCATTCGTATTTTGACATACTTACACCATTTGCAAACTTCGATTATTATGAATCAATGTTTATCTTTTAACGAACTGAAGTTAAATATGCATTGATAATATAAACCCGTAATGCATTAAATCAAAAAAATCAATCATCTGGTATATGACATGGTAAGAAAAGCAGTGGTTCTAACCATTTTTGAGCAAGGCCAAACATTTTTGAACGCAAAACCATAAGCAAAATAATAAATATTAACTTTGCAAAAACGTCAAATTATTTGCAAAAATGCATATTTTTATTCGGACTATTTTAGTTTTCAAATACTTTGTAAATTCACGATTGATGTTATTTTGCTGCCCAAAGGTTGAAAACCAATGCGCGTTACAATAGTCAAAGAAAGTACACGAATTTTTAGTTATAGGTACTATACTTACCACCGGCTGGTGCTGCCGCCCCTTTACCGGCGGGCGGCGGCCGGTGGTTCTTGCAAGCAAGAACCGTCGGAGAAGTGGATGTAGAAGTAGCCATGGTATTATTGATATATCAGAATAAATCAGAATAAATCAGAATAAACTGAAAAACAAAGTTAAATTAGAATATGTTTAACAAAATTTCACATATTTGTTTATAGGGGGCAACACATGCAATTAAAAAGGTCGTGTTTATTTAGGATTGCTACTTTAATTTCTTCTGTTATTTAAAGATATAGCCATAAAAACGAGCAAGTTACGTGTACAAATATAAAAATATATTCTCAAGTAACGTTCCAACTATTGCTACAAGGAAGCTACGCATGGAACGCTGCTACATAATTGTTAATTTTTTAAAATTTATGTAGTGGGTTTTCAAAAAACGTATGTTTGCATTCATCTGCAGACATGATATTAAAATTACTTCGTGGTATTCACTGCTGCAAATATGTCTCTAAAATCAAACTTGTAAAGTCGAACACAACCTGATGTTGTTAATAAGCAATAAAGTCCTTCCGAAACGCTCAAAAATTTTAAGATAACATTTTTTGTATAATGTTAAATGCGATTATTATAAATCAGATTTAACCGTTTGTAAATAAATATCTTTGAAGTTAATTCTGAGGTAGGTAGCGTATGTGCAGGTCAGATCAGCGGCACTTTTAGTCTACCCAAATACCCAAGTGGGGTAAAATTAAAATCTCGGGATATTTTGTCTTTCTCTCTCACTTTTGGGTGTCGATCTCTGTTTGCTTTTGGAAAAATCAAGAGTTGGCAACCCTTACTGAGAGGGGCGGCAAACTCAGGGGCCGCCCCGGGCGGCACAATTTTTAACTACGCCACTGGGTCAGATCAATTTAGTTGTTAGCTCAGTGAGGTTTATAAGGTTTTACATATTTTTCCTTAAACATCGAAAACTATAACAGCAAATAAAGCGCTGTGTCAGAAATATTAAACGTAAATGAAAGGGTTGAAAATCTTTAGATGTGATGTTACGTACGGCAATAATTGCATTCGCTGAGAGTACGTGAAAGATGTGCTAAAAATTTATTGTTCACGTAATAAAGAGACAGCCTATTGTTTTCGAAGTACTACCAGTATCCAAAAATATTAAATGACAACGCAACCACAAAACATGAATCATAAGCCATTGCCAGGACACACCCAAACAAAGTTTTCATAAGGAATTTCAACAAATATGTATTTTGAAAAGGGCTTTATCGATCGACGACTCGTTCGAAGAGAACTTACATGCGAGACGTATTAAGACAACAGTGTGATGTAATATTTAAAACACAGTTAAATAGATTAAAGTTTTTAGAACTTTTCGAATTCATGTAGCTGTATCTATTTTTTATGTGAAAATATACGGGGTGTTTCATTCGAAATAACAATGTAGCGGCAATTTCTAGCAAGACAGAAAATTATTTAAGTGTAGTCATAAGAGATTTATGTCTGTGCAGATCATACATATTATGTCGGAAACTTTGATTGTTTATAATAAATGTTAAAAGGAAAAAACAGGATCTACTATCGGTTGTTGTAAATCAATAGATTTAACATGTTCTACAACAAATTAACAACTAAAGAATAAACTAATGAGTTGCTAGAGTAGCCACAACTACTGTAATCTTCAGTAATTAATTGAATAACCTCAGATTTTGTTTACGTTCAAGGAATTTTTCGGTTAATTAGTAGCAACTAAATTAATTTTAATAATGATTCAATGTAAAGTTTACTGCCTTTTTGTATAGCATAGCAATCTTTGATCCACAACAAATTTCAAGATGAAAAAAATTATTTGTTACTAGTATACGCTTTAACATTTTACAATTAATTAATTTAAAAAACAGGAGCACAAGATTTCGTTTACATCTACTATCGGTCTTTGTAAATCAGTAGATTTAACATGTTCTACAAAAAAATCAACAACAAATAACAAACTAACGAGTTGTTAGATTAATCAAAACAACTGTGGTCCTTAGTAATTAATTGTATAATCTTATTGTCCCAATAAGTTAAACTATTTATATAGGTTCAAGGAATTTTTCGGTTTATTAGTAGCAGATAAATTAATTTCAATGATGATGCAATGTTTACTGCCTTTTTGTATAGCATAGCAAAAAAATCTTTGAACCACAACAAATTTTAAAAGTAAATAATCATTTGTTACTAGTATAAGCATTTTACAATTGATTATTTAATAATTAAAAGTATTTTAATGTAAATCGACTTACCCGTCTTGATGAGTTCAAGGGACTGAGGTAATTTTCACGATACCGGATTTTTGATAATTTTTTGTGCCGAGATACGCCTCCAGTGCGCTCGCAAATAGCGACCTTGAAACAATTTTATATGCATTTTAAGGGAATTTGTAAAGCTGTGTTATCACGGAGCTAGTAGGCTTACTGGGGTTGTGTTTACACGGAGATAGTTAAAAGCGGTAAGTGTCCTTCTAAAAATGGCGGACTTTGATGAAGTTATTGATGCTGCAATAATAGTTCTTCTTCTTCTTAATCGTTTTCTCTTGTACCTTTTGGTGTCGAGGTATGCTTTTCTATTACTGTATTATCTTTCTCCACTATCGTTAGCTAATTGTGGCACATCTCTCCAGCTGACTCCTTTTCCTTCTAGTCTCTTCCTCACTTCTTTTTCCCATTTTATTCTTGGCATTCCTCTAGTTCTTTTTCCCTCTATCTGCATTTTCCATCCTATTTTCACGTATCTACTTTCTGGCATGCGTAGTAAATGTCCCAGCCATCCTAATTGATTCGTTTCCATCTTTTTCTTAATATCTGTTACTCCTAGGCAATAATAGTTTTAAGCGAAAAACTTAATCAAGAAAAAGAGTAACAAGCTCATAAACATCGTCAGCTCCGTTTTTTTTTTTGATTTTATAATTTTCACTTGTTCTTGACGGTACACATTTTTAATGATCTTAATCTTTTTGCGCAAGCCATCAATCTGATAACAGCTCATTTAATAAAGAACACCATCCTATGCCGTTTCATTTTATTTGTATAATCACGATATCGGATAATCCAGAGCAATGTTGGCATGATTTAAATCAGCAGTTTTTAAAAATTAAAATCATGTTTTACATCAAACTTTTTTATTCAAGATTCAACGTCACAAAAACTAAATGCATGTTTTACTTTCACCCGCCGGGAATATTGCCTATTGGCTTCTTATAGGTCAGGGAGAAATAAAGTTTCTACAGGAATTTTATTGTTAGAGACGCATTCCGGTAGATTGGCTTTGTAAATTTTCACAATAATAATTAATTGTAGGGTCAAAAGATTTACAGCCTCATTCAAAAAGTCTGCAACAATTGGAAAAGTTTTTTATAATCGATATCTCAGAAAATTGAACTCTTGATAAAAGTTGATGCATGTTCTAAAACTCATTTTAGAGATAGAAAATAAATCATATGACATTAGATTTTAAGTAGTTTAAAATTATTCGCCCTTATTTTAAAACTATTTATTGGTAAAGCTGCTAAAGTTGGCGCTCAATAATGATCCGTAGCGAATTCAACAAATCTCAAACTGTATTTTAAAAAAATCGGTTTTTGGAAATCATCTACAACTCCTTTGGATTATAAAATATTTCCAATGTGTAAAATATTACCCAAGAAACTTTCTAAGCCGAATCGAATAGTAATCACTAACTTTTTTTAGGACAATTCGTTTGTGTTTCATGACAACCAAATTTATTTTTCTTACGGGCGCAATTTTTTTAATTTACATAGTTAACTAGATTTTTTTTAAATTCATTGTTGTATCACATACAATATTATGGCGCCTCAGACAAAGAAAATTGGGGCGGCTCCATTTATTGTCTAAATGTGCGTATATACAGGGTGGTCCACACAGAAGGGATCGCGTAAACGGTAAGAGCTACAAGTTTGAATTAGACAAATTGTTTCCCTTTCTGAGACCAGTTTAGTGATGCTAAAATGTTTTTAAAAAAAACCATCACACGCTAGATCAGGGGTTCTAAACCCGGGGTCCATGGATCTCCAAGGGGCACGTGAAAGTTTTACAGGGGGTACAATGACAGAAAAAATATATCGGTAGAAAGCAAAACCAACAATTTTTGCACTAAATATTTTTACGTTGTTTGTTTTACGCATAAAGTTCTTTTAAAATGGTCTAATTGAAAATTGGTACCTGACTATTCACATTGAGGCAAAGGCGTACATTGACGGAAACGTGTTCAAAGCCACTGTGGTACGGCAACATCCCGTATAACATACAATATCTAGAGAATTATTAAAGTAATAGTTCTAAGTTTACATGGGCTCTCTTAAATAACATAGTCGAAGCCGTTTTTGTCAATTTTAGGAAAAGACTCCCAAGCGTCGGTACCACTTTTGCAAAATATACTACATATATGAATGGTAACAAACAGCATTAATACCTTAAGAGAACACCACGTATTAGATACAATAACTAGAAAATTATTAAAGTCATGGTTCTATAATTACATGGACATGTTTAGCTAACATAGTCGAAGCCGTTTTTGTCAACTTTAGCAAAAGACGCCCAAGCGTCGGTACCTCTTTTGCAATACACCAGCCCCCTTATTCCGTAACTTTTAAACACCAGCGTAAACACCACGCGTTAGTGGTGACTTCCCAATTCGGGTAGTTGATATTCCGTTTCTTCTGAGGACCAAGGATGAACCCTAACCGTAAATGCTAGACGTAATTCGCGTGAAACCGGCTCGACAGCCGCGTTTAAGGCTAAAACCCTGTCATTTCGACTTGTTTACTCAATACTCAATAACATTTAATGATTGGGGGTGAAATGTTATATTTAAGTAAATTTTTGGAGTGTTGTATTTGTGTTGAATTAAAAAAGAAACTATTTTTAACAATAATTAAGTGTGTTGGATATAAGTAAATTTAGGAACGAAGCGACGAAATAGCGCTTTGGTAAGTACAGTAAATCTTTTATTTTACAAATTGATATTAATTTTGTTACATTTTTAAATCCGTAATATTATATTGTGTTCATTCAACAAGTAAATAAATACCTCATGTAAACTAGTAATGTATATTATTCGCATGACAGTATATTGGTATTTTTACATTCTTTCAGAATGAAGGCCCATCTAACACATATTTTATGGTGGAACGAAGAAAAGAATAAACGCAACATTAAGAAATATGCAAACGTAACTTGCGAGATGCACAAAATTATATCAAAATTAAGTTTTGTCATATCTTTGTGTATTATTCGCCAATTTTAATTTCACAGTCCAGCTTAATATATAAATAACATGGTATATTTGTTTGTAACGTACATAGTGCAATAAATAAATGAAATCAACTAAACAAAATAGAATTACTTTACCACATCACTGGCCGAATTTAAAAAATTCCCACCCAAAGTGCTGACGACCATTGAAACAAAATTAATTCAGTAAACAAACTATAAAATAAGAAACTTAACAAAATCGTTGTGTAACATAAAAATAGGAACAAAACGCATCAAAACTTAAAAAAAAAACTACCATTAATTCTTTAACGTAAGACAGAGTGTACAAAGTTACATGGCGGTAATTTTTAAACAAATACGCGTTAAGCATATTTCAGTTGTGAACGTGCGCAGTAGGATTTTCTGTACTAACTTTCCTAAAATAGTAGATACAGGTTTTAACTTCGGTAAACCCGCCGTGAGTTACCACCGGTGGGTTAGAGCATCGCTTTTCGTAGAAGTGGGTCATATTAACAAGGTAGTAATGAACTTGCATTTCCGTTAAATCCAAAGTTACAGAATCCAGCTGCAGGTGTAAACAAAGTGTGGTACACCCTCTTCTTTATCTTTAGTTTAGATTTTAGATTAAGGAAATTTTAGACGTATGATATGTGCAAAAAACCGGACTCTTTAAATACAAGCACATAATTGTTTCACTTCCGGTTTCGCCCGATGTCGCCCAGTTAACCTTAAAATGTATTACCCCCGTCAATTCTATCCAACGAACATAAACAAACCATGGCAACCACCAAAATGAATCGTTTTATATTGGAATATTTGATAGTTCATGTTTACTCGTTTTATTTTTTACTCAAAAACGGTAGGTTTTACGAGATGAAGTAGAGAATAAATAAAGTTTCTAAATAAATCAAGCTTTGAAAAAAAATATTTGTAATTAAAAAAATTTAACCCAACAAAAAATTCTGATAAGAAAACCAACAGGGGTCGCACTTTTCAGCCCCTGTGGAGGTGGGAGATGATTAAAAATATTACTATGGGAAACCTTTTAATAAGTATAAAATATCTACCACGTATCAGTCTCCTACACATATCCAAATTTGAGAAATAAAATAAAAACCTAATTTTACCGCACCCCTTTAGGGGGCTGTAACTTCGAAAGGAGACGTCTAAGGAATTTTTCTTTAAAGAAAGACCCCCCTTAATTTTCGATAAGGAATCACCTCCTGAATTTTTTTTGCAATACTTAAGAAACACCCTGTATAGGTACCTCAAAAATGTAAACTCAGCTGAGACACCTGGTATAAAGTGTATATTAAAGATTATTACTATGATAGAAACCGTTAAGGATAAAAGAATGTTTATTTTAGCAAATAAAAGTGTTTTTGATCACAATTTGTTAAGTTTCTGCCACCAATTTGACTTGTTTGTAAGCTTTTAGATTTTTTATTGTTACTTCGATGTAAAGCAAAAAAAAAACAATTTAATTACTGAAGTTTGTTATATCTTTTATGGGTTACAAAGAACTGGAGAGTATACCGAGGGGCAGAAATAGGCAGTGATCATTATCTACTTATGGCAACATTACAAATAGGACAAAATGATCCAGAACGAATAAAACAAGATGAAAAGAAAAATATAATAAAAATAAAAGCATATAAACTAAAAGAGAAGGATGTACAACAAAATTTTCGAGATTATATAAAAACTGAGAAGCAAAAGAGCGAAGCGGACGAACAAGGAAAGGATTTGGAGCATTTATGGACAGATTTCAAAAGAATTATTCTCAAGTCTGCCGAAAGGGCATGTGGGACAATGAAACAGGGTAATAGTAATAATAGGAAACAAACGGCCTGGTGGACCGAAGAAGTCAAAAGAGAAGTGAAGGAAAAGAAAAGACTATGAAAAAAATACCTGACAACAAGCAAACCAACAGATTACGAAAAATATAAACAACAAAGAGAAAAGGCGAAACGGACTGTGCTAGAAGCAAAAGCAAAGACTTGGGAGGACTTTGGGAAAAGAATGGAAGAACATTATGCGAGCAATCAAAAACTCTTCTACAAGGTATTAAAAAACCTAAAACAAGATAAAAACCATACGTTAAAGCAAATAATGGATAAACAGGGAAAAATACTGACAACAGAAAAAGAAATTATCGAAAGATGGGGTAATTATTTTAAGGAGTTATTGGAAAGTGATAACACAATGAATGACGAGGAAGAAGAACAAGGACAGGAGGAATACGAAACAATTGAACAAGAATATGAGCAAGAAATAACCGAAGATGAGTTGGATAGAGCGATTCATAAAATGAAAATTGGAAAAGCAGCAGGGCATGATGGCGTTTTACCTGAAATGATTAAGTACATGGGAGTAGAGGGTAAGAAAATGCTGTTAAGAATAGTAAATAAAGCTTGGCAGGAAAAAGATATTCCAAAGGACTGGGAGGTATCTGTTATATTACCGATATTCAAGACTGGCGACAGCAAAAATTGCGAAAACTATAGAGGCATATCTCTACTTAGTGTAGTAGAAAAATTATATGAAAGAATATTAGAGGAGAGATTAAGAAAACATTTCGAAAGTAATTTGGAAGAGGCGCAATGCGGATTTAGACCGGGTAGAAGCACGCAAGATCTAATTTTTACGCTAAGACAGTTAAGTGAAAAAACAATGGAACATTCAAAGATGGTGTATTTGTGCTTTATCGATCTTTCTAAAGCCTTCGATAGAGTGCCAAGGGAAAAGATCTAGAAGATATTGAAACAAAGTAGAGTGCGAGAAGGATTATTAAACGCCATCAAGAGTTTATATAAGAGCAGCAGAAATTATGTGCGAACCCACAACAGCAGTTCCCAGGAATTTATAACAACAGTGGGAGTAAGACAAGGAGGCACATTAAGTCCTCTGCTCTTTATAATTCTTTTGGATAAAATTATTAAAGAATGTAAGCAAAACACAAAGAAAGCCTACTGGGGTTGGAATAAACTAAAACCAATATCCTTAACAGAATTAGCCTTTGCAGATGATGTGGTGTTATTAGCTAAAAGCGAAAAGGACTTGCAATTTAATCTAGGCGTATGGGCAGATACATTAAGCAGATATAATATGAATATTAATATAACAAAGACAAAGGTTATGGTTATAGCGAAAAATCATGAACCAGCTACAATTATGTTAGACCAAAAAAAGATAGAGCAGGTAGCGAATTTTAAATATTTAGGAACAATAATTGCAGAAAATGGTAAATTGGAGGAAGATCTGAATAACAGAATAGCGGCAGCGACGAAATTTTACTACGCCACAAATAAATGTTTGATAAGTAAGAAGGAAATATCAAAAGAGACGAAGACGCGAGTTTTTAATGCAGTGTACGTACCCATCCTCACGTACAGTTCAGAAACTTGGACACTAACTCAAAAACAAAAACAAAGAATACAGGTACAGGAAATGAGATTTTTGAGAAGAATAGAGGGTTGTAGACTGATCTATAAAATCAGTAACGAAAAAATCCGAAATAAACTTGGAGTAACAGATATTAAGAAAAAGATGGAGACGAATCAATTACGATGGCTGGGGCATTTACTACGCATGCCAGAAAGTAGATACGCGAAAATAGGATGGAAAATGCAGATAGAGGGAAAAAGAGCTAGAGGAAGGCCAAGAATAAAATGGGAAAAAGAAGTGAGGAAGAGACTAGAAGGAAAAGGAGTCAGCTGGAAAGATGTGCCACAATTAGCCAACGATAGGAAGGAGTGGAGAAAGATAATACAGTAACAGAAAAGCAACCTCGACACCGAAAGGTACAAGAGGAAACGATTAAGAAGAAGAAGAAGAAAGAACTGGATACAAAGTGTACACTATCAGTTGAAGTTCTTACAAAAAATAAATAAATATTAATGTCTAATTTTGCCATTTATGTCGAGAAATTTTAATTTTTTAAGAATAACATAGTTTTAACCGTTTTGAAACTCCAAACATAACTGAGAGTTCCATTAAAAGCAGTAGAATCGTCCGAGTGAATATTGAGACATCCTGTATTTTAAAGGCTCTGTTTTAAGGTAACGATTCAAAAATATAAATGCTCCAATTTTATACCTCAATATAGTATATCTGTTTGTATTTCATGCTTCAGCTTTTATATGAATGATTATTAAATTGTCTGTTATGATTATGATACGTAATTCCGTCTTTGAAAATGATTGGCAAGTATGTGAAGACAATTTCGTTTGAAATTATTATTAATACGAAAAAGGTTTTTTATTTAACGTAAAATAATTTATACACTACACAGAAACGTCGGTCGGAGAAAACAACTTCATTAGAAATTGTATATGTTAAACCTGCTTATAGAGGGGTCTTTGCTTCGGAAGCTAAAGGTCGCAGGTCGTTGCTGGAATTTATTTTATTAAAATCAAATTAAACCAAACAAGTGAATTGTGTAGGAAAACTTATAATTTCCAATTTAAAAATTGAAGTACCTAATCATCCTCATATTCTTCTCCTTTTAACTTCTATGCATGCTCCAAGTCATATTCGTATAATTTTAATGAAGCTACTATACTCAACTTAAAAAACATTTCGCTGAATCGGTTTGTCGTATAAATTGATTTATTATCTGAGCTTGTTCATCCACTCACAAAATACATCATCATATAACAATCGTTTACTTGATTGGAGTTTGGTTGTATTCGAAAATGTATTCACTTTTTAAATAGACGGAGGGACTTCCATAGTAACTAATTGTTTATACCTCATTATAGTAGTGAAACAGTTGCGTAACTGCTTAATTGTTATCATAAGATTAATCCTTTGTAAACACCTAAAACATGCACATAACCCTATTTAGAGATACTAGGTCCAAGTTAACAAAACAGAAACAGTATATGCCCCTTCATTACTACACAAAAAAAGACACACCCGCTAAACGCAAACATAAGGTAAACTTTCAGATCATTATAATTACAATAAAACAATTTGTCATTAAATATTAGATAGTAATTAGAATAATAGATATTTAACGAATAATTAAAATTCTTAGCCGAAATATAACACACAAACATTTCCTGGTTTGAAAGAGGCATACGTGCTATGCACAACAGAATATTTTTTCTGGGTCCGAGACAATTTACATCGCGTATTTGTTTTTGTACACAGACGTACGTAAACTGTCTTGCGATGCTTTGCACTTACGACGTTGTGTGTTATATTAATTTTTTTCTTAATTTACCGTGATTGATGAATAGATTAACTGGTAAAAACTTATAAAATATAATGTACTTAATTATTTATTAACAACTTTGTCAAGAATATTTGGCATGTACTAAAATTATCTGTAGTTTGCCAAAAAAAAGTTTTAAATAAAATTGCTATCGGTACTAAACCATTTGGTAAATTAGATAGAGTAAACCCGGGCAAAAGTCCGCACTTAACGTTCTCAACTCCCTAAGTAAGTAAGTTTTATGTTTAACAGGTCAACATTTTTTTTATGAACACATTAGACACTTCTCATTGCATCATAAAATGGGTTGCCACCAAAAGTAACGAATTCAAATAAAAATATTTTTTTTATGGTTTGATGTAGATTGGTACTTTTGCCCCACCCTATGGGGCAAAAGTCCAAATTGATGGGGCAAAAGTCCGTTTGCGCATTCGTCTAATTAAAATGTTTACATCTTTGACACATTAATATACGGTGTGTTATTTTATAAAATGAAAGTTAATTCTCTT
Source organism: Elmis aenea (assembly GCA_947652605.1). NCBI lineage: Eukaryota > Metazoa > Arthropoda > Insecta > Coleoptera > Elmidae > Elmis > Elmis aenea. Next base: position 1,940,838 of record OX393584.1, read on the forward strand.
CAAAAATACAAAATAAAAGTTCAGTCCTGTAACAAAATTTAAAAAAATATCACATTTAAAAGAACACAAAAAATATTTGACGAATTCAACAAAAATCACAGGCGAACTCGCCGGTTTCAAAATTTGAGCAACTTTCGTGCCACTAGTTGTGGCATTTACTGCACAATCTAGTCCTCGACTGGTGGATCTTCATATATTTCTTAACAACCTGGGCAAACAATTTCGTTTTCCCCTTCTCTGACATGGCTGTTCGTTAAATTATCGTAGAATCTTTCTATTTGGACTTTATTGAAACCTATAATCCTTCCGACGCTTGTCTTTTTGGGCGTTTGAAAGAAAATTTGTGTCGAGAAAAAAAAACTTTTGGTCCAGTCGTCTCCCGCCATTTGTGACTCCTTATTAAAATCGTTTACGATATTATTTTGCGAAGCAAAGTCAAAAGCCAACCGGCGAATTTTTTTTCTAGTAATTCCGTAGAACCTTACGTCCATCTATCTATCTACAGTGATCAGCCAAACTTGCTTCGTGATCAGACGTAAATGTGGATTTGAATCTTTCCAAATTAAATAGACGGGACAAAAGCCCGTGTGCGGCCTTTTACCCCAGTCAAGACTGCGGCTTTTTGCCCCCATGCGTGCTAATTACGATAGAAGTAATATGACGGCATCTTTAGTTTAAGTTAGGAAACGTTTGGCGACATGATTGTGTAGCTAAAATGGAGGGTGTTTATATAAAAAAAGTTGCAAGCCGGTTGTGAGAGACTTTTAAATATCACTGCCTAATAAAAGATCATCGAAAACTATAACAAGCCAAGCATTTTCACACTTAGCTCATTTAAGCAGCGGTTTAACTGCCGATCAAGCTAGAACTATATGTGCCCACCACAGATACTGTATCTCAACTACCTATAATAAAACCTATTCTCTCTTAACTCTCCAGTCCTTCCTATCCCTAATAGGACTTTTACCCCGGTGCGGACTTTTGCCCGGGTTTGCTTTATGTATATTTGAGTTTATTAAAAATTCGGCTGATTTAATAACTGAAATTGTATCCGAATAAGAAAGGCCATCCATTAGCAATGTTTGAAATATCGTTTAGTTCCAATTAGTTCAAAATCGCTTTTTAATTCACTAAACATAAATAGATTCAGACGAGCCCATTCGCACTAAATTTCAATTTTGGAGACGTGCAAAACCATAAGTACGATCAATAACATACAGGGAGAATATCAAGTGACCACGGTGCGAGCTTAGTAATTTTTAACATCAATTGTATGCCTCTCAATGATATGAATCCTGTTTGTTTGCATTGATATCGCAATCTTAAGTTATTTTCAAACGTTTAAATAAGTAAATCATTGAAAATTTAGATCGTTCAGCCCAATTGATATTTGCGCTGGATGATTGCGGAGCAAATAATTTGTGTACGTTACGCCGTCTCTATAATTTATTCTCGGAAATTAAAGCTGGGATGCAGAATCATATTCCAGCTCCGAAAGACGTTAAAGAAAGTCAAAATAATGTATTTGATTAAGGGTACGGCCACTTAGCTTCTAAATAAAATAATTTAATTCTCACAAAACACAATTTTAACGTCATCAGAGATGCTAAACAAACAAAAATGGTGATAATAATGTTCTTCCTTGTACAAGTATTTTATGTTAATTTTGGATTTAAAGGACATTTAGATTAATTCGACAACTAACCCGGTTTCCCAAGTTCTCCCGCCAAATTAAGGTTTTATTATATTTCTGGGATAACCACAACTGCCAAAGTTATATTGCAAGCTAATAGCTCGACTGCTAATAATTTTTATTCAATAAAATTAAGATAACCTAGGTCCTAGAGGAACAAAAATACGGATTCCTACTCCACAGCGCATATTTTTACATAACTTCAGCCATTTGGCCTTTATTACATGTAATCATGTAAAACATTTAAAAGTTACACTGAAATGTAAAAAATCGTCCTCAAAAATTGTGCTTCGCTTGATTAATCTTCTACAGACAGCAAAATCACGTTTTTGATTACAAATCGAAATAGACTGGCGCATTTGGATTGGACCAAAAGTTGCAATGCACCCCGACTTCCGACTTAGGGCATGTACTTAAATAATTTTGCAAATTTTGTGTCACGCAAACAGTTGCATCTTCCTAACCATTGAGAATAGGACACATGTTTGTTTGAACATTTTAACTCAAAATGTTCCATACTACCAGCTCCTAAAATATTTACTATTCCTCCTGAAACATCTTGTTTGTTAATTGAGTTGGGTTTTTGAGATTTTATTTTAAATTGGGATTTGATACCGAAATAAATAATCTGCAAATCAGTTGTTCCCTTTGCCTTTGATTCCATACCTTTCGAGTTTCAATCATAAATTATTATAACAAAAAGATTTTCCATTTTGGGTGTTATTGTAAGTTTTGCGAATACCCAAATATGTTATAGTGTGTTTTTTTCTCATAAAAATAAAAACGTTAAAAGTATCGTCGAGTAAGCTTATAAAATTTTGGACGTCCTGGTTGTTTAGTTTGAGCGGTTTGTAAAAGCAGGCGTGAGATATTTAATATCTAATAGTAAAAGAATGCAAAAATAACATTTTTGTATTCTTTGGTTGACGCCCAAAAAAGCTAGATGTTTTTAAAGCTACAAGTTATACACTGAGTTTTATAACGAAAAACGCGTGCGCTGAATTTTAACCGACGATTCTGTTTCGGAGATATTGGCAGTACGTCGCAAACTCGATACGTAGATAAATGGTCGAGCAATTCAACGACTCGATTTTGGTGAGTCAATCGGTGAGGAATAAGGACGAATACAACTAAAACTACCATAAAATGAACGAGGACAGCATTAACGTTTCGCTGTTGTATTCTTTTTATTTTATATCGCCGCATGAAGCCTTCACCAAAAATTACTCAGGCCCTAGTACAAATTTGTCAAAGTGCATTTTATTTATAGATACAATATATCAGTAACAAGGGCGTGACGAAAGAGGCGCCCGCTAAGGGCGCAACTAGGTTTGGGGCGCAAAACATAAAAAATGTAAAAAATAAAAGGAAGTAAATAGGTATAAAAAAATCCACTATTTCATGTTGTATTTGAAATTTCGGCAATACGCCGCTTTAGACATACGATATCTAGGTACAACACAGCGGAATTTCGCTACTATTAGTAACACTGGTGAGTTCCAATTCGTTTCGAGTTAGATGGCAAAGACTTACAATAGACTCTGTAACAAATGCTCGAATGTTGCTAAAATTATTAACAACATTTAAGTTGGTTGCAGTACTAATATTTTGGGATGCAATATTAGAAAAGATAAAAAAAGTAAATGTAGGGGAAGTTGCGGTAAGATGACGAACGGGGTAAGATGACGAACGATTTTTACAGGCAATCCATCAAAAACTCAAATTCAAAATTTTCACTACCATCTGGAGGTTAGTAGACGAAGTTAATATCAGCTGATTATATTTTAATATAGTTCAAATTTCTTCTGTTAAAAGCAGTTGTTTGTCATCACATGTTCGGTTACAATATTTATTGCCGGTGTTTAGTGTTTTTTTGGAAAACTCAGGTAAAAACAAATTAAATTTTGCTGTAGGTTGTACATTACCTGTGATAGTATTGGTATTCTGTTTAAATTTTATAAATCTTTTGGTAGTTTTTTATGTAAATTAGAAAAACATTTTTAATATGTAGTGGGGTAAGATGACAGGGGTAAGATAACGATTCGTCATCTTGCCCCAGCAACCAGTAAGCACTGTTTTTGGTAATAAAATTTTATTACATCCAGAATATCCATGCCAAGAACCTACAAAAAAAAAGACCAATCGTGGTCAGTGGTCTCAAGGCGCAATGATAGCGGCTATGCACGACATTGAAGAAGGAACTACATCCTGTGATGCAGCTGCTGCAAGATATGAAATACCTAAATGTTTCTGACTATATCAATGGTAACATTGGTGGAGATACTAATGGTAACATTGGTAGGGAGATTTCTGATGAAAACTCAGATGATTCAGACTTTTCTTCAGATGGCAATATTCCGTTGAAGCAAATGAAAAGCTATGCTTTGTTTACGCCTGTAAAAAATGATGGAGAACCTGAACCTTCTCCATCATAAAGGATTGTAAAGGGCAAACTATTTACCTCTAAAGGAACAAGCCCTAGCTGCTCAAAGTCGAAATCTGACACCTCACTGTGGAAAATCAGACTCTTGCCAACTATTAATCGTCCTGTTCAAAATAATAAAAAAAATCTCAGCGAGCGTAATTACTGGCACTCCCATAAAAAATCAACTAGAAGAGAAAGACAGGTTAGCAACCAAGAAGGGAGGAAATAAGAATAAGAAGAAATCGAATCCTAATGAAAAAACGGCTATATCTTCTCAAAAAACTGAATCTTTATCCTATTATTGTCTAATCTGCCACATACAGAACCACCAGCGACAGACTGGATTCAGTGTTGCAAATGTCAAGAGTGGTGCCATGAAGACTGCACCACTTACGATGGCCAAGAACAATTTATTTGTGCTTTATGTATGTAGGCGCCATCTTACCCCATTATGTTCGTCATCTTACCCGCACTGTGGGGTAAGATGACTAAAATGACATTTTTTGTTTATGTTTTTTTATTGTAATATTGGAAGCGCTGTTTAGTTTAAAATCATAGGGAATTCAAAGGTAATTCACCAATGTATGTATTCGTCATTTTTATTTTATTATATCATTTTTCTCTTGGCCAAAACTGAATTTTCTTGTTAACCTAGTCAAATTACCCCAACTTCCCCTACTTTTACAAATCGTTCTTGCCATGTTCCGTAGTTTTCGTCCTTTGAAACAAATGTTAGTTTTGTTTGGTGATATATTAATTAATTTGTAAAGTCTTGTGATGGAAACGAGTGTAAGCTTTATGCCTTATGTTTAAATTGGGCCGGTCAGGTGCAAACAGTTTTCATGTTGCAAGTTTGTTATAGGTTCTGCATATTGATCACAAAGACGTTGCCCTTTATATACATTTTTGCAATTTACAATTTTCCAACAATTAGAAATTAATTGCATAAATGTGATTGTACCCAAAGCATCCATTTTTAAATCATTTTGGAACATTTTCAAAGCAGTTATGTTCTTTTCGTCAAACAATTTAACACAAAGTAATACATTTTGTTGTTGAATTCCTGTGGCACTTAAGACTAGCTTGCTTTAAAACAGGTGCAGTTTTAATTACATTAGAATTTTCTGAATAATAAAGTCACCTTAGGTGTGAAATTTTAGCTTCTAAATACCTATTGATTGTTACTATTGAACGGTGTTCGCAATGAAGAACACTTATTATGACTGTAGAGGTAGAGATACGAAATTTTCTTTAATTATCTTGTTTTAGAGAACAGCAAAGACATTAAAACGTACCGCAAACATGAGCAAATAATGAACGGTCGGCCTTTATCACCACCATTTTTCTCACATTTTGCTGTAAGGAGTCGGCCCGCTAGTACCTATTAACAACGGCCCCGGTTTATTAATTTTGTTTACCAATTTCTGACGGAACCCTTTCTACTACTTCGCGAAATCCGAGTTGGGGAACGCTGAACTAAGGATATAAAACTTTTTTATTTGGAACAAATGTTTTGAATGGCAGTGTATTCAGAAAGATACTATTTTTAAATGATACTATAAAACAGTAACTTCAACATGTTAAAATACGTTAATACAAATTGTTCGTTGTATGATATTCATTTTGGATTTTGACAAGGCACTTTTTTCATTATTTATCGACGTATCAAAGCCATTTATCTTGGTAAAGAACGCCCATTTATGTGTTTTATTATTTAGCGGCGTATCACGGTCATCTGCACTGCACATAGGTACTTTGTGAAATTTTACACGCACCGGTCCCCTATTATTCATGTCTCTACGTTCATATGTAATTAAACTGATTTTAAAAGGGGCGCTTTTAATTTCATTAAATCGGTTGGACGATGTCAGTCGACTAGGTTTTTAATGCAACATTTAATCCATTGGTAATGTTAACTAAAGCCCAGTTGTATTATTCAAACAGGACAAAGTGGTTTTTGCCTTTGAGTTTTATCATTACATTTTGTATCGGTACTATCGGCATTAAAAAGCCAATGTTTCATACACAGGGAGTCCCAAATATAAAATGCGAAAGTTAACTTATTGTATAGCATCCACAGGACAATATTGGTTTATTTTGGACTGCTGAAAATACTAATATCGACTTTAATAATAACGGGGTAGTTTTTCCAAAATCAGCAATGAATATTTTTGTATAAAGTTTGTACGTGCGCTGCAATGATTACGGTAATGCAGTGTGAAACACAACAAGATTAGTGATATCTTATGTAAGCGTATGTATATACCTACATTTTGATACCATAATTAAATCTTTCCTGGTTCTATCCGCTTGTAATTGAAGTTACGAGTAACCTTCATTACTACAAGGGTCGGTTCACACACTTAAAGCTGTGCTATGTGTCGAGTATATACGTGGGAGGGTTTGTGCTTGCGTCAGTTGTGGGGTTATCAGTTTTATTCACTAAATTATTTACATCGGTCTTATTTTGATTCCTTACCGTCATACCCTGGAGCGCAATAAAAAAAACGCAGTGAAACATTCAGCTTTAGCTAAGTAATTTAAAAAAAAAAGGTTAAACACACAACTGATCAAACATATTGGACGAAACTGCAACAAATTTTTACCTTCACGAGTTTTGAATACAAAAGTTGTTTGTAATAAGAAGCTGTATGATGTGAAAACTATTTCAAATATACAGGGTGTTTAATTTTTGCAAAACAATATGCAACTTAGCTATTTTAAATGCAACACCCTGTTGCCTAAAACTAATATTTCTTGAGTTATTACAGTTTAAATATTATTTCTTTAAATTGGTGTAGGTGTCTAGCATTTTTCTTACAAGGAAGGGTCACGATATGTCGTTAGAATAGGATCAAGGTTGTGTTTATTGCATTAAGAACATAAAAACTAAATGTTTTGCAGAGTTATACGTGCCACTGGTCATTTCCTTCGGAAAAATGGGGTAATAATGAAAAGCTGAATAATAAAGGTAATTTTTGCGATCGCGTTGGCCACGGAACCGTCAGAGATAAAATCAAAATTTTTCTATTAACCAATGCACACATCCTTTGCAAGTAAAATGGTGCAAAGTTTTTGAAAAAATCTTAAACGTTTCCGCAGAAAAACGTCAAAAACAAAACCGTTGCAAAAGCGCTATGATTTGAGAAGTTATAGAACTAAATTTATGTGACTTGCATAGGCGTTTAACATGGGGAAACAGTTTTTACTAGGGCCTCGTTTTTCGCGTTTCCGGGACCGTTTAAGATTTTTTCAAACACTTTGCACCATTTTACATGCAAAGGATGCGCCCATTGGTAAATAGAAGAGTTTCGATATCATATCTGACGGTTTCATAGCCTACGCGATTTGCAAAAATTACCTTTGTTATTTAACTTTTTAGTTTTTCCCCTATTTTTCCGAAGGAAATGGCCAGTGGCACGTATAACTGCAAAACATTCAGTTTAGATGTCCTTGATGCAATAAACACAGCCTTGATCAGATTCTAGCGACAACGTATCTTGACCCTCCCTTGTTAGCTAAGACAAAATAATTAATATTTCTGTTATTAAGGCAGCTACAAAAAAGTTGTAAACACAAAAGTTGTTTGGCTTCACAAGCTGCATAATCCTGCAATATTCTTTAATATACCAAGTGTTTGGTTAAAGGAACCGAAAAGCAACTTTGTTATTTTAAATACAATACAAAAAAGTTTGAGATACAAACGTTGTTTAGAATCAGAAGCTGCATAATCCTGCATTATTTTTAAATACACAGAGTGTTTAGTGGTTGAGAACCGACATGCAATTTTGTTTATTTTAAATACAAGTATACAGGGTGGTGCTTTTTTCGATGCTCACCATTGCTATCTTGGAAACGGTAAGAGATACAAGGTCGGTTAAATTAGAGAAAAGTTGCACATTTTTATGGCGATTAAGAATCTGAAAAGAAATCCTGGATATTTTGATTCGTTTTTGATTTATTACAAAAAAACTGAAAAATGTGATTTTAGAAAAATATTATTATCTTCCCTACCATTGACGCTATTTCATTTAAACTTGGTAACTGTATGTTTTTGACCGTCCTGGGTTTGATGACGTCAACAGAAATTTTCTAAGCCTTCTAGATTTCAAGTTGCGATAGTCAACTTTTTTATTTCTTATGGCCGCCATATTGGATTTTTACACCATCAGACAGACAAAAAAATTAGCTTTTCAGATTGGTAACCAACATACCTTTTTTCTTTCAAAAAACTTGTTAAAATTTTAAAATTTGTGTAAATAATTCATAAAATCGAGAATGCTCTGAAAAACAATTGAAATTATAATATAAATCAAAGTGACACAACATTTTATAGGTCTAATGATAACGAAATAAAGATTGTTGGAAACATATTTAGAAGATATGTTAGGCGAATTGCCATTATTAACAATTCAAAATCATCAGTAGTTTCAGCATGAAGGAGCTGGTCATCATTCCCCGCATTGTAAAAGGATATTAATTTAGATGTACGGTTTCAAAATGCATGACTTGGTACGTTTGGTCCTGTTAATTGGCCTCCGCGATCGCCATGTTTAATGCCTATGGATTACTTTTACATTGATGTTGTTTATGCAACCCCAACGGAAAATATTGAACTTCTTCGCCATAAAATCAAAAATGCTTTCGACTCTATTTCGAGACAAACTATTCTAAAGGCAGTGGACGAAATGAATCTGAGGACTAACCAATACATCATACATAACGGCGCGCACTTTAAACAATTTAAATAATTATTTATCTGGTGTTTTAAATTTATTGTCCTTTCGTTATTTTATTAGACCTATAAAATGTTGTGTCACTTTGATTTATTTATTATAATTTCAATTGTTTTTCAGAGCATTCTCGATTTTATGAATTATTTACACAAATTTTAAAATTTCAACAAGTTTTTTGAAAGAAAAAAGGTATGTTGGTTACCAATCTGAAAAGCTAATTTTTTTGTCTGTCTGATGGTGTAAAAATCCAATATGGCGGCCATAAGAAATAAAAAAGTTGACTATCGCAACTTGAAATCTAGAAGGCTTAGAAAATTTCTGTTGACGTCATCAAACCCAGGACGGTCAAAAACAGAAAGTTACCAAGTTTAAATGAAATAGCGTCAATGGTAGGAAAATAATAATATTTTTCTAAAATCACATTTTTCAGTTTTTTTGTAATAAATCAAAAACGAATCAAAATATCCAGGATTTCTTTTCAGATTCTTAATCGCCATAAAAATGTGCAACTTTTCTCCAATTTAACCGACCTTGTATCTCTTACCGTTTCCAAGATAGCAATGGTGAGCATCGAAAAAAGCACCACCCTGTATATTTACGTTTTCTTGTGGATAATTCAGTTGCCTTAAAAAAAAACTTTAAGCATGTCCTATGCCCAAAATCGATCTATCTGAAGTTACAAAACAAAAATTCATATATAAATAATAATAAATGTTTTTTAAGTCATTTGTGTTGTGTGTTGTTAACTTGTGTAGCACACACACTCATCTTAATAGTATGTTGGAATATTACGGTTTTCTGTATAATTGTTTACTTTTCGATAGTTTTTTTCTTCGTTACGTTGGAATAATATTGTGTAAGCCTTGGCGTTTACCAATAAAATATTATTTTTAATCCAATTAAGTGGATAGATGAGTACATAAAATGTTTATACTGTAGCTTCATGAAATCTTTATGTCAGAAATTATTTTTAATAACGCAACAGATGCCCTAATAAAATTATTCTCATAAACGCTACTTCGTCAGCTTAATGAAATATTGAACGCCTACAAGTTTTCATTAAATTCGAATATGTTAACAAAGTTAGTATAATACATCCATCACACACACATACACACCAACACACACATTTGCTTTATTGTGCCATAAAATGCCACTAACAGCTATCGCACAAACACAGGTAAAATAAACATGTCGTCAGTTTTCACTTATTAACGGTCTACATTTTAATTAATAGGTTTCACCGACAATAAAGTAAAATAGTTTAGTATTTCATGACTAAAATTAAGCGCGAAAGACGCGAAAATATTTGGTTGATTTACTAGTAGTGACGAAACAACCGATACACCACCAAAAACGTTTTAATTTGACACCATTTATTGATCATAATTAACCCTATATTTACATATTTACATAAAGTGCATTCATATTTATCGATAACACTGAACCTAGTGGCCGCAGCTATATAAAAATATATCAAAACAAACACAATTTTGCAATTAAAGTAAAATCGATATGCGGTCAACAATACTAGTTTGAAAAGCTATAGAAATAGTTTAAAATTGGGCCAATGGCCAAAAACAAGATTTGAAAATGAATAAAGCAAAAATTAGTACCAAATTTCACATCAACGTTAAATTTACAACATCAAAAGTAATATGTTTGCAATCTTAACTGAATTTTTGTAAAGGGTATACCAAAAAAAGTCAAAACTAAGCTGTGTATGTGCGAAGGCAAGAACTGACGCTGGATTTCTTAAATGCATGCGCTGTTCACAACCAAGATGGTCTCTGGTAGCTACGCATCGCCCTCCCAGTCCCATTTAGTACTGGGTTCTTAAAATATTTACACTTGTGATGCGTATATTTCTATGAACTCAATAAAAACAGATGTAATTTACAATTAGGCATGTCGTTAAAGCGTTCCAGCAGCGACCGATAAATTTATTAGTCCATAGTTGACGCATGTGCATAAACCAGTTGATGTATTAGTTCATAAATTAGTACACGATCGTCTGCTGAAACCTATAATATTGATTGTTTTCAACCAATTTTTGCATGTTAAGATAAGTAATGAGAAAGCCGACGTAATTGTGTTGCTTACTTATGCGCTTAAGCACTTGGTAATCTGCACATCATCTGTCTGCAAACTGTTTTAAGTGAAACCATTAGGGTGGCACGATCTTGATCTCCAATAACAAAAGCTTTAGATAAATAACGGGTTTCACTTTACTTCGAAATTTGCAGAATTAGATTTGACGCCGATAAAAGTAGAAACAAAGTTGTACACACCTGCTGCGCGCTTTGTGCTGTTTTATTACATCACAAAACTACTTCAGTGTTGATACTGCTTCATCTCGATTTTATTTGATTCGATGCAGTATTTATTGAAAATCGATTACTTATATTGCAACATGATGCTGTTGGCTGATGTTTTAAAACGCCAACGTTAAGTACAAAATCTATAATCCGATCTGAAACATAACTTTATTATTTCCACTCTTTTAAACTTATTCATGAACGAAGTTTCTCGGATAAAGCCATAACCATAAACGGAGAGAGATATAGTTTCGTCAGTACATACCGAACTTATAATAAATGATTTTAAGCAATGTCGTCAGGGAAAGATTCAAATTCGAGATCTCATCAATGCAAACTATTCCCTTTAGACTGGACTAAGTTACGTGCTACAAATGCAATTATACGGGAACTATAAAATAGAGTTCCGATCAAGAATATTCGATTAATATTGTTGGTGGTTTATCATCAAGATTACACGAAAAAATTTACGACGTAAACTAATAGCTTTAAGTCGGAATAACAGCGTAAGAGATTGATACAAGAGGAAACCTTGCTACAACTAAAATTATCCTTTAAATTGCTCGCTTGAGGTCGGAGAGTTAACGAACCGATTCGGGATTAGGGTTAATGTCGAAAGGGTTGCTAAAAACTTCATTTTATTCAAAAATAATAGGGAACACCGTCGACCAAACGCTAATTCAAGAAATACGTTTAATTTATGGCTTTCATTTACAAAAATCCTGTGTTCGGTAGTTCGCATAAAAAACTGGGCATAGATTTCCATTGTCTTGTAAAAATTATGTCATGCATAGCTTGGGCACAAAGAGCAGTCAAACAGTATGATTAAGCTTATAACCTTCGAACGTTTTCAAAGGTTTAAGGAGCTGTAAAAAAAACTGTTTTAGGCCGTTTCGGAACAAACCAAAGGTGTGAAGGTCTTGCTTATGGCGTCTTTAACATTTTACAAAACATAAAGACCATAGCAAAACTTTTACATTTTTTCCAAACAAAAATGCAAGGGTATACACACGGTTTTTTCAAAATCTTGACAGCGAAAAAAATTGTTTTATGCCATTTATGAACAAACTGAAGGTGGAAACAGATTTTTTAGGGTGCCTTGAACGTTTTAAAAACATATATCAGGCAGTTTTTTTGTTGTAGATTTTGTTACTAATTAAAGCTTCAAATATGCAAAAAATGTTAAATAATTCAAACACGAATTTTCGTTTTATACCGTTACAAGATGTTACAGATTTGCAGGATGTGCAGGATGTTAGGGCCGAATTCTGTATATAGCAATACGGATTATACGATCCCGATGAAACACAGCCGTTATGTCAAACCACCAAATTTATGAGCCCACTGTTTCCATAACCTATTGCTTATTATTATTCAAGTAGAATATCGTCTTTTTATAATCAAATATCTGTACTTCTAATGTGGTCGTCAGTGGTGGATACTCAACTGATTTGCATTGTAATCCGTGTCCGGAGCGGTTGTTATTTTCGACCCAAATCACCGATGAAATGTTTTATTGAGGGTCGCTTCGCCGAACCAATTACATAACATTTAGTCGCAATACAATATCCTAGTTCCCCATCCTTTCAGTTAGGTTAAGCTGTTATTTATATGCAAGTAAAATATTGAAAAAACAGATTTGAATTGCCGGACACAATGAACGCGTTTAAAAACAAATTTAAAAGAAAGGAGCCGGTATTTTTAGCATGCAAATTTAAAGAAAATTTATAGAAATAGAGACAGGCCGATGTCTTTTCTGTATTTATAGTATTAGTCACAATAATTTGCCCAAAGAAGTTTAGCTGTTATAAATTCTGTAAGAGTCGGTTTCAAACAAAAACGGTGGAGACAACACTGCAAATATACTGAATGAGATTTAAGCAAACGTTTTATAACACTGCACTGAAAACAGAGGGGAAATTTAGACTTCTAAATTTATATCCGAAACAAGAAAATATATTAACAGACTTTCAACATTGATAATATTGTTTTTGTTTTACTGTGCGATTATAAATTAATTATTTACAATGAAAATACAGGCCACATCATGTAGTGATGTTGTTAGTCGTAAATAGCGCTGCAATTGTACTAAAACTAAATAAATAAATTAGAATACAACGAGGTAACAATTTATGTATAATTAACAACCACTGAATTGTATATGCTTTCGGCGGTTTGTTTACTATCCTTAAGCTGTTTATATTTAATTTACTTCGAAACTCATTACAGAATTGTTTATTCCTTAAAACAACTTGAACGCTTCTTGCGGGAATAAATCGTCTTTGATAATAACGAACCAGTGTTTTGATTTGTAATATAGTTTTTGTACGATGGCGTCAATTGATTTACTCCTGTATCTGTGCACAAATGCTATGCAATCGACCGAAAAAGCACAGTCGTCCGAGTATTACACACGCTTCAACCAGCTACCCTTAAAACGCATTTATCACCAAATTTACAGTTTTAAATTGTTCTACAATTCTTTGGATTTAATCTGTTAAAACTTATAACGATCTGGATGTAAAAAAGCTCCATTGAGAGTGCTAACCAATAAGTGTTTCGTCAGGGATAAACACATTTTAAATAAGCTTTACGTGTGATAGTCCTGCATCTGATTTTAAATTATTTTATTTACAGTTTAATAGCAAATATGGCCGTTTATCCTGAAAGCGGCATAAGTCACTTTACAGTAATAAAAAGTGGCGATTGGTTAACGCCAACGCCTGTGCAAAATTAAGTATACCGAGAAAGATATAGTAGCCGAGATAACAAATATAAGTGAATTTTATCTGTAGTTTGCTTAAATCTTTTTATGCACATTAAAATGAAAAACATTTAATGTCTCGAAATAACATAAAAGTGACTTATGGCACTTTCAAAATAAATGGCTATTTTTGGAATTTTGTGAAGCAATATGAATGAGACGCATTCGGAAGATAAATCAACTAATCAGGATGATATTTTCCAGGATTAAATGGCATTAATTTGCCGATAAAACATATCTGAGTAACTTTAGTGGAAATTTTTCGCTGTAATTGTTACACACGTAACCAAAACTTTAACAGGGGAGACGCTCAAATCTCGTGCCGTTGTTACGAAATCTACAATGTTGATGATGACAGCGTGATAACAATGTGTCTGTTTATTGTTGCAGATAACGAGACGACAGCTCTGTTATCGGTTGAAGTTTCACCTCAGCCAAGGATCGCAGAGGGTTCGGTCAAATCGTCGGCAAACGCGGTTTCTGGCACTACCGACACTAGCTTGTCTGAGAGTACAGCATGGTTGGACCACTCAACCGTGGGCACAGAACCAGTGAGACACGGCTTAGGTCGTGGTTTACCAGTCCCGCATTACCACCTGCCCGACTCTCGCTGGGGACCTTTCTTCGAAGAAGGACCTGAGCCACATAATATCACCGCTCGAGTAGGGTCAACTGTCCTTCTCGATTGTCGAATCGGACTGCTCCAAGATAAAACGGTCAGTGGCTACTGTGTTATATTGATTCTCATTGAATTACAAATTTAGGCCATTTACAGGATTCGCAATTCATTACTGTTCTGCGTTATTAAATTAATCGCGCATATATTTGGCAGAGTAATTAACAAATCCGTCCGTGGAAAATTAATATCTACACTGTACAGTACGAAATTCACAGAATATAATTATCTAAAACTCTCTACGCACAGTTTACCTAATTGTTTCGCAAACGCCTACAAATGATTCGACAGATTTAGACTGGCATAAGGATGCGATTAAAACAAATAGATTTTATATCAGCAGCCTTTATTATTAACTAACTTCCACCAGACTCGAACTATACCCTGCAATAAATTACTTGGAAAACTTTTCGGGTAAACTTATTAAAAAAACATGGTATTTTGACTACATTAAAATGTTTTGACTCCTAACCCTGCGACACGCGTTGTCCTTAATTTAAACAACTAATTTTCTAATCTTTATTATTGCCCGCAACAATTGGCTCATCCATAAATAAGACTCCAGTAACTCTTTTTTTAACTGTCTCGATAATAATTTACTTCAGTAAAATATCTATACAACCAATTCCTCGGAAAAGTTATAGTAAACTGCTTTAAAAAAAATTACGTGGTTTGTCACTATGATCTGAAGCTTAACGGGAAAGTGGATGTGTTTACGTCAACAACTGGATTCTTCCGGTCATTGGTAATGCAAGTAATTAAAAAAACAGTCGTACATGACACAACACTTTCGGCGTTTAACATGCATATCTAAATATTGTAATCTCGGCAAAGTTTATTACACATTTGCGTGTCGTATAAGGATCGTTCTCTTGAACAGAACCCGATTCTCGTTGAGAGAATGGCGGTAGCCGGCAAAGTTATGCGAATCTAATATTCCAAGCAGGGCACGTCCTGCATCCATAATTCCATATCTACGCCGACGAGTGTCGCTACGGGGTCGTCTTCGCGATTGTCTGATTAAAACAGAACTATCGAAAGATCTTATCTAGGAAGGAATGAGATCCTTTTTATTTAGTTTTATCCTTTTAATTCGATTGCCGTGGATTATGCTCTATTGTACGTCAGATACGGCTCAAAACTAGTAATTGAACGACAAACTCTTCGCATAAAACCGCTATGAACTAAATATTACCAGTGTTCCAGGAACCTATTTCGTTATTCAGATCACTGCAAAGATACTTTTCGTGACAAACAAATATTAACTTTTTACGGCCTATTCATTTTCGAAGCTCCTTTTCGTAAGAAATAATTTTGATCTGTTCGAAGTGAATATAAGTCAATACCCGACATAAAAAAAAAATCTTAAGCCCGATTGCTTCAAATATACTTATCTTCAAAAAAATGTTGTCTCCACAATTATTGCTATACAGGGTGTGCAAAAATTGGCGGAAGGGCTACACGGAGCGACGTTCTTCGTAAAATTCCAAGTCGAAAATCTTAATACGAAAATGTTGTACCATGCTTCCTATGGCCTCAGGAACCATTTAAAGAAAAAAAAATTGGCAACATTGCATACATTGATTTGCGTTTGGACATTTTTTTATCAGCAATTTTTACTTAGGTATTTACATTTTTTGTTCGAACTGAAAGCCTTCAGTTCGTAAACATAGCTGCAAACTTTTGGGTATCGTAAAACACAAACAAGAAATAATTACGAGAAAAACAGAGATGACAGCTAAGAACAATGTTGCCATATGTATTACTGTCATTAAAATCAGTGATTTACATATTTTCAACACCAATTTTTGAAAGGAAGAACCCTGCTATATATAGCTAAACGATTCATTGCAGTTTTGCGTATGTATATATAATTGATTACTGCTCTTGTTGTTTTACATAAATATTTTAAATTTGATCGCTAAACACACACACCACATGAAAATAGTACACAACTGTGACAAAAAATAGAACACAACAGCATTGTTTAATATAAAAAGTATACACTTAACAAAGAGATGCAGGATTTATTTTTTTTAGTAAAATCACAAAGAATTACGATAATCATTTGGATGTTTACAAATTTTGTGAACGACTATGTTTGTGTTAATTCTACATCATTAATCAATTTCATCACAGCACAATTTACAGTATCGCAGAATAATAAGGCTGTAATAAATTTTGTTGTAAATAGACGTGTTTCCTTTAAAACTGTACTGTCGACACACCTGACATATTGGATACACCGTCCGTCACGTCCAAACAATGTATTCACGTTTCATGAACAAAGTAGAGCAATACAACATTTCTATGTGATTTATGATAATGTTAATTCTGTCTAGCCGGTTTTATGGCTCTCACAAGTTATAATATTATTTTTCGTCCCATTTACAACGAAAGAATTTAGAAAAACAAGGTTTAATTAAATCAGACAATTTATTTGCATCTCGGATAACTCGCAGCTCTCCAAAGAACTAAAAATATCACAAAAATTGTTGAAAGCCCAGCTCCAATTTGTAGTTTCGATCTTGATTTTGTTTGCTCAAAACGATCTACATGTGATATGAAACAAAACAACTAAAAATTAATAACAAACAGAATTGAACTTTATCAAAAACCGTCAGCAGAAACTGTTAAGGAATTTAAGTATTTAAACTAAAGTTTAGTAAAACAAAATGTTGCAGATACATGTATATCCAAACAATGGCAATGGTTTGAATTCCCGCAAAGTAATGGATAACGGTAATCTGGGGAGTATTTACGAACATTCATATCTGATTAGCTTATTTCTCTCTTGGCTGTTTCATACTCCATTTCCGCATTTTCTCTTTTTCCCTCTTAATGAGAATTCAAGATGGGATCAAATGATTTGTTTTACAATTTCGAAATGTGCGCATTAAACAGATTTTGAAAGCTTAATTTTATTGTCACAAAGTTTAAACTTGATAACTGGGCTGACAACGAAAATTTAAGCCATCATCGTATTAGCCGATAACAATTTATTTTTTACTTTTTTACTAAACGTAATACAAAGAAGTTTAATTATTAAGTACTTGAGTACAAGCATTCATTAAGTAAAACTGAATAGTTTAAAAGTATTGTATATAAAACACCCAACATAAAACTGAATACAAATGTAAAAAGCGCTCTACAATTTCTATGCACGAAAAAGATTTTAATTATTTCTTTTTGACTTACAGAAACGAAAAAGTACTTAAATATTATTAATTTCTTAACAAGAATATAAACAAAACGCAAAAAAAGTTAATTAAAACCTAATTTTAAACTACTGTCTATAATAAAAACTTTTAATGATCCCACCTGATGGGTTGATCAAATTTTATTTTCTTGATAACTGAATATTGAAATTTTCCAAAAGCATTTCCTGTGTAATTCCCAATAGACGTCGATATGCATACCTGCAAAATAAAATTTCGATAAAATATTTACTTCCACTTATACAGTAAGATCCACTTTTTAGTAGCAGGACTTTAACAGTCGATAGAAAAACTTATTTTAAAGCGAATATTCCATATCAACATGGGTCCAAAAACGCTTCATTTTGAAGATACAGGGTGTTGAAATTTTCGAAAAAATATCGCTAATGTTTAACCGTTTTCCAACCAGTAGATATATTTAAACCAAATTTGGTATATACAGCACCACCTTACAGGTTACCACAATCGGTAAAAACTGCAAGTCCCACAAGCAACCAGTGGCGGAGTTGTGGGGGTTCAGTTTCAATAAACTTAAAAAAAAAAAACAATACGACCCTGTTCCAAATCAAACTTGAACTTGTTTTTGGGTAGGACATTTTATTCTAAACAAAAAGTGTCTCTTGAGTTTTCTTCGTATCTGCCACCGTTTGACGCGAAATTTGATTGATTTTACTATTTTTGCGAAATTGTTGCTCCTGTTCGATCTAAAAATATCTCGAAAAGCTGAAAATTGCAACTTGCAGAGTAAATGCTCATTAATCGTTAATTTAGGGGATCTTCTTCTTTCATTATTAGTATGTAATGTTATTAATTACTGCAAAAATCGGTAATTACTTCTTTATTACGAGTATTAGCCATGAGATCAAACTTGAGAGCAAAATTTTCGCGAAAATAGTAAAATATGTCAAATTTCGCGCCAAACGGTGGAAGATACCAAGAAAAGTCAAGAAAGACTTCTTGTTAAAAATAAAATGCTCTACCCAATAAGAAGTTTGAGTTTGATTTTGAACAGGGCCGTACTAATTTTTTTAAAAGTTTATTGAAACTGAACCCCCACAACTCCGCCACTGGTTGCTTGTAGGATTGCAGTTTTTACCGATTGTGGTAACCTGTAAGGTGCTGCTGTATTCCAAATTTGGTTTAAATATATCTACTGGTTGAGAAACGGTCAAACATCGATATTTTTTAGAAAATTTCAACACCCTGTATCTTCAAAATGAAGCGTTTTTGGACCCATGTTGATATGGAATATTCGCTTTAAAATAAGTTTTTTTATCGACTGTTAAAGTACTGCTGCTAAAAAGTGGACCACCCTGTATAACTGCGTATGCATTTATGCCAAAATTATTAGGTGTCAATAAAGGAAAACTTTTAATAATTAAAAGTAATTATTACTCAAGCATATTGTTCTTTACACGAATCGTAAGGATTTATAAAACAATTTTGAACGCCAGGACTGTCCTCAAATAACTTTAATATATTTTGATACAGCTATTTCACAACGAATTTGTACGAATTCAATTAATTAAGTTCTGCAAATGTAACTTCGTCAGCCTCAAAAATCCATTAATTAGTAATTTTTAACAATTTAATAGCCAATGAAATTAAGTTTCTACTTTAACAAGCGTGTTATATCGCATAATTAAACTACAACGTAGATACAAAAAAAGTTTGATGTTAATTAAATACTTATGTTTTAATTAAGATAATATTTGAAACAAAACAGTAATTTGAAATACTACCCCCAAGCTACCTACAGATATATTGATAGTTTATTACATAACAAGAGTTGTAAAAGGAATATTACGCACTAGTGGAAAAGTTACGCACGGAGCGAGTACGTAATTGCTTTACAACTCGTGTTATCTAGCTTTTTTTCTGCGAACACGTAATACCTACGGATTTAACGGCTTTTTGGCTAATACACACATGTAATTACGTTGTCTTGTCAATTTTGACGTAAGCCTACTTTGGCATTTCTAGACAAGTGTGCGTTTTGCTTACGGTGTGTTAGGACTCACTTACCATGCATGCAGGCTGTGCGGTAATTCATTTACATTAGTGGTCGTAGGAAAAAATCGTTTTGACTGATGCACGGTGTTTAAATATTTTGACTACGTGGAATTTTTAGTAGAACATCCTGTATACTTTTTAAAATCCCTCCATTATTTCTGGTTACTTTGTTAGAGTTTTGTTGCATATTGTTAAAGTTATAAGCATTATAATAATTAATAACTTTGTAATTTTTACCCTTCTACTCCACTAAAAAGTCGTAACCTGACATTTACAAATCAAAACTCAAGTTTTTTATATTTGCCCCGAAATTAAGGCACTAGACACCCTGTTCATAGTAAGATAACTAATTTGAAGTACGTATCAGTGAATGGAAATTTTAGTTGTTATCACAAACAACCCCGGAGTGGCTGCTAGTATTATACTTAATATTTAATTAACTAAGATACATAAACTATTAATAACATCTTGTCGAAAGTTGTAGTGAATTTAATCGAAGCGTAAATTCTATTTTGTCTCCATCCACAATTAATAGAGAAAGGCACTTAAAAGATGTTTACTTATCAAAATTAAACAGACGACTAATATTGCACTCGATATCTCTTAAAACTCTAATAATCCGACTACGCTGGATTATTCTAACTTAAACCCGAAGCTTGTAATACAGTTCGCGTAAAATTAAATATTTATTTGCTAAATAAACTTGCACATCTCAGGTAAACATTTGCCAAGTTAACAAATATGGAAGTTCCACGATGCTTGTTTGTTCTCTGTTTTTATTGTATAGTGCGGTAACTTCAAAGTAATAGATCGTGGCTGAAGTTTGAGCAAGTCGCAAATTTTTACGAATCACTTATCAAAGTATATTTTAAATAAAAATTTGAACAGCAAATAATTAAGGCTATAATGTGTTTATTTAACCCAAAAAAAGTATTTGTCTAGTATAAAACGCTAAAGTAGGTCATACATATGTTTTTTTGTGCGATCGTACTAGAAACAGTTGTTTGACGAAAGCGTTAGCAACCATAAAGTACTGCATTTTCGGCCCTATCCTTAGCAACGGCCGAAATAGTCTTTTTCGGCCGCTACAGCGTACGAAAAAGATCATTTGCATTAAGCAGAACGGAAAGCGCATGTGCGTGTCTGAATATAAGTTCTCTGAAATTATGGCTTCCCCGCTAAGGGTAGTGACGTAGAGGTCTTTAGGTTGTTAACTGTCAGGTAGTTTATAACCTAATATTTTAATATAATAATAATTGTACTAACTGTCAATTATACTATGTATGATATGGTACACGTTATGTAGTTAATAATTAATCAATGTTTAAATTTATGAATAAAACATTACAATCGCACCAAAAAAGGTTATTTAAATTATGTACAGAATTATGCAAGTACGTTTCCACCGCTAACAGCATACACCGTCATCTGTCAGTGACATAATGTCACGTAGTTTCTAACCTATATTTTTGAAAAATACTAAAAATTTAAATTGTTTTTAATTCGATCGCACAAAAATTGAATATGCACCTTGGGCAAAACGTACACGTTTTGGTCTTGATCGATAAATATCTATTATTTAAAAAAATCGCTTTTCGCCGTTTTTTCCGTACTTTTTTTGTAGCCAACTAATCACGAAATATTAAGAATAAATGAAGGGTTTTGGGTGAAAACAAGGAATGTCAATTTGTATTAGATCTTCACAATTCGATTTTTAAGATTTTTAAGTTTACTATATTATTATAAATGAGTATCACCTAATCAATGAATGTGAAAAATAATTTTTATTCAAACTATATTAATTAGTTATTCTAAGTGACCTGCCAAATTTATGGTTCAAAATAAGGAATGCCAATGAAAAAATACCATGTGTCAACCATTAATTATACTTATTTGAAACAATAATAAACTTAGGATGTGATTAAGAATTATTTACACAGTTATTAGATTTTACATGCAGTTAATCATTTTTGAGATATTCGATTTTAAAATCGTACACAACAAAAATTAAACCATTCAAAACCGAATGCATAATTAATTTCACTCTTTATTTTAAGCAACTCGTGTTTGTGAAAGTATAATTAGGACGGATTTAAATATTTATCGATAATGATCGGTTTTTTGAAGCGGCCCTTTTTTGTTCTCTTCATATCAAAATGGTGTATAATGCAATAATTAAAGTTGCGTTAAATTATAACCTTTGTGAACAAACTAATAAATACAAAGTCGTTGATATGGAGGGCTGTACACGAACGTAAAGGTCTATTTTACATACATTTCAATTGCTAAGTAGAAGAAGCTCAAGCTTGCATGCAGAGTGCACAGATTTCAGGTTTGGCGGCTGTCGAATCGAACGTATGTTGTTGCACAGATACTTGTAACAGCAGCTTATAGCTTGCATATACTGTATTATATATCAGCACTATCGTTTCTTTCATCCATATTTAATGATAACATCCTGCGGATATGAAAACTGACCCTCGCTACAGTTTGTGGCGTCCAGGAAAACCCTACCGAGTACCAGGGTAAGTTACTAAGTTATCCACCGAGCCAAGAACAAAATATGGCGAAACCAAAATTTTATTTTTTAACGCCACTCATTTTTGCGTTTTGTAACAATTTTATTCCTTTAGAAAAAATATCTTCACGCCGTAGTACAGGGAGCAATGGCTTAAATTTGCTCTCGGTTCGGTACAACTCTGAAACTAACCGATAGTTAACTGTTATTTATTTTATTTATTTATTTAGTCATGAGTCCTTCTACTGTTAGGTGTAGGACTGTTGAGTTGTGTTGTGCTGATTTTTTTCCATGTTTTTCTGTCTTGTGCTAGCCTTTTTATGTCTTTCCATTTGATGTTTCTATCCGCTGCTGCTTTTTTAACTTCGTCGTGCCAGGTTTTTCTTGGTCTACCTCGTTTGTTTTTTCCCTGTGTTCTTGCTTCATATGCTCTTCTGGTTAACCTTTCTTCTTTCATCCTATAAATGTGACCCAACCATCCCAGCTGCCTTTCCTGTATTTTTGTTTCAACTGATTTTATCTTTAATTGTTCTCTATATGTTTCGTTTCTGATTCTGTCTTTTTTTGTTTTTCTTTGGATTTTTCTTAGAAATCTCATTTCGGCTACTATTTTTATTTGTTAGTGCCCACGTTCCACTTCCGTATAAAAGTGCCGGAGTTACTACCTTTTTGACCACTTCTACTTTTGTTGTTTTTGGGACTTCTCTATTTCCAAAAAAATTTGTTCCTAAAGTGTTAAATATTCTTCCCACATTTCCTGTTTTTTCGCTTATTTCCTTGTCCATTCCTCCATTATTCTCTATGATCACTCCTAAATATTTAAAGCTTTCTACCTGTTCTAACCTAAGCCCATTTAAAGTGATGCTATGCCCTTTGTTTTCTGTTGTAACGATCATAGTTTTAGTTTTTTCGGTATTTATTTTCATATTAATTTTTTCCAATTCCAGGTTTAGAGTTTCTAAATTATGTTGCAGGTTTTTTTCTGTTTCCGCGACCAAGACCATGTAGTCTGCGAACATTAGCTCCGTTATGTTAATTTTTTCCATTTTCCAGTTGCCTGGGTGAAACGGTCTCATTTTTTGTTTTACTTCTTTAATTACCCCATCTATGACTACTGAGAATAATAATGGGCTGAGCACGCATCCTTGTTTTAGACCCTCTTTTGTTTCAAACTCTTCCGATTCTTCATTTTGCGTTCTTACAATATTAACTGTTTTTTCGTACATCGCTTTTATTATGTCAATTGTTTCTATTTCTATTCCCTTCTTTCTTAGGCCCACCCATACTTGTTTTCTTTTGATTTTATCGAATGCTTTTTCCAAGTCTTAACTTAACCGATATAAAGCCTTGACTTGACGCTCGTGGTGATACTAAGATGTGAAATGTGTTGCTATTTGAGAATTATTCCGAACTAAGCTTATAAATTAAAACCTTATTCAAAGTAAATACAAAGCGGGTTGGCTAATTGTGCTAACTTATGTCCTGTATCCGGAAAAATTAGCGGCGTATTATAAAGAGACTAGTTAAATTAAAAAGTTTCGCTTCATACTTTAATTGCAAATTACTTGGGGCTAACAGAAAATACATTTTTGCATGCAAATGGGTCGGCCACATTATACAGCATTCATAAACAATATTGCTCACGCACTGAAGGGGGAAACGAGGCCCGGGCTAAATAAATTATTAACAATTAACGAGACTATT
Organism: Elmis aenea; assembly: GCA_947652605.1. Lineage (NCBI taxonomy): Eukaryota > Metazoa > Arthropoda > Insecta > Coleoptera > Elmidae > Elmis > Elmis aenea. The sequence continues at coordinate 1,964,903 of OX393584.1, forward strand.
TCTATTAAGAAAGTTAAGAGTTACCCGCGCAAGGCACTCCAAAGTACGTGTAAAATATCTCGACAACGTTTTATAGATCCCCGGCCCATGGCAGTCGTAAACTATGTCAGCAAAGTATAATACATCAAAACAAGCTCGGCGGGAAACGTTATCTATCTACGTTTCATTTTGTGCACAATTTGCCTCCGCGTTAATTATAAGGATATATAAAATTTCTTTGTCCCATCTTACGTGGACATGCAGGCCGCTGTAGAATTAATATTCACGACAGCAACAGTAGATTAGATAAATAACAGACTATTCATTAGGGGAGGAATTTTATTAACGGCATAATTTTTATAACGCTATAAATTTTGTACCTGCTTAGAACCGATCGCAGAGCATGATAGTTTTGAAGCGATTCGAGAATTCACCCACTATCTCCAATTTTCTCTACCTTGGCGATTAAAACGTTGTGACGAAGAGTACGTAACATACGAAGGGAGTTTTTTACATTGTGTGTTTTATGCATAAATAAAGTTCTTTTAAAATGGATCAACTAACTTAGTCGAAGCCGTTTTTGTCAATTATAGCAAAAGACGCCCAAGCGTCGATACTTTTTTTGCAATATATACCGAATAAATGAAAAAAAAACATTAATACCGTAAAACAACACCCCTATAAAATACAATAACTAGAAAACTATTAAAGTCATGGTTCTAAAACTAGCTGAGCATGTTTAGCTAACAAAGTCAAAGCCGTTTTTGTCAATTTTAGCAAAAGACGCCCAAGCGTCGGTACCTCTTTTGCAATATATACCGAATAAATGAATAATAATATTAATACCGTGAAACAACCCCGTATAATATACAATAACTAGAAAATTATTAAAGTCATGGTTCTAAAATTACCTGAACATGTTAAGCTAACATAGTCGAAGCCGTTTTGGTCAATTTTAGCAAAAGACGCCCAAGCGTCGGTACTTTTTTGCAATATATACCGAATAAATGAATAATAACATTAATACCGTGAAACAACACCCCGTATAATATACAATAAATAAAAAATTATGAAAGCCATAGTTCTAAAATTACCTGAGCTAACATAGTCGAAGCCGTTTTTGTCAATTTTAGCAAAAGTAGTCCAAGCGTCGGTACCTCTTTTGCAATATATACCGTAAAAATGGATAACATTAATACCGTAAAACAACACCCCTATAAGATACATTAACTGAAAAATTATTAAAGTCATGGTTCTAAAATTATCTGGGCATGCTTAGCTAACATAGTCGACGCCGTTTTTGTCAATTTTAGCAAAAGACGCCCAAGCGTCGGTACCTCTTTGGCAATATAATACCGCATAAATGTATTATAACATTATTACCGTGAGACAAGACCTCGTATAGGATACAATAACTAGAGATTTATGAAAGTCATGGTTCTAAAATTAGCTGGGCATGTTTAGCTAACATGGTCGAAGCCGTTTTTGTCAATTTCAGCAAGAGACGCCCAAGCGTCGGTACCTCTTTTGCAATATATACCTTATATGAATGATAACATTAATACCGTAAGAACACCCCGTATAAGATACAATAACTGGAAAATTATTTAAGTCATGGTTCTAAAAATTACTTGGGCATGTTAAGCTAATATATTGCTTGTGTGTTGGTAATAATTAATCTACAAAGTATATATTTAAGAATTTATTTCATTAAGACCAACACTCGCTTTATCTTATCACGTAGTATTTTCCTCTATCCTGCTTCCACGTCAATATAAATTTTTTGAATTCAAATTCACGTTCATGTTCCAACAATAAATCACTTCTAAAGTGATCCATTCGGACAGCAGCTTTAAGTTAAAACTATTTTAAGCAGTACTACAAAGCATTACAAAGAATTTATAGCGTTTGAAAAGTAATTGTCCTTGCGAGAAATATGATATTTTTCCAGGGTCCTCGCTTTGTACACTCAAGTATTTTTAAAAAGCTTTCAAACAGTCGCTTTGACGACAAAGTGGCATCAAAACTTTTAATCGTCAAATAACAATGCTAAATCAAAAATAATTTTCAACAACAAGCTCATGAAAAAAACATTTCGACAATTTTTTGTTCCTTAAACGTTTCTCGAGTGAATAGCCAATAAGTTGGTTGAAAATATGGGTGTTTTTGATTCCTGGAAATATATGACATGTTATAACACTTATTCATAGCCAGCTTGCTAGCTTTAAAAGGAAGCGAACCTGTTACATTGTGAAAAGTGTCTAGATCGGTAGAAAACAGCCTTGCATCGTGGCTGTAAATATTGATGCAGTATTAATAATTTTCGTTTTGTACTTTATAATTTCCTTATAAATTATTAATATTGTGCAATGATGTACATTACTGTTAACGATATTACTGCCTTTAAGCGGTTGTTTATTTTCTTTTTTAGTCACGTTCTTGCCGTTAGGATATCTATAGATAGACGAGCAAACATATATGGAGCTGCTAATAGCATAACACATCAGACGAACTAAAAAACTAAAATTATGTCAAAACTTTAATTGTCTCTTTTTCTTCTTAATCGATTCCTCTTGTACCTTTCGGTGTCGAGGTATGCTTTTCTATTTCTGTGTTGTTTCTCCACTCCTGCCTATCGTTAGCTAATTGTGGCACATCTCTCCAGCTGACTCCTGTTTCTTCTAGTCTCTGCCTCACTTCTTTTTCCCATTTTATTCATGGTCTATTTCTTTTTCCCTCCATCTTCATTTTCCAACCTTTTTTTCGCGTATCTACTTTCTGGCATGCGTAGTAGATGTCCAAGCCATCTTAATTGATTCGCCTCCATCTTTTTCTTAATATCTGTTACTCCTGGGTTATTTCGAATTTTTTCGTTACTGATTTTATCAATCAGTCTACATCCCTCTTTTCTCCTCGAAATCTCATTTTTTGTGCCTGTATACTTTGTTTTTGTTTTTGAGTTAGTGTCCAAGTTTCTGAACTGTACGTGAGAATGGGTACATAAACTGAATTGAAAACTCTCGTCTTAGTTTCTTTTGATATCTCCTTCTTACTTATCAAACATTTATTAGTGGCGTAGTAAAATTTCGCCGCTGTCGCTATTCTGTTATTCAGATGGTCCTCCAATTTACCATTTTCTGCAATTATTATTCCTAAATATTTAAAATTTGATACCCGCTCTATTTTTTTTTGCTCTAGCAATATTGTAACAGGTTCTTGTTACATTAAAATTCATATTATATCACTTAATGTATCTGCTCATACATCTAGATTGCAACTGCAAGGCCGATTCGCTTTTAGCTAATAGCACCACATCATCTGCAAAGACTAATTCTGTTAAGGATATTGGTTTTAGTGTATTCCAACCCCAGTAGGCTTTCTTTGTGTTTTGTTTACATTCTTTAATTATTCTATCCATAAGAATTATAAAGAGCGATGGACTTAATGTGCCTCCTTGTCTTACTCCCACTGTTGTTATAAATTCCTGGGAACTGCTGTTATGGGTTCGCACATAATTTCTACTGCTGTTATATAAACTCTTGATGGAGTTTAATAATCCTTCTTCCACTCTACTTTGTTACAATATCTTCCAGATCTTTTCCCTTGGCACTATATCGAAGGATTTAGAAAAATTGTATTTTTATGTAATCTACCTAGTTGTGCAAGAAAGCAGAGGAACAAAAAAAAATTTTTTTTACTGAACTATCTTCCAACTTATAACGTTAATTCAAAGATTCTCTATTGCCGTATCCCTCCATGAGCAAACGATATTCGAACAATTTTTATATTAGTCTAAGGGAGCTGCAACTATAATCATTAGAAAATAAAACATAACACCAAAGTAGCAGCAACGCCAATAGCTCGGTTTGTTGCGAAAAGACTACCTTTAAAGTGTAATGAAACTCGCGAGTGTAAACATGGGCAAAGTTTCTGTAATCAAATATCTTGGCAACGCACGCGAATCTACTTTGAAGGGCGAACTTAAAAATTTAAAGTAATTTTAATACGCACTTTTATCTCCAGCCACGTTAGATAAGCCTTTAGATCGCTTTATGCTTTGTAAAGGTGCCTTCTTAAAAATATTAAAATAACACGCTGTATTCTCTTTGTAACATCCTAATACAATATTCACGGCCGTCTCGAGGGGCTGAAGCTAAAGTGGCAGTGGACACGGCCTTTGTTCAAGTAAACGACACAAAAAACGCAAAACATTAACATTTTAAACACAACAAAATATCTGATGGACCAATCAGCGTTCGTCTATGTACAAGGATAAATAAAACAGTTTTATTTTGTAGTGATAATTGTTAAAATACAAATAGGTAGTTTATAAAACTATTGCAACAACTTTTTTGTTTTATATTGTGACACCCCGTTATAATTGCTCTACAACATTTAAGGGTCCAATCACATCACTACGACGATTACGAGCCATAATTAAAAACAATAAAGATAAGAATATTAAGGGTAAGCCATTCGTATCTGGAACATTTAAATATGAAATGTTCAAATCTAGAAAATGCACCGTTAGAATCATTCAAATCTTGAATCGTTCAACGCTGGAATCTCTCAACGCAGGAATCATGCAACGATGGAACCGTGCAACACGGGAATCGTGAAATTGACTAAGCATTATAATTACCCAACTTTGACCCGATTTGTAGCTCTTGAGTTACCATTAACACGATGTTTTTATCTTGCACTATACAGTAGTTAAATCAAAATACAGGGTGTGACACAAAAAACGCCGCAAGCCAACACTTCATGCGGCTCCGTAATAAGTACTCTTTCCCAACAGTGCGACCGATGTATAGAAAGTTCCGTTAAAATATAAAGAAAATTAACATTTGATGTAAATTTGGCCTGCATAATGTACAAGCAACCCATGAATTTCTCCAAAACCTCTTTCTAATAAATTATATCGGAGATGAATCCTATATACACACACAGAAATTTATTTTGACAACTTTAATTCAATTAAAACTGGAACTACCCTAAACGGAATTGTTAAGCCAACGTGTAAAGTTTTCAACGGTAAATATTGAAAATTCTCCGTTTAACTGTGTGAGAAACCTTAACACAAAAATTTAACTTTGATATTGAAATGCGACTCGATGAAAGTCAATACCTTTACCGATTTTTCTAAGATTTAAATTTTTCAACGAATGCAGCGCGAGTTATTTTTTAAATTGCCTGGCAACCTTCGGAATACAATATTATTCGGGCCACACATGATGCTGGTCTCATAAGAACCTTTTCAGATGTATTCCACCGTTTACTTCGAGCACTGCTTTAAAAACCTTTTTAATAGAATCGAAAAACTACAAACAGTTTTTAACGCATTGATTTTATAAAGTTATAATTGTTAAAATCGTTTGACAAATTACGGTTGGATTGTTAGAAAAACTCTGGAATAAGTGTGCAGCCGAGACGAGTTACGTCCAAAAATAAGTTTTAATCGAGGTTTCCGTCTTTGTTTCATGACTACTGAGCCGCCAAGAGGGTATAACATTTGAGAGTTTTGTCACCGGCCGCGAAAAGTGCCAGTGAATGCAATAACGTTAACAACATTAAAAACTAAACAACCGTAATAAATTATAAAAACTTATCGAAATATCTAACGTGACAAATTTAATTCGATAACGGAGGTGACAATTTTTACGTTAGCATGAAAACGAGGCACAACACGCAACCAACCATTGCTTAAAACAACGGAAAATAACATTCTTAAACGACATTTTTATCGTAAGACGCGAGAAAAATGAAGAATAAATTTGTAGGGGCATATTTCAGCGGTAGCGCTCCCTAAAATTTAGGATAGCAAACGATAAACAAGTTCTGTGAGAATGTATTAAACGTATCGTATGTTATAGCACATAAAAGGACAATATTTAATAAGTAGCACCCTTCCTGTACATAAAAAGGCTATAAATATCTGAAAACCATTGACAGAGGACTAAGGATAAACGGCGAGTTTTTAGTCTTTGCATTTTATGAAATATTTCTTTGCACATTCGGTTTGATACACATACTTAATAGCAAATTCCACAAAAACCCAAGCCTCTCTTCATTCTTGGCGCGTTATATACTCCAAATCGTTTTTTTTTAAATTTTGTACGTAAAATTAAATTACTGAAATAAAACTACAAGCTTTATTCTTCTTCTTAATCTGTTCCTCTTGTACCTTTCAGTGTCGCGGTATGCTTTACTATTTCTGTGTTATGTTTCTCCACTCCTGCCTATCGTTAGCTAAATGTGGCACGTCTATCCATCTGACTCCTTTATCTTCTAGTCTCTGCCCCACTTCGTTTTCCAATTTTGTTGTTGATCTTCCTCTACCTCTTTTACCCTCAAACTTCATTTTCTATTTAATTTTTGCCTACCTCTTTCTTAATTTCTAGGCTTTTCCTGATTTTATCGTTGCTTATCTTATCAATTCTTCTATTCTTCTCAACAATCTCATTTCCTGTGTTTGTACCCTTTGTTTTTGCTTTCGTATTAGTGCCTAAGTTGCTGAACTGTAATTAGGAATTGGAACGTAAACTGAATTAAATATTCGCGTTTAACTTTCTTTTGAGATCTCACTTACCAAGCATTTATTAGTAGCGTGATAAAATTTCGTTGCTGTAAGTGTTATAAAATCATCGTTTTAGGTGTAACACAACAACGCCTATAGGTACTGATACTGATGTAACAATATTAAAACATTGCAAAGATGATGGGAGATGACTATTCTATTATATTTGATCCAAATTGCTATGCGTTTGTTATTCAAGAGTTAAAAGAACGACAAGGAGCTACTTACGGAGAATACAGAAACTTTTCCTTGCTAAAGCATAAGTGACAGAAATCATGCAGGCATTTTTCTTTGATAATACTTTACTTTGACAAACGGCGCCTTCGTTAAAAGTTTAACATTTATGAATGGCGTGTAATGCCCGGTAAGAATTTTTACCTCTTTATGTCAAATTTTTAATGCGCACTGTAATTGCACATCAAACAATGAAACTCACTCACAGCGCTTTCATCTTTTTATACTTTTAGTATCAAATTAATTTCAAAAAATCGCACGGCACATTTGTAATTCAGTTTTATACGCGTGCAGTACATATGTGAGCGTGAATTTGCGTAAAAATGATTGTGTGGGGGCGTTTAGGTGTCAAATTGCAAACATTTATTAACATACTTTATAATAATTATTATTTTTGCTCACCGAAAAACGTGGATTTTAATCAATATTTCCCATAGTGCGTGGTGCTATAATCGGCTTCTCCTTTCAAATGTTCCATGAGCTATATCACATAACATCAAGTGTAAAAGCTCGGAAAGAGTAATCACTACGACTGGACCAATTCAATCATTGAAAATTGGAACAGCCTAGCACCAAGTTTACTGGAGTCACTCATCAATTACTTGCCAAAACTAATTAAAATTGTGCCAATGATGCCAAAATACATCGGTAAATTTACTAAAAATTGATTTTTTAAATTTAATGTAAACCGCCAAGACTTTTGCAGCAAACTTTAATTATTAACGTTCTTAATGTTGTTCAAAACACAAAGAAAGCCTACTGGGGTTGGAATAAACTAAAACCAGTATCCGTAACAGAACTAGCCTTTGCAGATGATGTGGTGCTGTTAGCTAAAAGCGACAAGGACTTGCAACTCAATCTAGACGTTTGGGCAGATACATTAAGTAGATATAATATTAATATTAATATAACCAAGACAAAGGTTATGGTTATTGCGAAAAATCATGAATCAGTTACAATTATGCTAGACCAAAAAAAAAAGAATTTTAAATATTTAGAAACACAAATTGCTGAGAATGGTACATTGAGGAAGATCTGAATAATAGAATAGCGGTAGAGACGAAATTTACGCCACTAATAAATGTTTGATAAGCAAGAAGGAGATATCAAAAGAAACGAAAACGCGAGTTTTTAATGCAGTGTACGTACCCATTCTCACGTACAGTTTAGAAACTTGAACACTAACTCAAAAACAAAAACAAAGAATACAGGCACAAGAAATGAGATTTTTGAGAAGAATAGAGGGATGCAGACTGATCGATAAAATCAGTAACGGAAAAAATTCGAAACAACCTAGGAGTAGTGGATATTATGAAAAAAAGGAGACGAATCAATTAAAATGGCTTGAACATCTACTACGAATGCCAGAAAGTAGATACGCGAAAATAGGATGAAAAATGAAGCTGAAAGGAAAAGGAAATAGAGAAAGATCAAGAATAAAATGGGAAATAGAATTAAGGCTGAGACTGGAAGAAAAAGGAGTCAGCTGGAGATATGTGCCACAATCAGCTAACGATAGGCAGGAGTTGAGAAACTTAACACAGAAATAGAAAAGCATACCTGGACACCGAAAGGTACAATAGAAACCGATTAAGAAGAAGAATATTGTTGATACTTTTTGTTATTTTCGAAATATCCCAAGGCTATATTAGCAGCTAACGGCTTAAGCTATTGCTGCAACATTGATTTTTTTAACTTTTGAATTGTTGATATTTTAGTTATAACTAAATATATTAATATTCAAAATGATTCGCTTAAATAATTCAAACATTTACAAGGGGCTTTAATATAGGTTTCGTTCAAGTGATGTCATGTAAAAAACAATAAGTCAGAGTTTGTATAAAGCGTCAATTATCTATGTAAAGCCTTTTGCGACATTTTGCGATTGTATGCGTCATTTTGTTTTCGGCATTCGGGCTAATATTTTGATTACGCAAATTCCTGAGCTTTAAAAGGACTAAGTCTTATTCTGTCTTTCTATCATCTGCATTTTCTCTGGTGTTGTAATCTACATATTTTATTCATCAGAAAATGCGCGACAACCTTTTCTAAAATTCTTTTTATACCTGCTTAGTAGTAGAATGTACAGCATCTGGTACTCGAAATCACTTATATAAATTATCAAACATCCTCGCGAGGACGCGCAGTTTTAAATTGTAATCTCGTGAATCCGGGAGATGCAGCCATAAATTTTCATTTCGTTACTAAATGAGTTCAAACGAAAACCATGCCTTCAAATTAGTGCTAACAATTAAATCAATAAGTAAATGTACACAATACAACTCAGACCGTTTTTTGAAGTTTTATAGAATGGAACACAATGACGATTTCTAACTTTTTTTTTACCATAAAAAATCAGAAGAAATAACAAACGCATTACAAACAACTTCATTGACCGAACATATATTGTATAGGAGAATAAAACGAAAAATCGGCGCTGGTAAAGAGGTCGTGGCGAAAACCGAAAATTTTTATTACACTACCACAAAGCTAATGACTTTCTGAGCACTACATCCTGTCAAATACTAACTTATGTTTACTGCTAATATATTCAGGACGAAGTAGGATTAAGATTTGCGGAAAAATACGAACCGTAGCCAAACAACCAGCTAATAAATCGTACAAAAGACATTTATCGAATAAAGTCGAAAAGCAAAAGGCTTCAGCACACTGCACTACGTAAACTGAAAAAGCACAGAATTAAAACGAACGCGTTAAGTAAGCCAAAGTTACCAATAAAACAAACCGTTTTTGACCAGTTTATAATGAACAATGGATTTTTATTCAATCATGTTAACTATTACTGGAATGTTAAGGTTTTTTTTTTTAAAGCTCCGTCGGTTTTAAAACAGAAAAATGATAATCGAAAAATTGTTAACTGCAATTGAAGAAAAATGGCCGAGATCAAATCGTATTTGTAGCTGCAAATAACTCCACTTTAAGTCAGTGAAACAGTAAACGAAATTCAGTTCTTACTTTGATCAAGTTTTCTTGTAGTAACAACAACATTTTTTATTACCATGTCCACGCTTTAGCATCAAATTTTGTTTTTATCCAAAAAAATATTACCCATTGTCCAAATTAAATTATCAGGGTAAAGCGCTCTAGTTTCTGCAGATATCGTTGATGGACCCGATAACCACATTCGGGTGAAATGCAACATGCCTGGGGTATCCTCCCTCTAAGCGGTTTGTCGATACATATCGTCGACGTGTTCAATAAGCAAGGGATGGAGAAATTACCCTTATCTACGTAAAACGCGCAAGATTAATTTGTCTTTAGGATTTATGAAACGTTGTCCCATCTAACCCTATACATCTCTAAATTTCCGAGACAATTACAAAGATTGAAGCAAGATGGTGTAAGGATATGTTGTTGTTAGTGAAAAAGGGGTTTACAATAAACAAGGTTAAATCAAAACTGATGCTGAAAATGCATATTGAAATACTACAGCAAACTTAAAAAAAGACAACGATATAGGAAGAGAATATAACATGAGAGCAAATATATTTAACCCTACCTATCTACATCCAAGCCAGAAATACTCGCCTAAATAACGTATTTTCTGTGTTAATAAAAATATGGTACGCATTTACAGTTTCTTTTAAAGCTACGAATATACATAGATTGGTTCAAAAATGGCCTAAATAATGTTTTACAGCTCTTTGGCGTTATTAAAACATAATCCAAGTGAATAACCTTGCATTTGTGTTTGAAAAAATTTAAATGTCATGCAATGGTCTTTATATTGGCTAAAAATGTTAAAGACACCGTAACCAATGCATTACCACCTTTGGCTTGGTCAGAAACGACCTAAAACTATTTTTTACACATCCTCGAAGTTTTTAAAAAGCTTCAAGTGTATAACGATGCAAATTATTTCAGGAAAAAAATGGATTGTTTTAGGATGGTCTTTATATTTTCTAAAAATGTTATAGGCACCCTAAGAAATGCATTTTCACCATAACTTTGTTTAAAAACAGCACAAGAAATTTAAATTAAACTTATATAAAGTTAACTTCGTTAAAATTTTGTTCCACCAAAAAACTAAACAATTTAACTTAAAAATGTGAGTTTGGTTATGCAAAATGTATCGAACATCTAAATCAATAAAATTTTTATGTATACGCCTATCAGAGCGATACAGTAAACATATCAAAAATAATAATTGACGCTTTAGTGATTTTTTGTAATCCATTATCGCACCGAAACTACACCTTTGTGTAAAATTCAGAGCCCCGCTTTGTGTAGCAGTGATATTGACAGGTGTATCGAATTATTTATTAAAGCACACCAATGCTTTTACCTTGTTTTTTTTTTGACGTCAATGCACATTTGAATACACACATTTAAGTCTGCAGTTATTAATAACACAGAAATCAACATGACGAGCACCACTTTCAGTGCAAAATGATCGAAGGAATTGCTTCCATCGACATTGATAATACAAGTCAATTACCAGAAAATTATGTTTGTGATAACTTAAACTGCTCCGTTAATCAATTACGTTCAAGAAGTTTTAGATGATCTTGTTGAATGTTTTTGAGCAGATATATTTTAATAATCATTTAAAAACTCCTAACAAAGCATCAAACACTACAACAAAATCAGTCAAATACGGATCATTTTATGTAATGCAATAAATAACAAAAGTTAGTCCAAAAATTATTTAAAAATTGGAAGTTATTCATTTTCACACTCATTAGCTTCACAATCATCCATTTTACCATAGAAGCAGCTTTTGAAAACCATTAATGCATATTTCAAGTAAAAATATTTATTAGAAAGTTAGCAAGAACTTATACAGGGTGTTTCTTAAGTATTGCGAAAACAATCAGGAGGTGATTCCTCATCAAAAATTAGGGGAAGTCTTTCATATAATATTTTTTCCTTAGACGTCTCCTTTCGGAGTTACACCCCCCTAAAGGGGAGCGGTAAAATTAGGTTTTTATTTTATTTCTCAAAGGTGTATGTAGAAGAATGGTATTTGGTAGATGTTTTATACTTATTAAAAGGTTTCCGATAGTAATATTTTTAATCATCTCCCACATTCACATGGGGCTGAAAAGTGCAACCCCTGTTGGTTTTTTTATCAGAACTTTTTGGTGGGTTAAAATTTTCCAATTAATTGGCGGGTGCAATTCATTTCGACGTTTACGCGGCGATAACGCTAAAACGCCCGTCAATTCTATCCGATATGACATAAACAAACCATGGCAACCACCAAAATGAATCGTTTTATATTGGAATATTTGATGGTTCATGTTTACTTATTTTATTTCTTACTCAAAAACGGTAGGTTTTACGAGAAAAACTAAGGAATAAAAAAATTTTTGAAACAAAGCAAACTGTAATTGCCAAATTTCAACCCACCAAAAAGTTTTGATAAAAAAAACAACAGGGGTAGCAGCTTTCAACCCCCTGTGAAGGTGAGAGATGATTAAAAATATTAGTTTGGGAAACCTTTTAATAAGTATAAAACATCTACCAAATATCATTCTCCTACATTTATCCAAATTTGAGAAATATAATAAAAACCCAATTTTACCGCTCCCCTCCGAAAGGAGACGTCTAAGGAAAATATTTTATATGAAAGACCCCCCTCTATTTTCGATAAGGAATCGCCTCCCAAATTTTTTTTTGCAATACTTAAGAAACACCCTGTATATAAATTCATTCATACAAGAGAAACGCAAGCTATAATGGCCAAAACTAGTCAGTTAAGGTACATAGAAGGATTAACTGACACCCCAGTTTTGACACCAATCAGCTAATGAGATACTTAAAAAAAATCATTGCGCCTGACGAAGGGTTAACGTGAACTACATAAATAATTTAATTATTTAGTGTATTGAAGTTATTTGTTTAAATTAATTATAATAGACAGTACACATTTGCATAATAACAACAGAATAGTTCTTTTGCACCTATGGATTAATTAAAATAATTATTTTCACCCTTGTGTCTCAAAAAACATCATTTTGCATGATCGAATGTAATTAGTGTGCATGTATTATTGTTGTTGATTAATTTATAATTGTAAAAACGCGAATACACCCTTTATAATGGTTTTGGATTGGTAGCATTATTTCACTGCAGTAACCCGACAGTCGAACTACCGTTTGATTTTACATAATACAATGTTGACGAATCAAAATTTCCATAAATTTTAAATAAAAACCGCAATAAATAATTCCTTAAAATATCTCGAAAATTTTGTACAAAACTGTTTTGTCGCTAGCATCGATTGTATTGTTCAAAATTGCTCTGTTTAACAAAAGTGTTGACACGGTTCTCTAGTGAGACACGTTTAATGTGAATATAACTTTAAAATGCAAACACACACTAGCCAGTTAATGCAAACATCAACCTTTTTAACATTCAAAACTACACAAACTGTAAAATTCCTGAAAACATGGCAAAACAAATACGCATTGGAAGTGTCCATTTAATTATTTCGAGTTACAATGTTATTAAACTGTTATTCAGAAGCGTCGCCTAAAAACAGCTCAATTGAACAATTATACAACAGTTGTTTCGGAAAATTTAAAGGAGATTATCTCAATATCGGCGCAAGTTTTTATTATATTAAACGCTATTGAATTTTGGGACCGGAGGCGGTTGGGATTCGAACTAAAATTTCGTCGACTTTAACGCAAGGAATGTTTATTGTTCGGAGCTACTGAATTTCGCTGGGAATAAAGCTCATATTTGATAGTTGAGTATTAGTTTCATACACGCGGTTGTTATAGATTACGACTAAGTTAATCAAATTCCCGCTGGCCTAATATTGCATATCGTGAAAGCGCCAATTAGTAATGGATTGTAGATTAGTGTACCACTTAAACTGAAGCTTATGTCAGACATTATTAACTGTACGCAGATTATTGAAGTTCCTCTAATTGTCCAGAATTCTAACACGTGCGAAATTCAAAAATTCACAGCATTTTTTCTACAAGTACTGAGTACACAGGCACATCCTAAAAACAAATTATTGCTACAGTTGTACGCGCACAGTAATTAATACCTTCCATTGCATTTTGTACCAAAAAGTTTTAGTTTTTTAGACTTATTTGCGAGCTAATAATCTTTTTTTTTAAATTTACACTTGTGGCGTTCTGAAATATTAAAACTGGTCTATAAGAGACCAACCATTAATTTATTTCTTAGATCTTAAAAATTATTCTTTTCTAAACGCCTTTTGATGGTTCTCCACCCATCCTTCCATTTCTTCCTCTGCCGTCATCGCTTTTATCTCCCCACTGTTCTTTCTCGTTCACGGGCTAGTTGTTCTAGACTAGAGTATTCTGTTTTTCATGTTAGTCGTTGGCCTTCCTGTCCGCCTCTTCCCATACCATATAACCAGCACAAAAAAAACTTGTTTTTTAATAATACTACATTAAATAAATAAAATAACAGGACAACTTAAATAAAGAATTAAAAACTAGGACTATTGCCACGTTCGCAGATGACACTGCAATCCTAGCAGTTGATAAAGACATAGAAGCCACAACAAATAAACTTCAGCAAGCCAGTAATCAGATATTCAATTGGACCAGGCAATGGAAGATAAAATTAAACGAGGTTAAGTCAACTCACATAAATTCTACGAACAAAAACATTAGGAATCCGTTGCCCATCACTATAAATGGTAATACTGTTCCTTACGAAAACACTGCAAAATATTTAGGAATAATCATTATTTAATCATTAAACAACAAGTGCTTAAGTTCCTTAAATAGTTACGAAAACTTAACTTTGATTTTTTTGTTGCTTTGTGTGAGCACATATTAACACTCGTGAGAGGTATTCTGTTTTGCAAAAGCTAAATCCCTAGACTTGCTGATTTCGTTTGATCTCTTTGAATAAGAAAAGATTTACGCAACTCAAAAAATAACATTTCTTTAGATTTTTTCAGGCAAGCAAGCAATTACTTGCTGCTCTCTTCTACGTTATAACTGCATGAACTTGAATGGCGCGTAAAGAAGACGGGATATTCAATCGTGTGAGAGGGTGACTGCTCGCGATTTGCTCCCGCCTCGACGCCAAGCCGAAGATCTATTACAAATTATATCTCCACATGCTTGAATTACCTTTATGCCATTTTAAAACTCTATTATCGATACGTTTTATACCCATTTCCATTACCCAAAATTATCTCTGTAACGATATTGCTCAAGCGGCATAGATAATATACGCAAAGTTTCAGGAATTTTAAAAATATGCGACAGCTCGTTAGCTATACACACAGAACATTGGATAAACTTCACATAACACTACAGGAGATCTTCCTAAAACCCCCCTAATATATCTTTTTTATTTTCAGAAAAACCCCTTACTTAATTCGATAAAAATTCTTTAAAAGCTTATAAACGTCATTTACTTTTGCGATAAAACATGTCAAGCTGGTAACGGTATGGCATTTATTTATTATAACCAGGGCTCGAAACCGAAAAAAATTTTGGTTAACGGTTAACCGGAATCGAAAACTTTATTTTTATGAAGGTTTTTGCTGAAAAACCGGTTTTATTCTTAAAAAACCGGTTTAGTGTAAAAAACAGATTTAAATTATAAACCGGTTTCAAAAACCTGTTAAATTAACCAGTTTTTAAAATTATTTAGATCAGGAATGCAAAGTATGAAAATATATTATTTAATTATAATTTTATAATAAATGTACAATAGCGTTCAGTAATGACTTATGGTAAACTAATCGCATATAATACAGATTTTGTATTTTTCATCGTAATTTTTATTTAAAAGAAATGTTAAAAAAACCGGGTTTTTATTATTTTGGTTAAAGGTTACCGTTTTTTTTTGCCTTTAAAAATAACGGTTTCGGTTAAAAATCACTTTTTCTGACAAAAGTAAAGATGGGTGTTTTAAGAAGTAAATGGGCTTCTTTAAATTGACTTGATTTGATGAATCTGTTCTTAAAATAATAGATCGGTATTGCCATGTGTAGGCTTTATACAAACGTATTTTTAGCGATACCAAAAAGTTTGAAAATTGTTTCATAATAAGACCCTAATTTGGGTTTGGATTAACATCATGTCCCTACCATAATTTCACTAAAGTGCATGACATTACCGAACATTAAGAGCTAAGGAATATAATACAGGCAAAAGCCTAGAAATTAAATATAGGATTACATAATATAAAGGACATGGAAATGATTTTGGATAATTATCCCGAGAGCATGTCAAGCGGGAATGCATCCCCTGGTAAAATCGTTAAGAAGGAGTTATTGTCGTCCCGCTTTGTCAGTCAACCGGCGGCGTACCAGAACGTCCTTGCGGGGTAAGGTAATTGTCTTCATCCTCATTCATCATTTTATTCCTAAATCAAGTTTCTTAGTACTCTGCATATTTTAAAAAGCAAGTTAAATTTCAACTAAAACATGCAGCGAAGTCAGGGGCGCGACATATTCTCGCTTAAAAATAACTTCGAAAAGCGTTCTATTTTTAGTAAAAACTCCCCCGAAACTATACATTTCATGTGGCAGAAAATCAAAGTTTTTCTAACGGGTGTAGTTTTAAAAAACCGATGTTGTTTTATGTAAATTTTAACGGATCAACCAAAGCACTGTTAATCTAATCGATTCGAGCTTTTAAAGACGGCAATTGATTTTTTTTTTATGAGGATAACATTTATTTACATTTTCAAATTTAAAACGATTGTTAATTTCTATAATAATTGTGTCTAAAACAAAGTAAAAAATACTGACTTAAAAACCGATCCATTACAAAACAGAAAAACGGAAGCTAGATTATCGTGGTCTTTCGGTTGTATGTAGTCGTTTGTTTTAAATTTCGGATCTACCCCGGATCCATTGGCTATTCGCTAAGATCAAATTGGCTTGATTGAAATAAACGAAAAATTAAGCAAAACCGGTGCATGAAAGCGGTTTTAAATAAGACTTAACTTGTGAACTGTTATTAAAATAGTGAACAGACGTGAGGAAGAAGATTCTAAGAGGCAATTGTTACCGCCGATAAAAAATAAACAGCTGCCGCGAAACAGTTTTCCTCCTTATATAGAATCTTAATTGTATTTATTTGTCGTTGATGCGAGCTTGGGGCTGCTTAGCCATCCAGGAACACCACACATTAGACAGTTCCGTGACAATAAGCAGAGCAATTCTGGTACTTAATCGTTATAATTTGCTTATGACAAGCACCCATTGAATACTAATGCGCCTAAGCGCTCTATGTGCCCCATTACAAAGTGAATGTCGTGTAGCTCTAGAACCGACGGCATTCGATCCGAATGTAGCAGGAAATGTATAGCATATTACGCAATTTGAGCCACAACTAGACAAAGCTACAGTGTTAATTTAGTTGCTCGCGCTTCAAGAATTCGCAACTATCCCAATGTATTATTCCGTTATAATTTTGATACTCGTATAAACCCAACACGCAATACCAATCTTATTAAATACATCTGCACGTACCTACTATACCTCAAAGTTAGACTTGGGACTGCCTCGGAGATTGAAGCAGTTTCTTTGTACGCTACTGAACAATGGCTTAGCCTAAAACCATCTGTTAAAGGCCGTTTACACACACGGTTTTGCACCTGGTTTTGCACACTGTTTTTGTGGCTTGGTTTTGCACATGATCGCGTACTCGTTTACACGTACGGTTTTGCACATGGTTTTACTGTAATCATTTGTGTCGTCAAACGCTGAGTGACTGGCTCGCTTGTACACGCATTCAATGGATGACCAATAGTTGGCCCATGCGCAGTGAACAAAACCAAGCATGCAAAACCAAGTTGCGTTTACACTCACGGTTTTGCACATGTGCAAAACCAAGAAATCTAGCAGCGCTAGATTCGCTTGTGCAAAACCAAGGTCAATAAAATTGCTTTGTTTTAGCGTCCACACACAGGGTTTTGCACATATGCAAAACCAAGTCAGCAAAACCATGTGCAAAACCGTGTGTGTAAACGGCCTATTAAAATGCAACGAACGTACGTGGGTGGATTGAAAAGTTCACAACCTCGCTTAGAAACAATTCCGCTGTTTATTTTTAAAATGGGGCAAGTCTGTTTTTTATAATTGCGAAATATTTAAGGGCTTGCGTTTCAATATATTTAAATATAATGGTAAGCACTAGGGTACCTCTATATATAACAGGGTATGGCCAAGCTTCACGAACCCTCCAAATTTCTCATAGCGGCAATGGGATTACATAGAATTTTAATAATTCAATTTTTAAACGAAATTTAAAAGTAAAAAATTAATTGGCATGCGGAAATAGATGCAATAGTAAGTATAGTTATTAAAAAGTGAGCAAAATGAAGGGTTAATAATTGTTATTTATATTTATATTATATGTATATAGGATTTAGCATTTTAAAGGTACTAATGATGAACAAAAGGGATATGTGGTAATAAATCCATCATGACCCTATATTGTTCTGATGTAATTGGCCCAAATTTTTGTAACTGCGTCACTTTTAAAATTAATATGTTTGCAGTACCGTTAATCCTCAGAACTTCGATTGCCAAAATATTAGGAATTTTGAGTTATTTTGATTATAGATTGTTTACAGATTAAAATCATATTAAGTTTTATCTAGTCCTTCCGTCATGTTTTTCTAAATAGACTTGCCGCACTTTCAAAATAAACGGCTCAGTTGTTTAAAATTAAACGCGGTAGACAAACTTTAAATTATTTTATTTTATATTTAGAAAATCGTAAGAAATGTTATTAAAACATTAAACTGTGTGCAATACGTTGCATTTATGTGATCTCAATGCGTCTAGGGAATTTTTCTTATTTCAGCTTTCCTTTAATAGGTTTTTTGTATCTCAAGAAAAATATAATTGGGTTCCTTGCAACAAAAATGTAGTTTTCTTTCAACGACGTCTGGTCTAATTTATTAATGAACAACTAGACAGTTCTGTAATTAACTTTAACTGCTGGGGGACCTATGATATTTTGATGTACAACGTGCTTGTGTTCGGAAAGTGGTAAAACAACAAAAAAATACCGGAAACACACTTATAATAAGTCCGGATTTATATAATCCCGTTAAAGTTGACCGGGCCCTGTTGCATCACTTTTAAATTCTGTTCGTACATCCTCTAATTCGTGTTTCAGTTAGTTCATAATTCTCAGTTTAATTGATATTGGTACAACCGCAACAATAAAGCTATTACTAATAACCACCTTGTCGCTGTCTTCATGAATATTAATTAGTGACATATTTTAATATTGCGAAACGCTTTAAAAGGAAATATAAGTGACTTATAATTTTCCGAAAGAATCAAACCCACCCTCTAGTCATACTAATTTCTTTTTTACAATTTTGACAATGCGAATTGTAAGCAACGCATTTGTTCTCCAAACGCTGTAAATAAAAAGTTTTTGTTATGTAAGGTATGGTTAATAAACGCGGTTAACTTTGAAAGAAAATAAATCCACCCTCTAGTCAAACTAATTCCTTTTTTACAATTTTGACAATGCGAATCGTAAGCAACGCATTTGTTCTCCAAACGCTGTAAATAAAAAGATTGTATTATGTAAGGTATGGTTAATAAAC
This sequence comes from Elmis aenea, assembly GCA_947652605.1. Taxonomy (NCBI): domain Eukaryota; kingdom Metazoa; phylum Arthropoda; class Insecta; order Coleoptera; family Elmidae; genus Elmis; species Elmis aenea. The sequence continues at coordinate 1,984,245 of OX393584.1, forward strand.
GCGGTTAACCTTGAAAGAAAATAAATCCACCCTCTAGTCAAACTAATTCCTTTTTTACAATTTTGACAATGCGAATCGTAAGCAACGCATTTGTTCTCCAAACGCTGTAAATAAAAAGTTTGTGTTATGTAAGGTCTGGTTAATAAACGCGGTTAACCTTGAAAGAATCAAACCCACCCTCTAGTCATACTAATTCCTTTTTTACAATTTTGACAATGCGAATCGTAAGCAACGCATTTGTTCTCCAAACGCTGTAAATAAAAAGTTTGTGTTATGTAAGGTATGGTTAATAAACGCGGTTAACCTTGAAAGAAAATAAATCCACCCTCTAGTCAAACTAATTCCTTTTTCACAATTTTGACAATGCGAATCGTAAGCAACGCATTTGTTCTCCAAACGCTGTAAATAAAAAGCTTGTGTTATATAAGGTCTGGTTAATAAACGCGGTTAACCTTGAAAGAATCAAACCCACCCTCTAGTCATACTAATTCCTTTTTTACAATTTTGACAATGCGAATCGTAAGCAACGCATTTGTTCTCCAAACGCTGTAAATAAAAAGTTTGTGTTATGTAAGGTATGGTTAATAAACGCGGTTAACTTTGAAAGAATATAAACCCACCCTCTAGTCATACTAATTTCTTTTTTACAATTTTGACAATGCGAATTGTAAGCAACGCATTTGTTCTCCAAACGCTGTAAATAAAAAGTTTTTGTTATGTAAGGTATGGTTAATAAACGCGGTTAACCTTGAAAGAAAATAAACCCACCCTCTAGTCAAACTAATTCCTTTTTTACAATTTTGACAATGAGAATCGTAAGCAATGCATTTGTTCTCCAAACGCTGTAAATAAAAAGTTTGTGTTATGTAAGATATGGTTAATAAACGCGATTAACTTTGTACGAATATAAACCCACCCTCTAGTCATGCTAAATCCTTTTTTACAATTTTGACAATGCGAATCGTAAGCAATGCATTTGTTCTCCAAACGCTGTAAATAAAAAGTTTGTGTTATGTAAGATATGGTTAATAAACGCGGTTAACTTTGAACGAATATAAACCCACCCTCTAGTCATGCTAAATCCTTTTTTACAATTTTGACAATGCGAATCGTAAGCAATGCATTTGTTCTCCAAACGCTGTAAATAAAAAGTTTGTGTTATGTAAGGTATGGTTAATAAACGCGGTTAACCTTGAAGGAATATAAACCCACCCTCTAGTCATACTAATTCCTTTTTTACAATTTTGACAATGCGAATCGTAAGCAACGCATTTGTTCTCCAAACGCTGTAAATAAAAAGTTTGTGTTATGTAAGGTATGGTTAATAAACGCGGTTAACCTTGAAAGAAAATAAATCCACCCTCTAGTCAAACTAATTCCTTTTTCACAATTTTGACAATGCGAATCGTAAGCAACGCATTTGTTCTCCAAACGCTGTAAATAAAAAGTTTGTGTTATATAAGGTCTGGTTAATAAACGCGGTTAACCTTGAAAGAATCAAACCCACCCTCTAGTCATACTAATTCCTTTTTTACAATTTTGACAATGCGAATCGTAAGCAACGCATTTGTTCTCCAAACGCTGTAAATAAAAAGTTTGTGTTATGTAAGGTATGGTTAATAAACGCGGTTAACTTTGAAAGAATATAAACCCACCCTCTAGTCATACTAATTTCTTTTTTACAATTTTGACAATGCGAATTGTAAGCAACGCATTTGTTCTCCAAACGCTGTAAATAAAAAGTTTTTGTTATGTAAGGTATGGTTAATAAACGCGGTTAACCTTGAAAGAAAATAAACCCACCCTCTAGTCAAACTAATTCCTTTTTTACAATTTTGACAATGAGAATCGTAAGCAATGCATTTGTTCTCCAAACGCTGTAAATAAAAAGTTTGTGTTATGTAAGATATGGTTAATAAACGCGATTAACTTTGAACGAATATAAACCCACCCTCTAGTCATGCTAAATCCTTTTTTACAATTTTGACAATGCGAATCGTAAGCAATGCATTTGTTCTCCAAACGCTGTAAATAAAAAGTTTGTGTTATGTAAGATATGGTTAATAAACGCGGTTAACTTTGAACGAATATAAACCCACCCTCTAGTCATACTAATTCCTTTTTTACAATTTTGACAATGCGATTCGTAAGCAACGCATTTGTTCTCCAAACGCTGTAAATAAAAAGTTTGTGTTATATAAGGTATGGTTAATAAACGCGGTTAACTTTGAAAGAATATAAACCCACCCTCTAGTCATACTAATTCCTTTTTTACAATTTTGACAATGCGAATCGTAAGCAACGCATTTGTTCTCCAAACGCTGTAAATAAAAAGTTTGTGTTATGTAAGGTATGGTTAATAAACGCGGTTAACTTTGAAAGAATATAAACCCACCCTCTAGTCATACTAATTCCTTTTTTACAATTTTGACAATGCGAATCGTAAGCAACGCATTTGTTCTCCAAATGCTGTAAGTAAAAAGTTTGTGTTATGTAAGGTATTGGTAATAAACGCGTTTAACGTTGAAAGAAAATAAACCCACCCTCTGGTCAAACTAATTCCTTTTTTACAATTTCGACAATGCGAATCGTAAGCAACGCATTTGTTCTCCAAATGCTGTAAATAAAAAGTTTGTGTTATGTAAGGTATGGTAAATAAACGCGGTTAACCTTGAAAGAATATAAACCCACCCTCTAGTCATACTAATTCCTTTTTTACAATTTTGACAATGCGAATCGTAAGCAACGCATTTGTTCTCTAAATGCTGTAAATAAAAAGTTTGTGTTATGTAAGGTATGGTTAATAAACGCGGTTAACCTTGAATGAATATAAACCCACCCTCTAGTCATACTAATTCCTTTTTTACAATTTTGACAATGCGAATCGTAAGCAACGCATTTGTTGTCCAAAAGCTGTAAATAAAAAGTTTGTGTTATGTAAGGTATGGCCAATAAACGTTTAACCTTGAAAGATTAAAACTCACCCTCTAGTCAAACTAATATTTATTTTACAATTTTGACAATGCGAATCGTAAGCAACGCATTTGTTCTCCAAACGCTGTAAATAAAAAGTTTGTGTTTTGTAAGGTATGGTTAATAAACGCGGTTAACCTTGAAAGAAAATAAACCCACCCTCTAGTCAAACTAATTCCTTTTTTACAATTTAACAATGAGAATCGTAAGCAACGCATTTGTTCTCCAAACGCTGTAAATAAAAAGTTTGTGTCATTTAAGGGTTGGTCAATAAAGGGTTCACCTTGAAAGAAAATAAATTTACTATACATAATCAAATTCTTTAGTGAGAATTTTATTTTACAAATATTTAACGCATTAAGTGATACGAAAATTTTATTTCAATTATCTTGCGGGATCTACATATGAAAGACTTACGGGGAACTGAAATAACACTTGCATAATAGTACATTAAGCTGTCGTCTAACTTGTAGAAGTAAACCTCTACATATAAGTTGAAGACTGGGAATGTTCTCCACACAGAACGATCCAAAGCCCGCATAAAAATGTTATGTCATAGTGCACAGTCACTGTAGATAAAGGCCACGGAAGTCGTGGATATAAAATAGGCGCCAGTAACAGATTCAGCTTAAGTTTTGAATTAGTTGTTACTGAAAAGCTATTTCAAGCTTTATGAGTACGAGATGTTCCTTTTATTGCGCCCTTTATTGCACAGAGATCAGATATGAAATACCTAATTATCGAGCGTTTTAAAAACATGCACTTAATCAGCTTTCTAACCCCAACGATGGCAACCAGATTTTGATTGTAAATGAACGTCCAACGCCCGCGCCCACAAATCGACCGTGGTTATTTAACCGCACGGTTTTTTCCTCGCGTAACACAGAACATCCAGCGTGGATGTAAAAGGATAATATTATTAGTGGAATTCACTACATTAACGCTACTAGGACCTACACGTTTCCCATTTCCGTTCGAGAAAAAATTAACCGGAAACGACAGGCAGCCGTCTATAAATAAAGCTCACTCATTTACTGCTACCAGAGATCGTACAGAAATTTACTCTAGGCTAGTTAACAACCAGTTCAAAGCTGATACAAGAGTTACTTTACAATGAAATTATAAATTAAAAAATCAAACGGCAACAAATATTCACTAATTAACAGAAACTAATTGATTTCAGAAATGTATGGTTGTCATATCTATTTTTATTACTTTACTTAAAATTTGGCAAAAACCAAAATTATTACTAAACTCGATAATATGATACATTTGATTTAAATCAAAAAAATCTGAGTTTAATCAAATAAATCGATTTTTTTTTTTAACTCATGATTTTCATCCACCCTGGTTGCTTATAGGATAGGTAAATGTTACTTATATCAATATGTTTGGTTTTATTTTCAATAATGAGCTTTGTTGGTTCCCTACCTTTTATTTATTACCTGTGTACCTCGGACAGCTGTATTGGCGAATAATGTCTAAAATACTTTAAATTTTAATGCGAAATTTAAAGGAAATGTTTATCCTACGCGTCTTTACATAAAAATAATAATTTGGCATACATATGTCAATCTGTCTGTTTGTATTTTCAATAATAAGCTTAATTCTCTACCTTATAGTTTATACATGTGTAGGTCGGACGGTTATATAGACAAGTAATTTCTAAACTACTTTGAATGCAGTATTGAATTTTACAGGAAATATTTATCTAGCGCATCTTTACCTAAAAATAAGAATTTGACATATGTCAATCTGTCTGTTTGTATTTTCAATAATAAGCTTAATTCTCTACCTTATAGTTTATACATGTGTAGGTCGGACGGTTATATAGACAAGTAATTTCTAAACTACTTTGAATGCAGTATTGAATTTTACAGGAAATATTTATCTAGCGCATCTTTACCTAAAAATAAGAATTTGACATATGCCAATCTGTCTGTTTGTATTGTATTGTACGGTTATATAGACAAGTAATTTTTATCTAAACTACTTTCAATGCAGATTTGAATTTTACAGGAAATATTTATCTAGCACATCTTTACCTAAAAATAATAATTTTGCATAAATATGTCAATCTGTCTGTTTGTATTTCTAATAAAAATAAGACGCTAACCTTTAGTTAAAACCGTTTTTAAACTACCTTAAATTTTTGTTTGAATTTTACACGATATGTTTATCTATCGCATTTTAAGATGAAAATAATAATTTTGCATTTATTTGTCAATCGGTCTAATTGTATTTTCAACAATTGGCTCAGTACACCACCCTCTAAGTTAACCAGTCTAAAGCTGATACAAGATTTACATTAATATGCAATTATATTTAAAAAATACACAGCAAAAATATTTACCAAGTAACAGCAATACAATTTTTACATATCACTAAAAAAATGTATAATAGTTGGTACAAAAGATATCCTAAAATAAAATGTATAATGTAATTATAAACCTTTTAAAGTTGAAAGCTCATTGTTGCTTATGAATGGAAATAAGCGAAAAGTTGGATTCGTTACTAAGCTGTGCGATAGAAAAATCAGTTCCAAAGCAATAATTCTGTGTGCTATTCTCGAAACCAAAATGACTTTTAACAATTAATTCCACAAAATCTCATTATACCGTCATTATGGTAACGGCTTACTGTGTATAATGCAACTTGAAGTGTGTAAACCGACAATACGCGACAATTATCCTGTTTGCTCTTTTTATTAAACATCCCCGTCCACATTGGCACAAGATACGAAGCGAAATCACTTGAAAATTTGTTTTTCGCAATAGCTACTACGCCGGATGTGAACTGAACTGCCTCTTTACCGTAGCGATTAAACCTAGCGAACGGAATTAACTTTTTTTTTATCAAATACCGTTTTTAGAAGATCCAATTTGATTATTAATGTGCATTGTGCACTAAAATGATATTAAAACGTTAACATAACTTCGTTAATATTTAAGCCGTATTAGCTGGCGTCCGTGTAGATTTTGCAACTATATGATTTAATAAAGCGGATATTTTATTCGGAGACAATTTCTCATCGCGTTAATAAATGGATTGAGAAAAACGAATAGCTTTTTCGACAGATCCATTTTTTCCGCATCAGTTACTCGATAAAAGATGCGATTTTTGAAGTCAAAAATAGGAGCGATATTAAACTTGAAAGCTCAGGTAATATCTTATCCCGTACAAGAAAAAAAAATTAAAACAGACATTAAGAAATAAGAAACGGTAGTTTGATGTCCCGCAAAAAAGACTCACATTAGTTAATATCGGTGTGAATCAGTATACAGATATGGATACAAATAGAGTAAATAATGATATAGCTGGAAATTTAACGTTTTTGAAGCGACAGTTGCCTAGCATCTTTTTGTCAAATTAAAATTACATTTGGAAATTCTTCACAGTACACAATTTTGAAAATTTACATAGAAAGCTATCAGACTGGCCTATTTATCTGCTTGGAATTCCATGATGCGCATCTTTATTTTATGAAACACTAGACAGTAAGATTGCAAACAAGTTTAATTTTCCACTGTCAGAGAACTTTATTTTCTGCATAATAAAGAACAGCCGACGTTGTTTAGAGTTTCTTGATAATAAATTGCTTTAAGATAAAACAATCTGTCGACCTAATATAAAAAATTTAATAGTTGGCCACTGCTAAAAGAATTTCTTTATATCTCTGTAAGTTTAGCATACGGTTAAGTACCAAGCTTGCTGGCCGGATTATCTAAACCACTTACGTTAAGAAATCAATCCATTTATCTTCATTTGAAGGCTCAGAACTAGACCTTATACGCAAGCGAATCACGTAAACACGAGCTTTATGCCCCGATGCAATAAAACATGGCCGACTTTACAACAGTTTGATAGAAAATTAGAGCATCTGTCAACTGCTTAAAACTTAACATACTCAGGGCCGGTATTACCACCGTTAGCTAACGCTTAGGCCGGATGATATCTAGGTGCCAGGTATAAAAACGGTTTTACGACTTCTTGCTAACTGATAACCTGAGGTATAGCTGTCGCCTAAATTAGCGGGAACTTGTAGTTCTAGTTAAGTGGTTAGCTCCAGGTTAAAATATGTCAAGATTGTTTATTCGCCATTTAATTTTTGTCGTGTGCAGTTGAAATTAGACAGTATTTGCAAAAATGTTTCGAATAAATGTAGAGAGTGATTCGGACGACGAAATGTTGGAAGACATGCTTCGCAGAGCACGCGCTGAAAAAACTTATAAACGTCGGCCCAATTACTTGGAAGAGCTACAAGATGATGATTTTTTTAAAAGATTTCGCTTATCAAAACAGACAGTTGCTGCTCTGGAGGAAGTTATACGAGATCGAATAGCATTCACTTCAGAAAGGTAAATATTAATATATAAAGTTTATAAGATATGAAGAGCCTTTTAAAAATATTAAACTTATTTTTGTTAAATTTAGGAATAATGGATTGTCGTCGATGAATTAGCTTCTCCTCACTTTAAGGTTTTTCGCATGTGGAAATATGTTAATAACTGTCGGAGATTTCTTTGGAGTTCATAAATCTACAGCATCGAGGGTTATAGAGAAAGTTGCAACAGCAATTGCGGAGCTGCACATGGATTTTATTAAGTTTCCGGACTCAGCTGCAGAAAAGCAAACGATTGTTGCAAATTTTTTTGAAATCGGAAAGTTTTCGAGAGTAAATTGTTGTTATAGATTGCACACATATTAAAATTCAATCTCCTGGTAATTATTTTTCTAAATTATGTTTTTGATTATAAACTGCTGAAAAATTGATGTTATTCACTTTACAAATTATTTGTAAGTAATCTATAATTTTAATAAATGTTTATTATTGTTTTAAAACATAATAAATACATACTCTTATATGTTGCAATATTACTCTACAATATATGTTTTAAAAGTAGTTGTTTATGTATTTCTTATTTTTTAAATCGTTACACATTTATGAAAGTTAAAGCACATTTTTAAATAATTTTTAATGTAGATCACTTGGATTTTTAAGTACCAACATTATAAATTTAAAATTCCTATAAATCACTAGAAATACATAGAAATAAACATGTGAAGAATGCAAAGTTGCAGATATCTTCAAGTTAGCTCCATGCCAGTTGACCACAGCTAACTTCTTGTTGGTAATACACTTCATACTCTGACTTACGGCTAACTCTTAGCTAAAGGCTAACTAGCCAGAGGTTATCTGCAACTTTAGCAGGACTTCATAAAACCGGCCCTCAGTAAATTTAGTTACAGCAATTGCGGTTCTTTAAAAGTTCAAAAAATCTTGATGTAAACGACAACGTTACTTATTAACTGGTACATTTTTGGGAAAGATCCCATTCGAAAAACTGTTACTAGATACACAACGCGAATTGCAAGAAACAGGTGCGAAGGGCCTAGGCAAAATTTTCTAGTTTTCAAGGTCAAACGTACCCAAAAATAGCATTTATAAGGTAAAATATACAAACATAGGTATCACATATTTCATATGTATTTTATATGTTTGGAAATGCGGTAATTATAATTTTAATCCTTTTCAAAATTTCTGGAGGAGATTTCTACCCCTAATCCCCCCTGCGTACGCCACTGCAACTGATTCTTAATAAAATTATAAGTAACGAAGTTGACTAACCGTGTGTTAGTATTAAACAATCAAGTGATTGAGTTTATTATTTTTTTACCGAAACCCCTTCTATTGGATCGTGGAACCCCAGGGTTCGGTGGAACCCAATTTGAGAATCGCTGTCCTACAAACACATCGATTTTAGACCGTCCTTTACCTAACGTGTTAAACTTCGTTTAAGTTATGGCTTCAAGAGAATAAAATCAAATATTAAAGTTCAATGAGGGCTGAGCGCTTTCAATAATCCTAAAGGATTCACCGTTGAATAAATGTGAACTAACAACACTTCAGCATGATCCTTAAAGCTTGTATAGAGCTTCAACACATAAATCATGTCTTCTATGAAGGTTGTATCGATATATGTCGCGTTCAAATAGAGAGGCATACGCAGTCTAATGCAGATGGAGCTTTTACACTGCAACCACAAAAAGCTCAATCGCTTACCTAAAATGAGATAAGCGCATGCGTTAAATACATCAGTGTCAATGTATTCCTCCCGCTCTGTATGTTAACATGCATTACGGAAAAATAAATGTCATGTTACGTTTGAATCTTTCAGTATAATATACCGGGTGTTAACCACCAGCCGTGAACATAGGGAATTAACATTGGTTTTAACTTTTTTTAGGATTCCTGCTCCCCAATTGAATTTATATTAAAATTAATGGTAACAATAGAAAGATAAATTTATTAGTCATCATTTGAGACCATTAATAAGCTTAAATGTTTAATATTTAGTTTATTCTATTGTTTGTTGTAAATTTAGAGCATAGGTTCGCAACTTAGCACATATTAGCAGCACAATAGTCTTAATACTAAAGTAGCAAATTAAACGACAGGGGGGTACTTGAAATTTTTTAACAGAAATGTGAATTGGAATCTGCCTATACACCGTACTTATAATAATAATTATTATTATTATATATAACGTTTAATACAATAAAAACTAATATTATAATTATTCATATAACCAGAATAATTTTAACATCTACTAGGGCAGCGTTTTCCATATTGTAAATAAAACTTTTTTAATTTTAATTAATAACTATGTTAATTCACATATTATTACATACGAACGTATGAATTATCTTCGCTGATCCGCGAAACTGATTTAACTTAGGAACAAGACTACATGCAAAAAAAATAGCTTAAGACGTTTTTAAATTGCAATTGGCCAAGCACTTTAAATTGCACATTTATTTTAAATGCATAGCGTAAATCTCTTTTTTGGAGGATCGTGGTTTGCATAATTTGCTTACGGAATTTTGCATTCGAGTCTGTCTCTGAAGAGAATTATTTGAATACAAACAAAGCTTAAAGTAATAACAAGCTGCACTACTTGATGCAGGTTTCTGTTTAAATCTTTTTGCTTTTAGCAATGAAAATTTAAAAACCAGCATTTTTTTTGTACATTCGTTTTAGTTATATCACATTTTCAGAGGTTTTTTGCACATGCATATTTAAAAGGTATTAATGCAACAGCTAAAACAGAATTTGTTATACAGAGTGGACGACAATATCTGTTACACTACAAAATTACTGGGACGTATGCTCGTAGCCGTTAACTCGGCTAGCGCTGCAATTTAATTTAAATCTGGAGGGGGTGCAGCCTCTACGGAGGAACCGACCACGTGTGTTGTGGAAAGAAGTTATATAGTTCTGAAAAATGGGGTTAAGGACCTAAACTTATACACAAAACGATGTGTGAGAAAGACTAGTGAACGTATTTTTAATTAAAATTATTTATTTTATTTTTATTGATGGAGCAGTAAATCAAATGACAGAGGCTGGAAGAGCTTCACTGGCCTTTGCAAAGTTTTTTTTTTTCTAGTAGAGTAGGTTTTGTTGGGAAAACACTGAAATAAGTGTGTCAGTGTCAAAAAATAAACTTTGTAATTGCCCTACGTTTGTTTTTTTAAATGACTAGGCAGACATTTCCGATTGCTCTGTAGCAGCAATAAGAATTTGTATAACTAACACAGCGTAAAAAAATAATTAAATTGGACGCAATCAAAATGGCACACATCCAAATCTATTAATTCGTTCTTTTGTTAGTATTTTATCGGTTCATTTATTACAACTCGCGATTATCGCGCTGTCAATAACATAGTTAGCTATTATAATCTCTTATCTATCGTTTTTTATTATGCATTTGCGTTATCAATGGGCGCAAATAGATTTATTGTGCGAAATTTTAGCCAAATGCAGTGTATATTATCATACAGGGGGATGCGGTATGCCGCTTTACAGTCTACGTAAATGGCTAACATACCCATCAACATTCGGTTTTACGGCTCGCGTCACTCGCACAGTATTTCTGACCCGCAAAGCAAAAACACATCATGTTCACGAGCCATCGTTGATGTCAAGTTACATAGAGGCATAAATTTTAAATAGGAATTTTATTTGTACTTCAATAGGATCAAGAGACACTTCTTGTCGTGGCACGCCTCGTTATGTCGCGTCACGCCTACTTTAAGTGTTACAAAATCGGGCGTACGGATTTTTTTAACACGAATTTTTAAGCTGTATCTTAACAACCTTCACAGCACCGACGAGCTCTTTGGAGCTGTATACTTTTAAAATGCTTTTTCCTAAAATTCCAAAAATGTTTAACTTCACACAAAACGGTACAGTTTATATTTTGCTACAGTACGATTTTTGTTTTTCAAAAATGTAAATAAGTTCACGTAATACCACCTGAATGACCTATGATACTGAGCCTTGAGTTTGGAACGTCGTTTGCTTTATTGGTCTGCTGATATTAGCAGGGGTTTATGTCGCATTACAAATTTGTGGAATGTTGAAGATGGACGTCCTATATTTAACAAAAGAAACAGGTTTACTGCAATTTCTCAATGCCTGTTATGATAATGCTGAAGCACGAAAAAAAATTGAGAGCCAGATAAACTGGTAACGATTTGAATATTTTTGAATTTCAGCTACCTATACTCTCTAAGATGCATACATTTCCTTTGAGAACATAACGGTCGACAAACAGTTGCCAAGTTTCCGAGGTAGGTGTTCCGTTAAACAATACATACCATCAAAGCCAGGAAAACATGGCACAAAGATTTGGGCATCGTGCGACAGTCAAATCTGATACGTTTAGAATTGCCAGATATACAGTGGTAAATCAGGTGACCAGGCAACCAACAAACGAGTCGTTTAAGAAATGAAAGAGGGGTTAGAGAAATGAGGGAGGAATGTGACCACAGATAATTTTTTTACGAGTCTTGAACTTGCAGAAGCTTTTAAAGAGAAGAAACTAACATTGCGAAAAACCAGACCTACATTCAATTAAACTTGGCTATCAAGACGACGCTATATTAGTGTCTTATTGTCCAAAAGAGGTAAAAACTGTCACGCTACTATCAACTATACACGAAACTGGTGAGATTTTTGGAGGTTGCAAGAAGAAACCACAAATAATATTTGATTATAATACACCAAAATCACGTGTAAATACCACGGATAAGCTTGTTCGAACATATACTGTGAAGAGACAAACACGAAAACGGCCTGTTGCAGTTTTTTAAAATAATATTATAGGTATTAGCTATAATGGTGTCACCTAAATAAATATTAGCAAGCAAAAAAGGGCTACAAACGGAGAAGTTTCTCATGCAACTATGAAAACAACTAGCGGCTACTGAAACAGAGTTACAAGAACCATCAACTTCACAGAGCCAGTTATAAGAAACGCAAAAACTGAAACGTGGTAGACGTTGGGAAAGTCCAAGAAATTTAGATAGAAACCATTCAAACAGATGCAACCATTGCAGTCGCTGAATCGCCAGACAATTACTTTATCGACATGCAAACGTAACATAACCGTAAAACAGTTTTTTTAAATTGTTATTATTATTTAAAATCAATAACTATTACATATTTTTAAGTTGAGCACAAGTTATTTAAACTATGCATAGCAAGCTTAAAATAAAGTGTTATTTAATAATCATGTTTATATACAGGGTGTCCCAGATCACATTTCCAGCATGGGGATCTCGCTTATTATAAGAGATACAGGTTTGTTTAAATTAGATGAATTATTCCTTAGTATGAGAGGAGCCACAATCAATTTTTAAAAGTACAAAATTCCTCGTGCTTCAGAAGTTATAGCAAAAAATATGAAAATGTCGAATTTCCTACGATTTTTTTGCACATTGTACGTAAAATAAACAACATTTTGTAAGCTGATAGTTGTTGAGGACCTGTAACCGAAATTATTTACTTGTCAGTACCAAAGCAAAAGTAGGTTTCGTTTTCATGCCCTTTTTGGTCCTTAGAAATAATCCTTGTTACTTGCAAATAAAAGAATGTGTGACAGTTTAAAAATGACACATAAATGTGTAACATTTTTCAGTATCTCTTTATTCTGAAATCAATTCAGGCAGTTGGATAAAACCTTCTTAAAATGTCGTTCGGTAGGATCTAGCTGCCTATCTGGTAATATTCATATACATAACCGTATTTCTTATGTCACAAGCCGGCATGCATTTATTAAAATATGAAACACATATCGTGTACCGAATACTCTTATCTTATAGAATGTTTTAGTCGCATTGCAAGACATTGAACAAATATTTGACCCGCCGTGCTCGATAAGTGGTGTTTTTAATGTTTAAAGTATATTTTTACAAGAACTGTTCGCGTGTATTTTGACCATTAACTTGTAAAATAATTCAGCAGCGCTTATTTTTGTAACTGCAATTGTTCTGCAGATGAAGACTGCAAAATTGTTGACATTTGATCGGCAAACATTTTGCGCTGATGTTAAAACACTCAAAAGGTACATTTTACAAAACGCATAAAAAATTCAAAATAAAATCGTAAATAAACTCATACATTTTTTATATGCTTTTTGGTTGTTGCAATAGGATTTCACGGAATAAAATTTATTTAGTCTTGCACGAATCTTGAGAGGATATTTGTGACCGGTAATGAAAGTTATTGATCATACAACTGCTTAAAAAATCGTGTATATTGGTGTTATTCTTTTACTTGTACTGCAATCGTTAAGCGCTGCAAATTGTTATAAATAATTGTTGAGGTCCTGTCGTAAAACAATATAATATAGCAAATCCCACTTGATGAACTGGTTCCAATAAACGTTTGTAACGGTTACATTATAGACAAGATATTTCTAGTCGGACTTCTGTAAAACCTAAAAGAATAAAACAATAATGTCCACTTTGGGATTTGGCCTTAACTTTACGGTTGACAGTTAGTCAGTAAGTTGATAGGAGTTCCTGTAAATTTATATCGTGAAGCATCATAATGCGAGATTTATCTTCTTTGTGTTGTTCTTCCTGTATTTTTTTCCTAAGTTGGCAATAAAACACCCTCACATTCCCGCTTTAAAACGGGGGCGCTGAAAAACTCCGACACGGATTATGCATTTGAACTTTCACAAATTTTTACAGTTACGTAAATGGGTGGATTTTCGACTGAACGTAAAGGAAAAACGCATGAATTCTTTTAATAACGAAACATAGAAAACCCATCACGTCCCAAATTTCTTAAATTATAATTTAATGCATTAGTTTCAATAGTTTAAACTTCTTAATGCATATCGTTGAAGACACTCACAAGATGAAATATAGAAGGTGTATTATTCGTCACGAATAACATGGGAATCTCGTCTATCGTAAGAGATAACAGATTGGTAAATAAAAACTGGGTGCGCTTGTTAAGAATCCTAAGTGATTATGTTCATATTGTGAAAATGCAAACTTCTTTATAAATATACTGATTATCAGATTTGAAATAAATCCTACCTTGAAACTATTAATGTATGGGCTCGCGAATTTCCTAGAAAATCATAGAGGATGTTTCATAATTATAGTGACAAACTTTGAGATGTGATTTGTTGAATTACTTCGGCGCAAAACTTTCCATGAACACATGTCTTAAATCGCTTCCTTCAGGAGCTACCACCCCCTTAGAGCAGAGCTAAAAGTTTTTGATCAATAACTCAAAAAAATATTGATATGGCGGGTCGAAGTTTACCAGAAACTATCATAGACAAATCTGGAATAACAACAGTTTTAATTAATGTTATTTGCTTAAAAGCAGCTTACATTGTATTTGAAAAATAATGCTACGTAGATTTAAATAAAATCGTTTAGGAAAAGTCAAGCAACTAATAAAAATCATAGTAACGAATATAATGATCCATCAGTGGTGCATGTCCATTTACTGGGGTCGAACATCCGACATTATTGGCAGCGTCTCAAATGTCGTAGTCATATCTCTTTCAGTTATACGAGTCTCTTAGTGGCTCTTTCTTGTATCGCTGACATCTATCACTAGGGAGAACTATTGTTTCATACGCTACGATTCGCTGCTAAAACTCCAAGACAAGTAAAACAAACAAAAAATACTTAAACGATATTAAAATTTGAGCGCAAAAGTACTTCAAAACCGTCGCCGCTAAAAAAAAAAACTGAGATACAATACGTATAAGACGGTTTATATTTTTAATCGAATCGCGTGTTTCGCCAAACTGACGAACGAAAAACCAGGTAACGCATATTAATAAAAGCAGAAAACATGCAAAGAAAGTAAACGCGGTTGAATCGATACGCCGCGTTTTAAAGTGAACTCAATTTTAAAAGATTTTGTTAATTAAAATCTTGTCAAGTTTATATTTAAATATGATCATGAAACGGATGTTGCGAATTTAAATTATAAATTACGTAACCGGGGCTTTTAAAACACCTTAACAAGAAAGTTACTTTGCAAAATATTAATTTAGACAACGCCATGTATTTAAATTAACAAAGCCAAACGATTGCACAGGGAGTCTCAAAAATCCATACAAAATAGATTGTAACTTGTGATAATATTTTTTCAGTTTTTTAAACGAGTAGTAAACCATGCAGTTTTTTAAAAATGTGGTGAAATAGTTACCATAGATGTTAAATAATAATTGTTTGATCATTAAACAAAAACCAGTTTTGTATTATTTTTGGCAAAACAAGGCATATAGTATCAAATACCGCGAAAGAATCCCCCCGACTCCCTAGCGGTGGATCTCTTGAAGCCCCAATCGATGAAGAGTTTACAACGATTTGTCCCATTAGACCTACCAAAAAGATTTTAAACTGTAATTTGTCTAACTTAATTCCTTTAATCTTGCATTAATGTGTCCATATCTTAGAAGTTATTATTTACGTTAGTTTATTTTAATCCATTTAATGTATACAATCGATCAATCTACACACATACATGTTAATTGCGCGTGGAGTCACCATGGGGTGGCCCATAGATCATAGCACTGTACACTACTATTACTTAATGTCCCAGGACAGTATGTAAGGAAATATGATTAATAAAAAAAAGTGAATCCCTGTGCAGCAAATAAAAATTTTATTCCTTTATCCGAGTAGCAATTCAAGCTGAACTTATTTCATTCGGTTTAGATACTGTTTAGATACTGTAAACGCTGCCGAAAACTATAAACTGAGCAGTAATTTTGGATTACAACCTAAATAACTTCGAATGATGATATCGCAAAATGTATTTGCAGTAACAGCGGAATGAGTGCTTCAATCATTTGCACGTCTTTAGCGCGACCCAATCTTATTCTTCGAATTTATTGGGAATAAAAATCGAAAACGAACGAAACTGAATAAAAGTGCGCTCAAAACACCATAAGTAGTAAACATCTAGAGAGGACGAGCGCTTATAATTACTGGAAAAAAATGTGCAATCCCTGAAGGTCCGTTTCCATTTACGTGGTCGTTGCTCAAACTAACCTCATGCGATGTTCGCTGTGGTCTGGCACAAAACACATTAGTTCTATGTATTTAAATGGGAGTATTTCCATTAGGCAGTTTCGCGCAGGCCTCGGGCTTGGGGACTCGTCAAACAAAATTTTGGTAGGTATAGTTAACTACTACAGCTACGTATTTTGCAAACGTATGTTACGAACATGTCTGCGAAACTTAATGCTAATGGTTTGTAGCCTGTCCAGAACAATTTGACCGCCAAAGGATCTTAAACACTATAAAAGTTACAACACTTTTTATACAAGTTATTTATGGCCCAATTAAGAATTATTGGCCCTTAAATAATATATTTAATTTTTCGTGAAAAATGGGAAAAGTACAAAGGCTATACTTAAATAAAAAAACAAAAGATGGAGAAGAGCTTCCAGATTGTCGATATTTTAAAAAATGTAGGAAATAGGGCAAAAAAACGAAAATCAATTTTTTCAGTTTTTCTTGAATAACTTTTGAACTAAGACAGCCCTAATGTAACCGACCTCGTAGCTCTTAAGATAAGCGAGAACCCCATGCATTTACTCGAATTTGGGACACCCTGTATACAAAGGCGTTACTACCGTAACTACTGGCAAAGGTAGCACAGCATGACGACTAGTAAATCGTTCAGAAAGCGATTAAAATAGTTTTTTAAAACTCGTCAAAGTTTTGAAAACATTATTCTTCAATTCAAAATATATTGCCCAAGAAAACGCATTTCGAAAACAATTGCCTAACTTACAAAGCCTTAAATTACCGAACTTGTAAAATACCTTTTTCAGCTAATGAGAAGGGGTAAATTAGCTTTAAAAAGGATACAAGGCGCCCCAAAGTATCTGGAACTTATTAACACCCAGTTTGTTCTGAAACAATTTGCAACCCCCTACTAGCAATAGAATTTTAGAGCAAATTATGTTTCTTAAAAATCAATACTTCAAATGTGGCAGACACTGCTCTCTTTTGAAATTATTGTGCAATTATGATGCTTTTGCAGTAGTTGATGACGAATTATAAGCTTTAAAATGGAAGTGCTTTTAATAACAGCGACGTCTAAATATATTTACACTAAAGTATCAAGCATAATATCTGTTACGTCTCAACTTTTTACCGCTATAGAGTAATTTCAATTTGCAAATAATTAAGGAACAGTTTTCATTCAGCTTTAGTAGTGACTCCTTGAGAATATTATGCGCTTTAGGGGTTAAGGTTTAACAACTAAACGAACACAAAATACGAGGTAAAATCTACCGCTACTTTCTTAATAGAAAAGTTTTTTTTTATCAGTGAATGACATCTTCAATAATTAAGTACATAATATGGTAAGAAGGAAGACCTGATGCAGCTAGTTTTTGTGTTGTGTAGTTACCACGATATTATTTTCTCAAAACTTAATTAAGCAAAGTTACCCTGTCGGCTCTTCCGGTCGGAAAATTTAATTATTTAAAATAAGACAACTTCGTTTACTCACATACACAGATTTTTCACTTCATTAATTATTAACGGTTTAGTATTAATCCAAGCAACCCTTAATATAATTTAATCATTCATTTCACTGTGTGCAAAACTGCTATGATTGAAGAGCTTGCTGTGAGTTTTTCAATAAAATATTGCCGAACAACTGTTTAATTCACAAAAGTATATTCCAATCAGAGCGTCGTGTGCAGGTGTACAGGTTTTTAATGTTTTATTATGACATTTTTAATCCGGTAAACATGAGGGAAAATTGGGGGCCAGTTTAAAAAAAATAATATAGAACTCCTTTAAGAAATACAGAGTAATTTCGCAATTCCAATGCGAACAACAGAATTTATAACGGAGTTGTACAGTTAAAATTAATTAAGTGTTTTTACGACCGAATTGAGATTGGCATTCAACAGGGGCTTTCAAATTGACGTGGTGGGGCAATTGATTAGGCAAATCAGAGTACATCAATCAATAAACTTCCCTTTTGATCCCAGTTTTGTTATCCATTGTTTGCTGATACCCAACCGATGTATGTAATTAATTTTTAATTCAGGTTACATCACAACACCGGCGGGACAATATAAAGTTCCCCGCAAAAGTTCTCTTTGCTTTGTGAAAATCCTGTTAGACAGCGCAAGCATTCGGAGCTCACTAAATAATTTGAGACCACAGATAAACATGGACTTATTCAAAAACTGGACAATATGACATACGAGGAATCAAAAAATGGGAGTTTAAAAATAATCTTACAACTCGTTATCAAAAAACTACATTTAGAATCAATACAAAATTTCAATACACCAAAAGGTCCTTTACGTTTTGTGCTGTACTTAAAATGCAACAGAATATAAAAAACTGTAGTATAAATATCTTTGCTGATAACACTTTAATCACAGCTTTTAATGGCAACTTAGAGTCGGCTATTATAAATAATAACGTAAATGTTGTAGCAAACGGTTAAAAATTAACAAATTAAAATTAATCACAGAGTACAGACAAAACCAAATTTATGATAACGGGAAACATGCCAATACCGAATGATATAAGCATTAAGTTAAAATAAGTTTAAAAAAAAACTAGAATGTTTTTCGCAAATTAAATAACTTGGTGTTATAATAGACAATAAATTTTATAGTAACGTGAATTACATTGCAAAAAAAGTCGCGAAAATTTAGTTTCCTGGATAGATTTACAAACAAACTTAGTTTACAGCAAAAATTACGATATATTATAGATTACTAATTGCGCCACACTTTACTGCAATGGAGGCGACATACAAAAACTGCAGAAACACCAAAATAAACCAATGGGTTCTCACTGATCTTAAATTATTTGTTTCTGCTTATTAATAGAAAAACAATGTTTCGAATAAGTTTTAGACGTTTTAAAATTTCATAAAATGGCTACATTAATACTGACCTACTTAAATATCTTTATAGTACCTGACTGTCGTCACCAAGAAGCTAATTTCGTGTCATATTTTATACTTGCAACAACACAGAATAATGTAGTGCAGTGTGTTACCTGACAACTAGGATAAGTTAACTAAATTTATGTCTAAATTCTATTATATTTGTTTAGCAGGAAAGTACATAATGCTGTTTTACTTTTACTAATAATTGGTTTAAATAAATTGGCATTGGAACACAAGCCCCCGGTAAAAGCACACCGTTTAAGAGAAGTTATAGTTTGTAATCTGCATTTAGTGCCGCCAGGTGCTAAACGTAGTGCTTTATAATTTTGCTTATTATTAAGCAAATTTCTGTAGAAACATAAAGTTCATACTATTCTAATACAAAAATTAAACTTTATAAAGTAATTAGCTTTTGCAGATGATGTGGTGCTATTAGCTTAAGGCGCAAAGGAATTCCAATTCAATCTAGACATATAGGCAAATACATTAAGTAGATATAATATGAATATTAATATAACCAAGAAAACGGTTATAGTTATAGCAAAAAAACCATGAACCAGTTACAATTACGCTAAACCAAAAAAGATAGAACAGGTAGAGAATTTTAAATATTTAGGAACAATAATAATTGCAGAAAATGGTAAATTGGAGGAAGATCTGTATAACAGAATAGCGGCAGCGACGAAATTTCACTAAATAAATGTTTGATAAGGAAGAAGGAAATATCAGAAGAAAGGAAGACGCGAGTTTTTAATGCAGTGTTCGTACCCATTCTCACGTACAGTTCAGAAACTTAGACACTAACACAAAAACAAAAAAGAATTCAGGAACAGGAAATGAGATTTCTGAGAAGAAAAGAAATATGTAGACTGATCGATAAAATCAATAACGAAAAAATTCGAAATAACCTAGGAGTAACAGATATTAAGAAACAGATGGAGACGAATCAATTTAGATGGACATTTACTACGCATGCCAGAAAGTAGATACGCGAAAGTAGAATGAAAATGCAGATGGAGGGAAAAAGAAATAGAGGAGGACCAAGAATAAAATGGGAAAAAGAAGTGAGGCAGAGACTAGAAGAAAAAGGGGTCAGCTGGGGAGATGTGCCACAGTTAGCTAACGATAGACAGAAGTAGAGAAACATAACACAGAAATAGAATCGCATACCTCGACACCGAAAGGTACAAGAGGAATCGTTTAAGAAGAAGAAGAAGAAAGTAATTGCTAAAACAATAAATTGGTTTGTAGGTTTACAAAAATAGCTTTAAATCAGTTTTCTCTTTCATCAAAATAAGGAACGAAGAAGGGCTAATTTTAAAAGCTATTATCTATGTATTGTATAGATAAAAAAATTGTTTGATTTTCCTGCAATTCGAATTTGTTTCATAAAAAAAATAATCGATTGTTATATTGAACTGCTTTATATGATACTCTAGTGCTATATTTAACAAAGAGAACATGCAAATAATGTTACATTTAGTGAAATCAGTTACAGCAAAACGAAGCTTGCCGCGTTAGGTGGCTTCGTTGGCATAATGCTGAAGCTGAACAAGAAAGAATCTTAAAAATGTTATAAACTAACCAAACTCAGTCCGCGTTAGCTCTAGAATATGTACTTAAATTTCACAAACTTACTACAATTTCACCGCAAGCTACGCTTTCGTAAGGTTTTTTCGAATCAACTCCGAACGCTGTTAAAACTAGTTCCTTGTAAGGGGGAGTACATAAAAGTTGAGCGAAGTTAAAGAAAAATGATTTTCATGGAAAATTACCTCAAATTATCGAGTAAGCATCGCTCGGCTAAGCGTGCGAATCCGGCACATCTCTGTCGAAATTTCACGCGGTGTAGTTATCACTCACATGGGACCCAGTGTAAATCACTTGCCGCTATTTTATTACGGTGCAACCGCCACAAAACTGATAACATGTGATAACAACATCGCAGGAAGTCAAACATAAACATGCTATGTTAAACCAACACGCACTGCAACTGCTAAGCCTTTATCACATCCGAATTTAAGCCCCGAACTTAAATCTTTTCTTTCACTTTCAATGAAAGAACTAACCTAAGAGAATTTTATTGGCAAATCACGAAAGCCAACATAATATGTTAATATTTTTATGGATAAGATGAAATTGTAATCGCTTTTCTTTGTATGTCAGATAACATTTTAAAATTAATTACTTAGGACTTGAATCTCAAGTACTTCGGTGAAAATACTGGTACTTATTACTTGTATTAGTACTTCAGTAGGTACCACAAAAATTACTCAAGTACTTTGTAAAATACTACAGTACAGTGCAAGGTAATTAAGTACTTTAAGTGAAAACAAGTACTTTTTAAGATATTAATTTTATAACAATAATTTTTTCATTTTTGACCCAAAATTACTAAAATTTGTGTAGTTTACTGATTTGAACCATGTATATTTTTCTTGTACGTCTCATGTACCTAGGAACATTCTTCCCCCACAATTCTTCGCCCATAATTCTTTGACCACAAATCTTCGCCGACAATTCTTCGCCTACACAATTCTTCGCCGCATACAAGCATATCACAACTTTTGTTTGTGAAAAAAAATATTTTTTCTCCTACGCGCTTTCTTTCATGGCTAGGTAGATTACATAAAAACACGCCCTCGTATATCACATACGACGAATTGAATAGTGCCAACCAAAAAAATTTCTGTTTCATTGCAATCGTTTTTGAATATTTAAAAAGTTGTTTGCAAATTTATTTTAGAAAATAATGTTCGGTTACTTTCTGTCTTAATCGTGTGAGACTGGATTTATGACGTGTTCATACCTCGGGCGATATTGTTCCTTATATTGTCTAATAAATTATGGTAGGTGATTTAATTTCGTGATAGGGGATTGCTAACTAATGAAGTTAACTGATTAAGTACCTGCTAGAGCTTAACTGATGTTTATTAGAATCAGTTAAATACACGTAGTGTAGTTTAAAGTACACACTGTTTAATCGGAAACCACTTGACCATTTAGCTCGGAAAATCGACCGTCTCTGAGACGTTTCACATTTCAATTTAAGGGAATACTTCACAGTTTCCTTAAACAAATTACTGAATTTTCATTTGGGACAGATAGTAATATTCTTGGAGTTAAATAAAACATAATTAGTATTGATTGTCTATGAGTAGAACGAAATTTTGGTGTCGATACGACGAAGATTAATTGTACGATTCAAAAATAGTTTAAAAAGGTTCTTATGGCACTTTACCCTTACGGTTAATAGTACAATAGACGTGGACCCTTCCTCATCCCTACCTCTGCAAGTATTATGTATAAATGATCCATATAGGTAAAGGTTCCCACAACGGCCACAAACCTCACCAGAGCCAAGTCTCAATCAATAATAATTCGATTCGAAACCTTCGCCAACGTGTGGAATTCAAACGCTAAATTTTACGACAGTAGAAATGTTTAATACTAATCTAAAATGGTCTATAAAGTGAAATAGAATACCTAAAGTTATGGCTTTGATTTCCTACAATTTTTATTAGACCAAAATACACGTCTGCGAAAATAATTTACGCTAATGGTCGCCAGATTACACAATATTTATGGCACTTTCGAATGTACGATACAGTCAGATGAAATAAATGTTTGATACTTATAAGTGCGCTAATAAATATTTTCAAAACAATTTCCTAACCAGCTTTTAACGACGCTTTTGTAAGTTATGACATACTGTGACATTTCGCCTATAATCACTTGCATTTTACTTTACAGTCATTTCATTTTCTTTTACCTATTTGGACAATAAGATATGCGAATGTGCAAATATGCATTAAAAGTTAGCTAATTGTTATATTCAGTCCTATTTTGCCCTACGGTGCAAAGGTTTATTATTTTTCATCCTCATATCCTTTATCACAGCCTGGTCATTATCCTTATTAGCCATCCTTCACAATTATTAATTTATTGTATACCACTTTGACATTTTTATTACTCTCTCTTTCCGTCTTTACTCTTGTTCTGATCTGCTTTTGCATTTCTCATTCCATCTCTGTTAAATCATTGTTGGTAAATAATTAACTTCCTTAACATTTTTTGTTTCGATTTATTTGTCATGATCATTTCCTTGTTCCTTGAGCCATCCAGTTCTACCAGACAAGTCCTTGCACCTAGTTTAGGCACCCTTTTAATCTGCGTCTCAACATTCAAATGTTGATCCTAAAACTTATTCATTGTTGGCCGTAAGGCTTTGGAGTCAGCTGTGATTAAGGTTAGACCTGTCACTATTGTTATTTTCCTTTGCTTACTTTTCTAGTTGCTCCATTATATCTTCCGCTTTATGTGACTTATTTTTAGTTTCTATTGATATGTTTGCGTCATCCTGCTTCAGTTTTTGATTTTTCCGTTCTCTTCTTTAAATTCCCTCTGTTCTTTTCTTACTTCTTGTAGCTCTGTTACCAATTCTTTTATTTCTGATTTCATCTCCGCTTTCATTTCCCGCAACAGTTCCATCATTTTATCTAACTTTTTGTCATTCTTATCGTACAGCTCACTTGGAAATGCTGTTTTTTCGTTGTTCTTTGAAATTTTTTGCTCTCACCAAACACGTCATCATACACGGCACTTGAATGTTTAACACTGTAATGGAATCGAATCCATCGGGACTTCGGCTACCATGTAAACAAATTAAAGCTTCTGGGCACGGTGTGACAAATTTAGGTTTGTTTTACATTTTAAGTTGACTTTTAAAAGCGGTAAATAAGTCTTGTGTATTTTACAGCCCGCGGAGTGTACCAAAATAAAATATGAGCAACACTGATAAAAAAATAATTTTCAGTTCCATTTTTTTACAGAACTTATCATTCAAAAAATAAATATAATAAGTCGCACACAATTAAAAATTTCCTTCATCATGAAACACAATTTCCGTAGCCATTAGTAAAGCTAAACAACTTTTTAGAATTGCCTGACATGTATAAATATGTTCAGTGAGTGTGCACCGCATGTAACAAACAGAATTTAAACTTGAATACTGAAATCGCTTCTGCGAGAACAGGTTTTATACCTTTTATCGAATGCTGAAAGTCGCACCTGAACTTTAAAACGCTCTTTGTTGAGGCCAAAAGCAGGACTCGCCGTAAATAAAATAACCAAAGTGAAGGAGTAAAAGAACTCGATAAATACCTAAGAACTAGCACAACTCTTATTGTTTGAAAATTCCGTTGCAATTCGCGCTTTCAGCCCTGGGCCCTTGCGCCCTAAAAATAGAGTCAGGAAATGAGTCGATACAATTCACACCCCATCAGAAACTTAATTCTAAAAATTGTGCAAAAATAATAGGAAATGGACGAAATTTATAAGAAAATAATAGAACAGACGCGGGACTGTATTCTAGTTGTTTAAGCCCTTTTCAACAATTAAATTACCCATCTCGAAAAGACGTATCGACTAATAAGACTAATAATTTATAAACTGCTTTGAATTTTAAAAGAAATGCATCTTTATTTGAAAATAATGCTTTTGCATTTCTTTATAAATCCGTACCGTTTGTATTTTTAACAATTAGCTTAAAATATGTTTTAAAAAAGAAATTGCACCGAATTACATTATGAAAATTGCCACCTACCCGGTCTGTTCTAGGAGAATAAAAGTCAGTGTTGTGACAGATATCGGAGCAGTTTGTCGCCAGCTTAATGCAAGAAGTCTCTTATCTTTCTATAGGCTCTCTTGTAATTGTCGGCGGTTTATTGTGTTTTTATTTTATATTGTTGACTGACGGCCTTGCTTTTTCCTTTACGAAGAATTAAAGTTCCATTCGTCAATTTCCTCTTGTTAAGTTTTCTATTTTAACTTTAGTTCATTATCCACATCCTCTATTCTCTATAGTCGATTTGGCTTAAGAAGAGGTCAATCTGAGTATTTGTTGATTCTGAAAAAGAAGGCAAAATTAGGCTGCAAAATACGTAGTCAGTTTTCTCGTGTAAGATAAGTGAAAATAAAACAACAGCTTTAGTACAAACGAAGGAAATGTCTTTTGATAAACGTAATTAGCTTTAACGGCAACATTTTACGATAGAATACCTTTCACATGCGAATTCGTGCGGAAGCGAATGAAAGCGTAGAAAAATCCGAAATCATTTTTTATTCTCGTTCGACTCTGTACAAATGCTAATGCTCGAAAAACACGCTCATCAAGATGTGATAAGACTATAAACAGCTCAATTTTGTCTCAAAGGGCCGCAAGGCAAGCCTAAAATGTGATTTGATTAGTTCAGATGACGACCTTATACGTTTTGAGTCGCATTAAAAGTCTATTACGGAGACAAAACAAAAGTAAAACTAAATATCTAAAAGGCGTTATTAATCCGATTTACATTTTCCGTCTAGTTTTTGAACTCTGTAATTAAAAGCAATTAAATGGCGTTAGGTTGTGCTTCCGTGAAAGATCAAAAAGGGTATAACTGGTGCCGGGCTCGTTGATATAGCGAATGTACACAATTATTGCCAACGATATTTGCATTTAATTAAAAAATCACTAATGTTTATATTGCTTTTAAACCAATTTTATTCACAGCTTACGTGTAAATCATAAAAAATATTGGTAATTAGTATCTTACAACATCACAAAACAAAACCAAGCAAAGTACCAAGGGATTGAGACATTGGAATAATCTTACCATGATACAAGAAAGGGGGCAAAAGGGATTGTTCTAACTATAGAGGAATAACATAAATGAGTGTACCAGAGAAAATCTGGCAAGAGTAATGGAAGGCAAATTAAAAGAAAAACTAGAAAGCACACTAGAAGAATCCCAATACGGTTTCAGAAGAAAAATAAGACCGTTTCACCTAGGCAACTGGAAAATGGAAAAAATTAACGTAACGGAGCTAGTGTTCGCTGACGACATGGTCTTAGTGGCGGAAACAGAAAAAAATCTACAACATAATTTAGAAACTCTAAACCTGGAATTGGAAAAAATTAATATGAAAATAAATACCGAAAAAACTAAAACTATGATCGTTACAATGGGCTTAGGTTGAACAGGTAGAAAGCTTTAAATATTTAGGAGTGATCATAGAAAAAAATGGTGGAATGGACAAGGAAATAAGCGAAAGGATAGGACATGTGGGAAGAATAGTTAACAGTTTAAGAACAACATTTTTTGGAAATAGAGAAGTTCCAAAACAAACACAAGTGCAAGTGGCCAAAAATGTAGTAACTTCAGCACTTTTATACACAACTGAAACTCACTAATAAAAATAGTAGCCGAGTGAATGCAGCAGAGATGAGATTTCTAAGAAAAATTCTAGGAAAAACCAAAGAAGATAGAATCAAAAACGAAACATAATTATAGAGAACAATTAAGGATCAAATCGGTTGAAACAAAAGTACAAGAAAGGCAGCTGGGATGGTTGGGTCACATCTATAGGATGAAAGAAGAAAGGTTAACCAGAAAAAACTATGAAGCAAGATCACTGGGAAAAAACAAATGAGGTAGACCGAGAAAAACCTCGCTCGACGAAGTTAAAAAAGCAGCAGCGGCAGAAACATCAAATGGAAAGACATAAAAAAAGTTAGCACAAGACAGAAAAACATGGAACAACACAACTCAAGAGTCCTTCACCTAACAGTAAAAGGACTCACGACTAAATAAAACTAAAATAGTTTAATAAAACTAAAAAACTCATGATTTACCCTAGTATCTTGTTTTCTATTCATAAAATACAATTCTGAATGTTTAAATTACTAGAGAATGGTTTGATAAAACTGTTACTTAAAGAATTATTTCGGCTGAGTTTAATTTTGTAACAGTCTGTGTACATACTCGTCAAATATTTAATTAAAAATATTCAGTTAAAATTTCGTGCTAAAACCATACGATATTATTTTACATAAAAGGCTTTCTATGATCCCCTGACTTAATTAAATAAAGTGTGAATATTAAATAACCAAGTTTTAGTATGAACAAAAGTGAGAAGTGGGAAGTGCAATTATTAAAGAAATTTGTTACTGTATACTCAACTTTGACCGCTGAATTTGCTTAATTAATTAAGAATTAACGCACCCTCTGCTTTACGAAATTAATTGAGAATGGCAGAACTCGCATCCATAATTTCGCTTCATTTCGCGAAGCCTTTTCATTTCTAAGTCCCCCTCAACCTGAATGAATTTTGTGTGGCGTCATAAAACAAAAATGTGTTAAACTGTGTATCGTTCAGTGCGCCAGTGTTTTTAAGAATGTACACTAAAAACTCGCGCATAATATTTAATAAGTAAAAGTGTATTGAAATTAGGAATGGAAATTTAACGATTATCGAATAATAATTCCATAGATTATTTGTCTATTAATTAATGACTTTTCAAACTATTTATTACTTATTATAACTTGTTTATAGTTTTTGTTAATTTCTATGCGATGTTAGGTTTGTTCAAGCAGCAATTTTGTAACAATTCGTGAACTAGTTCATGAAGTGGTTAATCCATATGCGTTAGCCATGAACTAATAAATATATAAGCCGTTTCAGGAACGCTTTAACGACATGTAGGTACAACTGTAAATGACATTTGTATCTATTGGGTTCAAAAAAATTTACGTGTAAACATTTTAAGTAACCAGTTCTACCATAGGGTTGGAAAGGCGATGCATAGCTACTAGAGGCCACGTTAGTTGTGATGAGTACATGCATGTAAAAATCCCATGCTTTCGTTCATGTACTGTTTGTACCGTCTGCAAACTAGTTCATGAACAAGTCCGATAACTGCTAGAACAACCGACTAACCGTCCGATAGATTATCAGAAACGCTGCTGGAACGCAATATTAATACTGCGCAGAATCGTGATAGTTAAGGGAATAGTACATAGCGTTGCTGGAATACACCTATTAAATTCATTAGGGCATTTAACTTTAAACGCAAAAAAAGTTATATCCTAAAAATGGAGGGCAAAATTGTAAAGGCGTCCTTAATTTTACCATGGCTCTTACTATTTTCGTTCCATTTTAGGTCAAGGTGTTTCTTGCTATGATATCAGACTGCATACAGAATTGCAGCTGCATTGCAATTACCTCTATATTCCCAAAGTCCCAAGTATGCTATGCTTATTATAACTCTTTATTAAAGCATGTTTTATGCTAACAAGGAAAAACACCAAACACTCTGACGAAACCACTCAAATGAGAGCCATTTTATGAAATGCCTGTAACAAAAATTAGTCTAAAAGGTGTTTAAAAATTGGTAGTTACCTATACTATAGTTCATACTCATCAGCCTAATAACCATCCATTTTACCAGCGAAGCAAGTCCTGCAAACCACAAATACATGTTCCAAGCAATAATATTCATTACAAAGTCGGCAAGAATATAATATCTGCTATATATTGTTATTCATACAGCAAGAGATGCGCAAGCTATAACAGTCAAAACTATTCTGACAAGTCGGCTAAGGTACAGACAGGAATTAGCTGGACGCTTAAGTTTTGAAACGATTCGGCTAATGAGATACCTAAAAAATTCAGTGCAACGTATCTCAAGAGTTTAAACGCATAACGAGTGCTGGAACATTCAAAAATTACATAGAAACGGCAGTGGGACTGTTAAATAAAGTTTTATTTTGCAAATAAACGATATTTAGCTGCACATCAATAACACCACAAGCTGGAACTACAAGATGGATTAGGATTTACCAGTTTCGTGTAAACTTTAACAACATCGTTGTTCCAACTACAGTCTGTTAAGGGTTGATGGATTGCGATTAAATAAGTTAATCAACATCTTACATAATCCTGGTTCTACTGCCACCATGTAGCCCTAATATACACTGCAGCTTTATCAAATGCATCGGTTTAAATAGTTTAAAAAATAACAAGTTAGAGGTTTCTCTACACAGTGTCTCAAATAAAAGTTTTCAAGCAATTTACATTCGCATGATCCAAAATGTAACTGCATTTTACAACTGCCAAGTTTTACGACTTTTGCCAATAGTTTAACAGTAATTACACTAATGTTGTGCAGATTGTACCAATTCCATTTTGTCCTTAATTTTGATGCTAAATTTAAATTTTAACGCTAAAATTCAATACGACGTCAATGAGGATTATCAAAGTTGATGAAGGTTCAAAAGAGATACGTCTGATACAAAATTATCTTAGCATAAACGATATCTTCATGTTGAACCTCTAATTTGGTACACTCTGTACAACTCAATGTTGAAATATTTGCAAACCAATTTAAATCTCTCTACTGCAGCCTCGTTCACTTCAAATTAAGATGAAACGTTTAGTTTGTTATGAAAATTGCGAATCTATTTAGTCTTATTGCTGTATCCTAATAAAGATCAAACAAAAGGAACACCGAAAGACATAAATAAGCGATCGCTATAACAGTTCAAATTCATAGAGAAGTACAAATTATCGTAACCTCGCTGTAATTATCGAGCTACACCGGCTAAACTCATTAACGATTGAGAAACCCTACCCTGAAACACGAGCCTTGTGTCACAAACAAATTAATTCCCGAATCTGGCTTAGGTTAAAATCAGGGGCAATTACAAGGTGTTGCGATTATTTCAATTGTTGGTGACAAATTTGAGGATTACACTCGATGAAACTAGTTTCGTTTGTATCGGATTGCGCTAACACTAGCGTTTGCACACATTAAAGTAATTTAATTTTTTATTTTCCAGCTCCGGATCAGTCCTTTTCAAGTTGTTTTTTAACAAACTAAGTGTTGATAAAGATTTTTTATAGTGTTCACAACATTCCTAGAAAAGTGACATCTGCAAAACGCTGCAATTTTGTTTAACCCCTGCAAGTATTTCGAAAAATGTAAAATGTCCCAAAAAATATTTTCGAGTGGTTTTCAAGCAAATTAATAGACGATAATTAATCGTAATAGGTTTAACAACGTTCCTAGTAAAAATTGAGCCACTACTCTCAATTTTTTTGAACGATAATAGAACAAGCCTATGCCATAGCAAAAATTTCGAAAGATTGGAAATCCTATAAAAAATACTTTAAACGTATTTCACACCTGTTGACAAAGTTGACAAAAAATCTGCAACTGTTTAGCTGTAGTTGGTCAAATTTTTCCTATATTCCTACTAAATTTTGGACATTCTGTATGTAAGGATGAGATCTTATCTTGGGGAATTTCCGTTAATATATCTAGTTTGATTTTCCATTGATCTGAGAGCTTTTTATTGGCTAATAAAACGAATCATGGGGCCAAAATTGACGCAGAACTTTGCTTAAATACCAGAGATATCGGAGAAAATAGTCAACTAACTTGGCTGTACCAAAATATCTGCATTGAAATAGTTTGTATGTACAATGTTCGAATTTCTCATGAATAATCAGTACTTGAAACAGTTTAGGAATTGTTCCTCGGCAGGTGTGTCTATGTGAACGACAAAACAAGAAAAACATTTTGCATCCAACAGGAAGTGTTAGCAAAGCAAGGGACTCACAAAAGACATACTAATATTTTAAAAAGATCTTATGGATTATTATTACTTCAATAAATTTACTATTTTTAGGATAGTTGGAAATTTTAAATGACAAAAGATCTTGCATGCACCTTCAAAGAAATTCTTGTTGATGACATACCGAGTCTCGTCTCTTTTTTAACATCATCACACGGCGCAAACTTGTTGCTAGAGAAGCAAAAACGAAGAAGCGGTCCACTCTGCTCAAAACTAGAGCGTCGCTGTCAAACTTGCGTAACTTTGTCTTTTAAAGTAATTAGTAGGTATAAAACAACTAAAACACTCTAAAAATAAAACAGCGATGGTAAAGTTTTTACATAAATATAACTTTAAAAAAAAATATTCTCATCACTTTAATCTCCTTAAAGCTTTAATCCCGCGATTAGATTTTAATTAAAAGCTTTTTAAAGCATAAACTACGTACAGTAATGCGCTTTATATGAAAGAATTTATTATAGCAGCAATAAGCTTTGAGTAAAAAGAATTTTGCGTTTATTAATAAAGAGGTTGCTGACCAAAACACGCGATGTGAAATATATTTCCTCTACCTTCGGCAACTTATAATAAATAACCTACAATTTTAACGGAATACTAAGCTTATTTTTGGTTAAAGAAAATAGTTAAAGAATACACAGAAGTAAATATAGAGCAAGCGACCAAATTGGTCTAGTTATGGATTTGAGCAAAAACTATAGTAATTTATAACTGGTTTAAATATAGCTAGACTAAGAACAAATAGAGCAGGTATAAAATTTTAAATATTTTGGAACAATAATTGCAGAGAACGGTAAATTGGAAGAGCTAAATAACAGAATAGCAACAACAACGAAATTTCATCACGGCACTTACAATTGCTTGATAAGTAAGAAGGAGATCTGAAAAGAAACTAAGTGCGACTATTTACTGGGCACTAGCAATAAAGCAAAAAACAAAAGGGACACAGACGCAGAAGATGAGATTTTTAAGAAGGTTTGAAGTATTTAGACTAGCTGATAAGATTAGCAACAAAATCAGAGAAGCCTATGATTGAGACATAAAGAGAAACATTAAGACAAACCAATTAAGATCTTGGGACGGTTTGGTGAAAACTGCTCGAAATCAATTGTTCGAAAATTGTTCCTCAAATGGAAAGTTCGCAAATATGGGATAAAAAACGAAGTTTGAGGAAAGATCAAATAGCGCAAGGCTAAGAACCAAATGGGAAAATGAAGTGAGACATACACTAAAAGAAAAAGGAGTCAGCTGGAGAGATGTGCTACATTTAGCCAATGATAGACACGGATTAAAAAATATAATCAAAAACTAAGAAAAATGTCTCGACACCGAAACGTACAAGAGGAGGACCCGATTAAGAAAAAGATTATTTTTTGAAGAATAATTAATTAAAACGAAATATTTAAAATGTTTAATGATATCCGGAATATTTCATACACTTATTAAGTTATTTCGACAAAGTTATGAAAAATAGAATATTTAACATATTTGAAGCATTCACATAAATATTTTAATGAAATGGCCTTACATGCATTTTTGTGAAGCCATGCGTATAATGCATCCGGTAACGATATTTTATATAAATATTTCAACGTTTATTAACGCTTCAACAATCTGAAAATAAATAAAACAGCTCCTAAAATTGACAAAAGTGCGTTAGGCAGTGCACTGTTAGTACCGTTGACAAATTCGTGTATTCAATTTTTATATTACTAAAACAAATACGGCCCAATTTGATATGAAATTTCACTTCTGCATTAAAGTGTGTTTTTAAAATATTAGAGGAATGCGGGTTTTGAATATTTAACGCTTTTCAAACTTTTTCCGGCGCGCATTCGTTCAGAATGGCGACGGGAATTCCATATAACTCTAGCATATTCCAAATATGAACGTACATAAAAAGTAATAAAGGCATTTAAACGAAAAATCTGATTTGAAGAGCTTGACATTTAACTCGATGTTCTATTTAAGTTTTTGTCCCGAAGAATTTCATTTGGTTTCATTATTTTAAAAACATAAATTAAATTTATAACGTACAATATTCTTTATGAATTCCATTTTAACTTACTTGTATAATTATGATGGGCGCTTTGTTAGAGAAAGATAATTTAAAACGTAGACTTCATTATCGATTACTTGATAATTTAGGGTATACATAATGTGATATTTTCTACTCGTTATGTACAGGGTGGTCAAATTTCGATAGAATTACATGGGTATCTTGAGTATTAAGCGAGGTACCCATGTAATCCCATCTAGTCTGGACCACCCTGTACCCTGTACTCTAGGGCCTAGATCACCAGTTGGGTTTGTATCTTGCAGCTATTTATTGATAGAAATCACTTGTAGATGCAGTATTCAATCATCTATATAAATATCCAGCTTCTTTTACAGGCAGTTTAGGGCCACAGCTCTGTGGTTTTCTTCCACTCTTTTCTATTTTTGACTTTGCCCTTCCAATCTCTTGTACCCTTTTCTTTTAGGCCTCATAGCACTGCTTCTTCTTCTTGTAATTTGGCGTTTTCCAGGCTATCATTTTTGGTGTTCGTCCATCTGCTATTCTTTCGAAATGACCCAGCCACTGTAATCTTTTCGATTTTATTACTAAGTCAATTGCTGGTCCTTTATATATCTCATATATTTCCCTCTTTGTTTTTCTCCTTGTTCTGTTTTCCTTCCTCCCAAAACTCTTCTAAGTATTTTCCTCTTCCATCTCTGCAATCTTTCCTGTGTTTTCTTATTCAGTAATCAAGTTTCGCAGGCTGTTGGTCGTAATACTGTTTTGTAAAGGCGGAATTTAGCATCTTTGATAGCTGTTTCGCCCTTTGTAGTTGGTTCAAGGCTCCGGCAGATTTATTTGCTTTTCTTCATCAGAGTTATTCGTTATTCTGGCACCCAGATAGACAAAGTCATCCTCTTCTTCCAAACTTATTTTTCCCAATGTCGTAGTTATTTCTAGAATTGCATTCTGCTGACTTCCTCCAATAGACATAACTTTACATATCTTCTGGTTTAATTGCAACCCCATCTTAAAAGCCTTCTCCACCAATCTGTTTGTCGCCTGCAATCATCTATAATTAATCGAATATACATACATAAAGTACGATAGCCCAATGGCAAACATTAATGTGTTGGCTACTTTGATAAACCAGGTAGAAAACTATGAAATAAAGCCAAAGAAGTACACTTATGTGGAAACAAAAAATAAAATATCTGAACATGAGGGTTTTAATCGACCACATAAGAATAAACGAATGTAATTCGGAAACAGTTAGAACGTTCGAATACCTAGGAGCACGTTGCGGTATAGATTTGGATATTTCCAAATAACAATAAGCTTTTCTGCAAAACCGGTCGGTATTTTGTGTTAAAACTATAAGCGCTAAAGCTTTCCTCGAACATAGGGGATTAGTAAATAATCGATTACCTACACAAACTTTATTGGCTTGTGTTTACTGCACACTATTCAAATATTACTGATATATGGATCTGTAATAATTGAACGAATTAAATGGCTTAAATATAATATTATAATCACTAGACATAAAGTGTGATTTATTAAGCAATATTATAAACAGACAGGCAATAGTTGAATTTGAAATGCATCTACTGCCCTAATTTTCGCCCAAAAAAGTTTCATTTAAATTGTTAAGTAGGTTTTTTTTTTAAAATAAATGTATAAATCATGATTACAATACAGTTATCTACCAGATACAACGCCACAAACTTATTCCTATGACCGTTGCGCCTGACGATTAACGAAGGCCTAATAGTGTCCCACATATGTGGAGCAACCTGTATTTCAAATGTTTTTAATTTTACTGCAGAATCAGAGCAAATTCTTAGTGAGATTCCGCTGCAATCGGCTTGCAAGTCTACCTCATCAATAATATTCCTTGTAGTTTCTGTGTGTAAAACATTTACTTCCGTTTTCAAGACAATATATTTCTATTTCCAAACTGCACAGTTCCTGCAACAGGATATATAATTTTCACGTTTCATTGGAAAACTCGAAGACTACAAATCAAATCCGCGGGGAATTGATTTCAATCATCACCTCAACTTATTTTCAAAAGCATCGGTTTTCCATCGGTTTAATAATAATAATAATAACAGACGAGATACCTTTGAATAAGTTTGCACGGTAGCATGGCCAAATTTACTTAATTATTATTGGAGTTTTAATTTTTGTGCAGCGTTTTCGGATCAATATGAAGAAATCTTTGACTACGATGTTACAGCTTCGTGCAGTTGGAAACGTAGAATGTAAAAATAAAGGATAGAAGTTTGTGTTTAATCATTTTTATATTTCTGGATTCGCGTTTTAAGCGTACCTTTAGTTTTAAATACCACCCTCGTGTAATATGTAATCTCATTATCGTTATTTTTACACTAAATACAGTAGATGTCGTCTGAAACATAATAATAATAATAATAAAAGGAATTTGCTATTAGTAGAATGCTGGGTATGAAATATTTGAAGCTAGCGTTTTTAAATATGTTAAACAACAGTTTTATGATGATATTCAGAATGAAGAGGAAATAATTACAACTTGGTATAGTGCAGTATGTAATTTTAATATCATAAGTTTAATTTTAACGCTTGCATGTTTTCATGTGAAAAGTCAGAATGTTAAATAAAAAACGCCTTCAAACACGATGAGGTGTGATACAACAAAGCAGTTCGCATGCAGAAATGTCCCAGTTTCAGATTAATATTTGCGTGAGGATAGTGCACATTTTAGAAGCCGATTTGATATTTACTAAGGAAATCAATTGATAAATTAGTTTCTCATAAGGTTCAAGTTGAACATACACACCGCAAATGCGAAGAATTTGCATTTGGTTTAGTTTTATGATAACTTCGGATTGTGAAGGATCAAGGGGTGCGTATTAAACCAAATCTTTTAAGTCACGCTGCACACATAATTTCTTTGCATTTCAATTCACGTCTGGATGCGATACCCTTCGTCGCATTGCGGCACGAGTGTATGAGGAAAATGCAAAAAATTCCAGGGCGTAAAACGAATCCAGAATTCGTTGCGATATCATTCAATTTTAATAAGTTTACTCGTCCATACTGCAAAGTGCATGAAAGTTTGTATTAATGAACATGCACACACACACGAAGAATCTTTGAGTTCCACCTATTGAACTGATAAGATAATAATGTCCCCAGTTTGCGTTTCTTTACGGAATTACATTACCGGGAAATATAAATTGGTGACACGCATTGAAGTTTAATATGCGTAAACAGGTTTATTTTTGCGTTCTGTAATTGGGTAGCGAAAAAGGTATTTCCTCCTTTAGTTAGTCCTCAATGTTTTTAAGACTATAACCTTGAAATTGTTTTCAAAAGATGTGGGATAATGTTCTAGAAATGTTAAAAACGCTCCAGTCAATGCATTGCTACCTTTGATTTGTTTGGAAACGGCCTAAAAATATTTTTTACAGCTGCTCAAATTTTTGCAAAATGTTCCAAGACCATAAAGCTTACGATTCCTTTCAGCAAAAAGTCTTTATAGTTTCTGAAAATGTTAAAGACACCTAAGCAATACATTCCTACCTTGTGTTTGTTTAAAAACGGCCTAAGAATATTTTTTACAGCTGCTTAAAGTTTTTCAAAATGTTCAAAGACTATACGCTTACCATTTTTTTAAGAAAAAAGTCTATTGTCTTTACATTTTTTGAAAACGGTAAAGATACCCGCAAGCAATGCATTTACAACCTTTGGTTTGTTTAGAAACGGCCTAAAAATATTTTTACAGCTGCTCAAAGTTTTTCAAAATGTTCGAAGACTTAATCCTCTCAATTTTTTTCTGAAAAAAAGTCGATTGTTTTGGGATAGCCTTTACATGTTCTGAAAATGTTAAAGACACCCAGATACCCAAGGCATTTACACCTCTAGTTTGTTCAAAACCAGCCTAAGACAATTTTTAACAGCTCTTCATTTTTTTAAGCTTCAAGACTATACAGGGTGTTTCTAAAATATTGCGAAAAACTTCGGGAAGTAATTCCTTATCGAAAATTAAGGGATTTTATATAACTATTTTCCCTTAGACGTTTCCATTCGAAGTTACACCCCCCTAAAGAGGAGCGGTAAAATTAGGTTTTATTTTATTTCTCAAATTTGGAGAAGTGTAGAAGAATGACATTTGATAGATGTTTTATACTCATTGAAAGGTTTCCCATAATAACATTTTTAATTAGCTCCCACCTTCACAAGGGACTGTAAAGTGTGACCCCTGTTGTTTTCTTATCAAAACTTTTTGGAGGCTTAAAATTTTGCAATTTAAAATTTTTCGTTTGAAAGCTCGATTTCTTTAAAAAAAAATGTATTCTTTAATTTTGCCTGAAAAACCTACAGTTTTGGGGTAAAACAAAAAAATAAGTGAACATGAACCATTAAATATTCTTATTTGGTGGTTACCATGGTGGTTTGTTTATGTTCGTATAATGTCCAAATTTAAGAAATAAAATAAAAACCTAATTTTACCGCTCCTCTTTGTGTTAAAAGCCCCCCCTTAATTTTCAATAAGGAATTACCTCCCGAACTTGTAAATAGTATTCGTTTACTCGAAATAAAGTATTTCGAAAATGCGTGGGAGAAAAGTAAATACATAAACTATCTTCGAATAAGCGTTCATCACGTACCAAATGAAAGAAAGGCGTCGGAACATAATTTGTTAATAAAGGCACTTGAATGACAAGGGTGAAAAGAAGGTAAACGCAATTAGCGAGGCTTTTCCGTTTGAAGCTTCCATAATACAATTGAACTTAATAGTTTCTCTAAATAAAAAAGCACCCGGTAATTCCGCGACATAATCCAATGAACAGGATCCTAGTTGTATTCGCGCTGATTGGACCGGCAAAGGAAATCCGAGTCTGTCACAGGACGGCCAGGTTTTGCGCGACCCTCGCGGTCGCAGTTAATCAGAACATTTCGGTCGCGCGATGCGCCAAAAACGTTAACAACTTAAAAGTTTTCTCTTCGGGGATTTTACATGCAATCGTGTTTAGTAAGTATTCAGAGATTACAGGAATTCGTTGCAAAATATGACAGCCACATAAAAAATGCGAGCGGTTATAGGCAATAGGGGAGAAATTTCGCGATCGGAACGCCTCCGGCGAACACATCCGCATTTAGAAGTTCGTACTAAAATCATCGCGGACGACTCCTTTAAAAATGGTGCAACTTACCGAAGGACGAGATTATCAAACGGGCGTATAAATTTTCAAACAGCGCAAAACTTTTTTATTCGTAATCATCATCTTTCGATAACACGGTAACAATAAGTTATTTCCAACGAAAACAATAAAAGCCAAGCCTTTGGAACTATAGGCGATGAAACTCCCAACAATAACTTCTGTGAAATAAAAACATTATTTCATAACTTTATATAAAGCAAACATGAAGCGGATTAAGGAACGCGCAACAAGAAATACAAATGCTTAAAAGCTATTCAAATTGAAATTTTAAATAGCTTTTTATTGGCAACATTATGACGCTTTTATTTTACAAATACAAGGGCGTGTTTTTATAGAATCTACCTAGCCATGAAAATCATATGTCAAAATAGAAATGGTCATTCTCTTAAATAGCTGTGCCCTTTTAAAACTAAAGCGAAAAGTTTCATCAAAATATGTTCTCTTAAGTTTTTTCTGAACAAACATAAGTGCAATTCAACTCGAGCATCGAAGTGTAATAATTTTTCTCCCAAAAAAGTGTAATGGGCCAAAAGTTATCCATCAAAGAATGACCGAAGTGTATGGAAATGAAGCCGCATCTTCAATCCAAGAAAAATTTTGCTCTA
Organism: Elmis aenea; assembly: GCA_947652605.1. Lineage (NCBI taxonomy): Eukaryota > Metazoa > Arthropoda > Insecta > Coleoptera > Elmidae > Elmis > Elmis aenea. The sequence continues at coordinate 2,022,755 of OX393584.1, forward strand.
ACCAGGAAGGGTCACGATATGTTGTCAAACAACTGTTTAGAAAGTGTTGCACGACGATTATGGTATGAAGAAAGTGTTGGATTCGAAGGCTCCTTACGCCGGAGCAAAGACTTGTCACCAAAGACATTTTTTTTATAGTTTCAAAGGCTGATAACAGCTTCTTTTTTACGAATTGCAACCGGGGATAAGACTTGGGTGTATTACTGGGATCCTCCTACTAAACAAGAATCCATTCAGTGGGTTCACAAGAGTTCGCCTTTCCTAAAAAAAAAACAAACACAAGCATTCGGTCGAAAAACCAATGGCAACCATTTTTTGGGACAAAGAAAATTGAATATAGGCAAAAAGACACTAGAATCAATTAAGAGGCTTATTTGAAAATAATTTAAAGTTTGAAGGATGCGTTGAAATTGAAAAGACCTTCATCATGGCGACAAAAGAATATTTGGATTTACTGAGGTGGGTCAATTACCTTACAGCCCTGACTAAGCACCCTGCAATTTGTTCTTGTTCGGATTTTTTTTTAAACATCAGGGACAAACAATGTACAGTCAATAAAGAGCTAAAGATAGCTGTTGACGCCAATTTTCCGTAGCTCCCAAAAGAATTTTGCCTTGAAGAGATGCGGCAACTCGAGAAACATTGGATTAAGTGGACAAGTGTTAAAGGTAGTTATATAGAAAACTAATTTTTGTTGGTTTTCCTATGCGCTTTCTCTTATGATCTCATATTGGTGTTGCGTCCAGGGCCTCCAAAAGTGTAATTGACGCCCTGTCCCGCTTATCTTACTCGCAAAATTACACGATAAATTTTTATTACTAGTGACAAGTAATTTTCGAATTAGAATGTGCACTTTCAAGTTGACGATGTTTACGTAAACGTCACTCATTCAATATTGAATATATCAGAACGTTTTAGCAACTGTATCTTAAGACCAAACGATTTTATGGCCACACTATACGACTCCTTATGGTCGCTTTAGGTTATAAAAACCCTTTCACGTATTAATAAAGTGTACAGTAGCTATTAAAGTATGTGAAATCGGGACAGGTGTCCTGAAATATGTTATCCACTTCAATATATTTATTTAAACGTCAGATTGCCTGCCAGTGAATGCTTAGTTCTTAGATATATATATATATATATTGTACATAGCGTTCCATTTAAGTGTCTCGGCGGCACACGTATCATTTAACCGCCGGTTTCGTTAAAGACGAGGTCGCTAACCGTTTCTGAAACCGCCACAGTTAATATTTCGCAATATTGAGAAGCAGGAACACGTAATGGAAGTATTAAACTTTTATGTTAGCACTGAAACTGTAATTACTTTTCGAGCCATTTATTCTAAACTGAATTATTTTTGAACAAAACTTTCAGCAAGGATTACCTAAATAGTATTTAAGCTGCATGATACTGCAAAGCCGTCAGCACAGGCAGTTTCTAATTTCATACTTGTACAGTTTAGTTAATAACTTTATATCAACTGCTCCAAGACGCTTCTGCACTCGCTTCTATTTTCTCTTACTTGCTTATAAGGTTGATGTTTCTGTAATAAGACAATTTGTTGACTGACAAATCTTTAAATTATTGAAGTAGTTCAATTGAACCATGTATCTAATTTATCATCACTTATATGTAATGTATGAGAAAATCACGTCTCTAACCAGGAGGTTTCTTATTTATCGAAACTAGTACAATTTATTTTTATAGAAAATATTTTCCGTGCTTTTAAGACCAATGCATTGTAATCAAAACGTCTAGCAACAACTCCTAAGCCCAGCGCCTTCTTTATTTTAACACCAAACTGACCAGGATATTTAATTAGGTATACCCGATGTCCCAGTGTGGTATTCGCAGCCCTATAAGTAATAAACCATTTGACTTGGGATAATACAAGTTGGTAGGCTTATATTATAAACAGTTAAGCATATTTTGGGAAGTTTGGTGAAAATTGCTCGAAAACAATTGCTCGAAGGAAAATTGCTATAATACAATTGCTCGAATGGAAAACTGCTCGAAATGAAAATTGCTCGAATAACAATTGTCCGAAAGAGAAATTGCTCGAAAAAATGAAAAAATATTACATTTTTATAAATACAAAATAGTTAAATGTATTAAAAAAGTGGTTCACATATGTGTATAGGGATTGTAATACCGGTAAACCGGTTTACCGGTTTACCGGTAAATCGCAAAAAATGCTCTTCAAATTTTACCGGTAATTTGCCAATTTTTTACCGGTAATTCCGGTAATTTTACAATCTCTTTCTAATCATAATAAAAATCTAAATCAAATAATCGGAAAAGAATTGACGTATTTTTAAAGAGAAAAAATAAGAGGAAAACATACAAATAGCATATGATTGTTTACTCACTACTCGATCAACAAGTGTAGAATCCGATAGAGTTTTTTCCGCGGCTGGATAATTTTCTACAAAAATTAGGTCGCAATTAGGAGACGACAGTTCGACAGTTTAGATAAATTATGTTTTCTAAGTGCTTTTCTTGAAGAAAAGTTTAAAATAAAACATATTGTTAATAGTTTGACAACATATTCCATGTTATATCATTTGATATTTGATGTTCAGAATAGTTTTATTTTCATGTGTTTTTTGTAATGATGAATTATATTTTTTGTAATATTTTTATTTTATACTCGTATACTTCTATTACATATTGTTATTTTATATTGTATTATTTTATTATTATTACATAAAAAAATATTACGTTGATGGCTGTTAACTGATATATTGCCTAATTGTGATAGTTTAGGCTTCAACTATCTAAATCAATTCCATAATAAATAAATGTATATAAATATATTTATTTTTAATATGGTTTTCGGAGTTTATCCGGGTAATATTTAAATTGGCTCGACGTTTCGGCAAGTTCTCACTATAGGGGAGACGCGGATAAACTCCGAAAACTACATTAAAAATATTAGTAACCGCGAAAATCTAAACAGAAACAAAATAATATAAATATATTTTTACCGGTAAATTACCGGTAAACCGGTTTTGATTGACAATTTTACCGAATTACCGGTAATTCAAAAAGTCGGTAAATTTACAATCCCTATACATACACTTAGAAAAATGTATTTAAATTTATTTACAAATACATGTACCTACACTTATTCAATTTGTTGTTGAGATAAACACTTTAAATATTTTAAAATATTATATACTACATAACTGCTGATTCTGACAATATTGTTGTTATCTTATGTTCAAATATTCATAATGTTTATCTCAACAACAAATAAGAAACCTTCGTAACATGTACCAAATGAGTTTTAAAAGGTTTAACACCTTGTTTTTTTTGTTTACAGCCTACTTTGTTTCTTTAAAAATATTTATTGAAAATAACTACATCAACCCTTTTATATTTGAAATAAGAAAAACAGAACTTTTTTTTAAATAGAAGCTATAGTCGGCTACGACCTATTTAAATTCGTTCTGTTTTTCTTATTAAAACGGTAAACAAATGTAAACAACTTTTCTAGTACATTTAATTATTTTGTATTTATAAAAATGTAATATTTTTTTTATTTTTTCGAGCAATTTTCCATTCGAGCAATTGTTTTTCGAGCAATTGTATTCGAGCAATTTTCCTTCGAGCAATTTTCCGCACCCCATTTTAGGACTACTGCGACGCGTATTTATTTATACATTATGGTTTAGCGCTTATGGAAGTGCGAACACCAAACGGGGACACCCAGTATGAGTAGATCTCTAAAGATAATAAAATATTGATGTATCAACCCAAATTTGCTGCAATATTTTAACAGAAAATTAAATTTTATTAAACCCCGTATTGGTATTGGAGCGTGAAAATACTAAAAACCTTACTATTTACGCATGACATACGCGATCCAAGAGTGTTCGCTTTGCGTTCTGTACATAAACGTAATATATTTGCTGGCAACAATTTCTAAACGGAAACCCGCTGACACATAACTCGGTCAGCTTTACTGTTTTGAAACATTTTCATTAGCATTTCGAACCACCGGTTCCGGCCAGGCTGCGACATTCATATTAAAAGTTTGCGTCAACGAATAACGGAAATATATTCAATCTGGGTTGATTAAAACGCGACGTACGCAAAGACAACGATGCATCTAGTTGAAAGTCGGCAAATAATTAAAAAAACACACAAAGAGGCTGCTCCGTTACGAATCGAGTTCATATCGTGGTATTCTTTTATCGCGAAAACTCTCTTAACTTCCGCTTAATCTAATAGGTCTTCGGTGACTGCTACAGTAATTACCACTGCAAATTTAATTAAACATAACTTGATATGTGTTATCAGCCAGTTTATCCAACTTTTAACCAAAAGTTTATGTTTAAATATGAAGTTGCTAATTGGCAAATGCGTTTTTTGCTGCTCCTAAGTTGACTTATTAGTTTTTTTGATTTTTCTAGACTTTCACTATCTTTGTTTCATTTCCATTTCTCCCCTTCGATGTTTAATTTATTAAATCCCACCTTGCCGTTTTTACCATTCTCTCTTTTTGTCCTTGCTCTTATTTTAATCCTGCCTTTGCATTTCTCTATTGAATCATTGTGGATAAACATTTGACTTTCCTGAAAATTTTTTAGTTTTCACTTATTTGACATTATCCAGTTCTATCAGACAAGCGATTGCACCAAGTTTATGCGCTCTTTTAATCTGCGTCAACATTCAAATGTTAATCCAAAAACTTATTCATTGCTTGCTATAAGGCCTTCGAGTCTGTTGTAGTAATGGGTAGACCTGTCACACTATTGCAATCATATTTATAATAATAATCTTTAATAGTATAAAAAGAAAGGTATTGCATAATTTTTAGTATTGGTCTGAAAATTACCCTGGTAACAGTAAAATCGATGAAATTTGACTTAAGGGGGCTGTATTAGATAGTTACCGGCTCTAATTGTCGATTTTAAACTAACAGAGGAGATGCTTGCCTCTAATAATAACACTCACAAAGGTTGATCGATAGGCTGACTCTTAAAATCGACCTGACACAAAGTGACGAGGGAGACAAAAGTTTCTCTTCATGTTATTCCCTTATTACAAAATGAAAGTAATTAATATTCGTCCGATGAACGTCAAACACTCGTTCGCCTCGACATTGCTTGCATTCCTTATATAAATTCTATAAGTTATTAGGTGCTTCATCGATTTCGGGCCAGATGATAACAAATTGCTTTGCAGAAACTCGATGACAGTAATGAGTTGCGTTTTAGGAGATAATTAGTGGGTAAATTATCCGCTATCGAAAGCTCAAGGAAAGTGTTGCAGGTGACGTGGCTACATCACAAAGAAGATTCCATCCATTTACTGACGGTGGGACGGAGCGCCTATAGCAGCGACGAACGCATAACGTTAAGTTTCCGCTACCCTAACAACTTCAGGTTGGAAATAGTTTATGTCACACGCAGGGATGAAGGACTTTACGAGTGCCAGGTGGCAACGCATCCACCCAAAGTGAAAAGATTGTTCCTCAAAGTTACAGGTTAGTCTAACATTAATTATTACATTTTTTATTTCATGCCAAACATCAATTTATTTGTGCTTGTCTCATACAATTAAACAAATTTTTATTTTTTTATGACGACTTCTCTCACTATTGTTATTTTCCAATATATATTTTATCCGAAATCAGTGACTTGGGACTAAGACGGACCGTACTGTACATAGGCCGCACTGTTGGGGAAGACTACTTATTACTCTTACGAGCATATTTATTGTTGTTAATTATGGCTCGTGATCGTCTTTGTATCATGGTTGGACCCTCAAACGTTGTTTTACTTAATACACCGGTCTAGAGCAATTATTATACAGTAATAAACAGATAAAACACAACAATTTTAACAACAATTTTAACAACAAACTCCTTTATTTTTCGACCGGCTTTACATTTCTCGGTGGATGGTTCTTAAATACCTAAGCGCGACTGTCCAAGATTTTTCGTTACCTGTTGTCATCCCCTTTTTATTGTTGTTGCGTCCCTGTCTTTCCTATAAGCACATTTGCGTACGAGTAATATGTTCTATTTAAGATGTACAAATTTATCAACAAATCGTTTGTTGATTGACGAGACCCAAATACTGACGTTGTAGGACCCAAGTTATGACCGTAATGTTTTAACGGTAACAACGTGTTTTACTAAAGTTGATATCCTCATAACTTGGCCCTTTTAAAGTGTTACATTATTTAGTAACTGATCCATCAGCATTTGTTGTAATGTTATTTATTTAAAAGTAAGTGAAATAACATTGATGTAAAATAAATAAATAATTGATGTCAGGCGGAATATCACAATACCAACTTGACAATGTTATCAACTTGATTGATGGCCCTTTCACCAAGTTCATGTTAAAAAGATATATCGGTTGCAACACATTTTGGTTCTTACATTTTTGAACATAGTGATCTATTGATTTTTTAAACACAAGAAAACTACATGTTAATGCCCAAAAACTTTTTTATTTTATTTAAGCTACATTTAGAAAATAACCAACAGTAAGAATTATTTCAAATATCCTGTGTGAATTGATAAAATTTGCAAATAAAATAATGACTTTTTGTTAAGTTATTCCAAAAAAAAGACAGTTTATTGAAACCTAACTCAATCAGTTTCTATCAAGTGAAATGTACAAGTCTATCAAATAAAACTATAGTGGCTTGTATAAATGCTATATATGGTTTGTCTTTTATTACATTTTTTAGTAATAATAAATTTACATAAGAAATCATTTTTGATAAAAATGATATAACATGTAAATTTATTATTACTAAAAAATGTAATAAAAGACAAACCATATATAGCATTTATATAGTCCACTATGTCGTTCCAGGCACATTATTGATTAATTTCGAAAACCTGCACTGATAACGAAATTTTGAATACAACAAACTTCGAGAAAGTTCTTAAAACTTTCTAATATGTCCTAGGACTTCGCTTTTTGCTATACTCTGGATTGTACTTAAATTAAAAATAAATGGTGCCACATCAGCCCTATCAACGTAGCTTGGTGTAAAAATTGTATTCCAAACGTTCTATTTTTGTTAGATTATTACTTTTTGCCACTGACTGCGTGGTTTATTGTTAGATTTATTGGCAAATCCGTCTATTTCTGATGATTTCGTGCTTATTTTAAGGTCGTGCATGAAAAACTTTCGTAAAACATGTTAACTTTTAGAAATAGTGCTGGTGAATATAGTTTAGAGCACGTGATAATGAATTGATTATCGCGTTACTAGTAGAAACCTTTAACGGTTTAAGGGTATCTTTAATTACGTTGTACAGATGTATTTGGTTGTAAATAAGCTGTCAAAAATGTGTTTGGGCAAGACAGGTATGCATTGATTGTGAGATGGAATTTAAAGTGAAGAGGGGTAGAAAACGGTTCGTTTGGACAAGTCAGAGTATTCAGTGGTGTTGGATTTACATCCCGCGTGTCATTTTTTGTGGAAATGAATTTATCAACTCTGGGGATGGAGCGACGTGACTACAGGAAAACGCACTATGCTCTCTGTCAAATTCCGGCCAATCCGCGTAGACATATCTTATCCTTACCGTCGGAGGACATAAGCGTAATTAAAATTCCTGTCTGCTCCTGCGTCTTGTGCGGTTTCATGGAGCATATTGATTCGTCCGCATGTTTATATTCAAATCAGTCCATTTGGCAGCGACATTTCCTCGGGCTTGTTATTTCAAAACATATTGGTTTTCGTACTAACGTAAAATGCATCGATTTTGTTAGGACAAGAGTAAATAAAATAATGTTCGAAATTGAATCCGATGTCCCAAGGGAAACGAACCTACGCCACTGAGGCAATTCGTCCATCAAACGTTACTTGTCGATATTCGCATTTCTCTTCATTCGCATCCGAGCCCGGCAACCATTACTGGATAACGGTTCTTATCATCCTTAGAAACTGCTGGCATAAAACCGTCACCTTCCGTCGAAAATATATTACAGCATAATTATTTGCGAAAATCCGTCCGTCGGTACTTTCCCGGCAACTACATTCAGAACAAAATGAATAATTGCCTACTCCATAAAAAAAAATTGGAATCGTTTACGTACAATTCCAGCGCATTACCCCGTCAAATCAATACTAATCTACTTTTTACTAGAAATGTGCCTAAAACATTCGAACAAAGGCAACATCCAAAGACGCATAATACGTATTTGAGCAGTTTCATTTCTGCGAAAAATGAGTTAAAGCTATTTACAATTACAAAAAATGTAGTATTTTTATCTTTAAACATTTTACTTGCAGTATATTTTAAAAGCATCACTACTTTCGTTTACAAATATTTTATTGTTAAACTGAACTGCATAGTAACGGATTTGCTACGCTATACAGGGTGTACCAAATTTGAGTAAATGCATGGGGTTCTCGCTTATCTTAAGAGCTACGAGGTCGGTTAAATTAGGGCAAAGTTGCGAAATTAGATGCTCATCAAATATCTGCAAAGAAAATTTTCATAGCTGCCTTAGCTCAAAAGTTAATCAAGAAAAACTTAAAAAAAGAATTTTGACAAAATGCTATCCGACTATAAGATTAAATTTTTTCGCCGTATTTAAAAAAATGAAGTTGATGTTTCTGAAGAGACGAAACGTTATAGGAAATTTTATGTTATCTCAAAATATAAAGCGTAAGAAGTTGCCATGGAAAAGTGCTTCCAGATTGTCGATATCTTAAAAAAATTTAGGAATAGGGCAAAAAAACGAAAATTAATTTTCTCAGTTTTTCTTGAATAACTTCTGAACTAAGACAGCTATGAACATTTTCTTTGAAGATATTGGATGAGCATCTAATTTCGCAACTTTGCATTAATTTAACCGACCTCGTAGCTCTTAAGATAAGCGAGATCTCCATGCATTTACTCGAATTTGGGCCACCCTGTATACCCCCAGTTTGCCACAGTTAAAAATTTAAAATAAAGTAAACTCTCCGAAAACATCATCACTCACATTAAAGACGAGGATTCAATACACGAATAAACTTTTACACGAAATACATTTTATAAATTATTTATACTTTTATTTTAAAAAGCGCTGATAAATTTACTTATTACTTACGTATTTTATGAATATTAATGATATTGAAAAAGTACTGGAATAAAGTTATGATAAAATACGTTATATAAACTAGTTATAGTACACAATTTACTCAACAACTTTCGCAAATTACTGTCTTATCAAACATCACATCGGACAAACTCAACATAAGTCCCTGGCTTTTGTAAACTATTAATTTTGAAAGTGCTTCAGGTCACTTTACAGTTATGAAAAATGGCGAAAAGTTAACGTATGTGCGAAATTATGTATACATAAGTAACCGAGATTTGTAAACAAAAAATGCAAAACATTTAATATATCAAAATAACGTAAAGTGTGTTACTTTCAAAATAAACGACTTATTTCTTAAACTAATAAACCATTTCTTCGAAAACCTTTAACAACAGGCAGATGGATAATAATGCAAGAACATTCTAGAATTAAAATATTTAAGACATATCCCCACTGAACGTTATAAAAAATTATTATTTAAAATCGCCTTTTTGATTTTGAAATCACCATTAGTGGCCTCAAAGTGGACACTAAGAATGTCTCTTGGTGTATTAAATATTTAGTATCAATAGTTGATGTAAAGGGTTACTGACTTCATTATTTGCAGAAAACTTATTATTTAGTATCAGAAAATTAAGTTATGCCTGAGTTATTTAAAACATAAGTTCAATCTATTGACGTTTCGTGCTTTAAAGGGAGCCCCAGGGTATTTATACATTTGTGGTAATGCCGACTTCCATTGCGTGCCGAGTATTCATTGCGCTTTTTCCTTAAAGATAGCTCGTCTCGGAAATTAACTTCATGGTAATTTTTTGCAAATGATCTTTTTCTGAAAGCCCCACTTGAGTTATTAAGCTTATGATTACATTTAACCAAAACAGAACCTCGGGCAAATTTGTTTTATAAACAATAAATAATAACCGAACCGCATTTCTGAAAAAGCACATTTACCGGTAGCTGAAATTAAATTACGCATTTCCGACCCAATTTCATTATAATTCGCGTAACGTACGCATAATCCTTCCGTGATGTGGTATTATTTTAGAAAGCGCACGGTATTAATAACGCCCCTTGTTTTAGAGAATGTCACTTTAAAGATACAAGTATTTAGCGAACATAATCATATGCTTGCCTATTCGATGTTTGCTGCTTCAGATCCGATAAGGTAGGGTGAATGTTACCAAATAATTCTCGAGTCTTGGCTAAAAAAAATTAAAATCATTAGTATATACAAATATGAATATTGCATCATATTTCTTGTAATTTATAAAATCTTCCGTCATTTTTGACAGGTTGTACCACCATTTTCCAGTACGTATACAGGGTGTAGACTCGGATCACGCAACATAGCAATTTCAATGGTAAAATTTTAAAAGTCGTATTTTAGCTCCCCTAATTATTTAAGAAAAAAAGTGCAAATACGTTTTTTGTAGAGAAAAAATTCTGTATCCATAAATGTATTCAATATAATTTTTTACTTTTCAAATATCTTAAAATTAAGAAATTAAAAAACGCGTTTTGACTAAAATCTGTACTGCCTTGGAATTCTGCTATGACGACTGCACAGCCTAATGTCACTTATACTGTCACTTTGACGTGAATTTTATTCATAATAATCATTTTTATTATATCTTGGAATGAAAACATAACTAACTGTGTAAAATAAATGTTTGATATAATATAAAGGATAATTAAGAATGAATTTCGCGCCAAAGAGACAATATAAGTGACATTAGGCTGGGCAGTTGTCATAGCATAATTCCAAGGCAGTACAGATTTTTGTTAAAACGCGTTTTTTAATTGCTTAATTTTAAGTTATTGGAAAAGTAAAAAATTATATTGAATACATTTATGGATACAGAATTTTTTTCTCTACAAAAAACGTTTTTGCACTTTTTTTCTAAAATAATTAGGGGAGCTAATATACGACTTTTAAAATTTTACCATTAAAATTGCTATGTTGCGTGATCCGAGTCTACACCCTGTATAACATTCGTAAAAGTCTCGAAGTCCCGGGAATTCCCGGGACTTTGATAAAAAAAGTCTCGAGTCCCGGGACTTCGAAAATTGTCGAGACTCAGAATCCCTAACATATAGGTTATATCCAGACAAGATTTAGTCACCAAAAGTTTATAATGATAAAACCGTTGATATTTTTATTTTAAAAAAATCTGGAATAGCTGCCCAAGTGTTAAGCTTTAAGCTTTAAGCTATAACCAGCCTTTAAAGAAGTAAAATAGAATAAATGGTAAATGTTAAAAGTAAGTAATAATCAGAATGTTTTGTTTAAAATCCAAAGATTGTCTAATTTTTAAATACCAACTATACTAATAAAAAGGTTGAATTTCGGTAAATTATTATTACATAATTTTTACATTAAATTATGCCAATATCAGCATAAGCTGTTGATTACAGCACTAAATAAAAATAGGAGGAAGGAAATGTGCTACAAATGACAAAATTAATTAAGTTGGCAAAACGAAAAGGAACAAATGATTGTATAGAGCTGGTTGTATGAAGATAGATAAGGCAAGGGCGTAATGATAAAATAAGGCCAACTTTAAAACGATCATATTTATCAAACATTTATATATATGTATGTACAAGCAAAAAAGCATTTATTTTAGAGATAATCTGGCTTCATGGATTTTTTAGTCCTGAAACTACTTTATTTTAGGAGCAACGCTTTGGTTCTCATATCAAAATATTAGGAGCTTCGCAAGTCCTTTTGAAACAAGTTTCGTAAATTTAATACACATGCTTTTGATATATTTAATTTTATTTTAAAGTTCAGTTTTTTTTCAAATGACATTAATTAAAAGGTTTTGAGTTCTGTATTCATATACAGTGTGTCCAAAAGGTATGTAATATGCTATATATCTCAGTAAATATTCACTTTAGGAAATAATGTTTTGAATAAAAGTTGTTTGGTGCTAAGTTTTCCACCATAAGACAATTTTTTTTTTTTAAATAACAAAAGCGCATATCGTGTAAAAAAATAATTAATCACAAAAATAAGTAAAAACTAATTACTTAATAATTTACTTTTGTTAATAATGTTTACAATATTTTATTACATTCCATTATTAATAGCTTGTGAAAGACTTTTAATTACTGTGTTTTACAGTTTGTTATGCCTTAATTTTAACAGATTACTTTGTTTGATATTTTATTTAGAAAACTTCCCTGCTGAACGTTATATTACAGTATTAAAAATTTATCTTCATACTTTTTTTGGAAAAAACTGAGTTGAATGCAAATCTGAAGAGAACAAAGTAACCCAGTCTAGCTAACATACAGAAAAACTTAATTAACTGAGACTGGAAAAATTTACATTTTCAAGATTATTAACATGTAAATTCGTTTTTCATTGTAAATCGCGATACCATTATTGCATATGAATATTTCGTGAATTTTCCTTTTAAAGTATTTGTGGTAATTCGATATCTAATCCCTTAAAGATAAGATATAGAAATTAAAACCACAATGTATCATGAAATTGATTTTTTAAATGTTTGTAAGAAATGTAATAAAAAGTTGCAATATATAATTTTTTGCCCAACTCACTGTTCAGTTTCCAGCGTTCTAAAAATAAATGTCGTAATATTTACCTTTAAATAAACATACTCGATACAAAGAAATTACATATTTCCTATCATGTATATTCCTGAAACGGTCAAACTTATCGGTTTTCTGTTTGAAGTAAAATATTTTGCAATATGTCATAGCTATTTCGTCCCCATACAGTATCGACGTATTTACAGAACTAAAAAAAAGTTATATATTTTCGAATGCACTGGAGATTTAATTTATACATCTACTCGTTTTTTCCCTTATGTGAGTGGATTATAAAGATCAGTAATAAATAAATAACTACATACTCTTTGCGAGGCACCAAAATTTCAAAAATCGTTTGCCTTAACAAGTTTTGCAATAAGATGATTAATATGATAATACATTCCAAAAGAATATGCCTCTACACATGGGCGTCCGCAGAAAATTTTCCAGGGGGGCAAAGCATAGAGACAAACAATAATAATATATAAATTGTAATTTAATTTTTTAATTTTTGTGATTTGTTTTTACAAGTACTATTTTTACTCGATTCGGGGGGAGGGGCAAGTGCCCCACGCCCATGCCTCTACCAGTTCAATAATTTACACCAAGAATTTTCTATTTTAGTTACCAATTAAGTTACTACAAATAAATTTCGATAAATTTAAGCCACTTTTATTGAAAAAAAAACAAATAAATTTGGTATTTTTTGGTACATAAAAAAGGCGTCAATCAACTTTTATATTCAAATTGTTGTGTTGTGATTTAAAGGCCAACTCAATAAACACATTTTATTTGCTTTTTAGCTATATAAATACTTAATTGCTTTCGCACATAGTTTTCCAAAAAAAAAAGCAAAAATCTTTGTTTTTTTATCAGGAAACATGTTTTAAAAAGAGTATACTTCGTTGGAAAAAGATTTTTGTTACAAAATAATAAAAAATGCATGCACAAAGCCATCTATTACCTACTCTGATTTAAAAATTGCATCTTTGCGACTAATGCATATAAAGTAGCAGACATTTTAACACAATTTTCTCTCTGATGCACTGATTGAATCTTTTTCTTGTTGCGCAAAATACTTCAATAACTTAAGAGTGATTTCAAACGCAAAGACACATTTTAATTTAAAAAAAGGGTTGCTTGGATCAATAACGCCACACCGGTAGGAAATCTTTAGTTTTCAACTTCATAGTCAAGGACAAAACCACAATCAAGCATGACAAATGGCTACACCTAACGGCACTTAACAACTAATTGCACCAGAGGATGGGCAAATTCGCTTCTCGTCTCGAAGCGTTCCTTCCAACACAATCCGACTACTTACGCCTGACTTTCAAAAAAAAATTGTTAAAATACATCAACTGCGAACCCTGGCGTAAATCAAACTTATATACAGGGTGTCCCAGATTACATTTCCAGCATGGGGATCTCGCTTATTATAGGAGACACAGGTTTGTTTAAATTAGAGGAATTATTCCTTAGTATAAGAGGAGCCACAATTAATTTTTAAAATTTATAATAAGCGAGATCCCCATGCTGGAAACGTAATCTGGGACACCCTATTTAGGGCAGCAAAAACAAAAAAAAATTAATAACATGATAAAAACAACTTGCACTTCTTTAAATTTGTTGTAAAAACCACTACGTGCTAACGCTTATGATAAAGAAGTTACAGAGCTGGGGATTTTTTACTGCTCTAAAAACCAGAGTTCTCAGGTTAAGATCTTTATTAACTTATTTCAAGGAAATAGGTGCAGAAAATTGCATGCGATCGTCACTTGCAATTGTTAAGCGGACAAAAGTGTTAGAGAATAGTTGATTGGGAAGTAGCAAAATCGATTTGTCGTGTGATGCATCACAAAACCACGCACGCACACACGATATGCGTAATAACACTCATTTAATTTATATTTGAATATCGAAAGTTGTGCCCGAAAACATCTCATTTCGTACATACGGATTTAGGTGTTTTATATAAAATTGTAAACTTGACCATTCTGTAGCTCCAGAAGTTACGATAGTGGACGAATCTGGGCGTGAAGTGACGGAACGATATTACAAAGCAGGAAGCGCTCTAGAGCTGACGTGTATCGCCACTCAAGTCGGGGGTCCGAACGAAAACCACCCCATTACCTGGAGGCATGGGGATCGAATCCTAACTAAGGGTATCAGGTGAGTAACAATACCATTAGGTACGATTCGCTAACATTAAGAAATAAAACACGACAGACGCGCGCGGTATTAAAATGTATGATGAATTCCGATTCAAATTTGATTTGTATATGCTAACAATACGATCCAATCGGCTGGTCGTATTTTTATTTGTAATACGGAAATATGAGACCGAGAATTGTAATATATCCCGAGGTACAAAATTACGGAGACTCTTCGAGTATATATTATACGATAATGTCTAGTGAGTAGACTGTTGAAAAGTATCGTAAACTTTTTGTACAAGAATACATTTGTTATTTCAGTATGCGAAGATTGAAAACGAATTGGAGAGAGACAAACTTGTATCTACTTCGGCTGGAAACAGCTTCAGGTGTTACTGATTTTGCATACGTGGAATTGCAAAAAAAAAAACTTTGATATATCTCGTTTGTACTGTAACTTTACGGACTGAAAGACGATAAGCGTCGTCTGTAGGCAATAAAAACATGCTTAATAAGCAACGGTTTAAAGTAGCCGAGAATACCAATTTGAGCGTAATAATTAAAATTAACG
Organism: Elmis aenea; assembly: GCA_947652605.1. NCBI lineage: Eukaryota > Metazoa > Arthropoda > Insecta > Coleoptera > Elmidae > Elmis > Elmis aenea. Next base: position 2,038,111 of record OX393584.1, read on the forward strand.
AGTTATTCCCTTCAGACTATCAAAGCTTACATCGATTAAGAACTCCCGTTATTTTCGTCAAATTTAAGTTCATGTTCCGAAATCGTAACTAATTGTATTATAAACAAAATTGCGAGATATAATTAAGTTTGATTTAATTGGTACGAAAACGCTGATTGATGCATATGGTCGCGAAACTTTTAAGGAGTTCAAGAAGGAAATAAAACTGAAAGAGTAACCTAACGACGTATCAAGGGAAATTATTGCGAAGATAACTTTTGCTAATGCTAATGCAATTGTGTTGTACAACAACTGAAGAGACATTTTAACACGACGAAACTGTTTCTGTATTAACAAACTTTGTCCATTACGACCGATTCAAACTTCTTAAAATTTTAACTATGTATTTTCAATATCTACACGCTGTCGAATTGTTTTTCGTGTCGACGTTCGATTTGGGTTCATGTAACAATACTTTTTTCCCCGTGGGAAATCAATTACGGCGCGAAGAGTGAAATTCCGCGTATAGTTCCCATAAATAAGGTGTCTAAAGACAAAGAAGTTTTAATGTAGCATACATATTCCGCGGGGATATTAATATTCAAAAGGAGTTCCAACGTAGTGGTAGTAATTAGTCTATTATTCTAGTTCAAACAGTTCCAACGTCTCCACGGGGTCCGACACAGTGGTTTCTACTTTGACGGTGGTTCCTCTGCAGAAGCGGCATTCTGGTAACTACACGTGCGCTGTGGGGACACTCGCCTTTGCGACTGTGGCGGTACACGTTCTTAACGGTAAGTTATTGCACTAAAATCTGCCAAATCTTACCATTAATCTTAACTTTGGAGAATAATGTACTGGCTTGGCCGTAGCAAGAGTGCGGTCTGCAATCGGGGACACCAAATCAAATAACCGAGCTACGATTCTTCAAGTATAAGCGATTTTAACAAAGATAAATGAAAATCAATTGGATTGCACATCACGCTGGCGGCGACTCACTACACGTTTTTGTTTTAAAAACCCTTTACTATTCGTGTACTTTAACCGAATGAAATTAAACTGAGCCGAATAAAAAAAACCGAGCCGGTTTCAGTTAAAATATTAATAAAACCATTACGAGAGCTCTTCCCAAACCAAAAATATTAATTGATTTAAGCACTGCGTATGCTTTATGTAAAAAAAAATTAAAACGCTCCTTAAATAGCTTTGGTTATGTCCTGTCAAAGGCCATGTTGTTGAAAATTTTATCATTGTAAAAACATAAGAAAATAACTTTAAGTATACTTCTTATATATGTTACAGTATAGGCCCGACATTTGTAAATCTTAGGATTTACCGGTAAATTCTAGCATTTACCATAGTGAGGCGGTACAAGTCTGCAAAGAGCTTGCAAACGCTTCCATTTGGGGCTGTTACGTTTGTTTTCATTTTTAAAAAGAACCTTTAACCTGAACGTCATTCATTTGGTCAGTATTAAGGGGTCAGAATAAAGGTTGGTTAAATCCTTTTTTTTATAATGCAAATGAAGCTTAACTTGTACGTAAACGCTTCAATTTCGGGCTTTTATGTTGGTTTTCATTTTAAAAAAAGCTCCACAAACCCTTTACCTGATCCTCGTTCAATTGGTTAGTAATAAAGAGTCAGGTTAAAGGCTAGGTAAATCTTTTTTTTTAATAATTATTAAAAATGAAGCTAATTCCGAACTTTTACCAACTCTATGGTAAATGCTAGGGTTTACCGATAAAACCTATTATTTACCTGTTTTCAGGCTTTTACAGTACCATTGTTGCAAAATTTTGTAAGAGTTTCTGAAGTTGCAGTGTTTAAAATAATTGCAAATAACTTTAAGACCATTGAGGCTTATATAATGCACATTTTTGGTAATTTAACCGTTTCTCTATCTTGACTATTAAGCGAGATACCCATGTATTCCCATCCAATTTGGACCACCCTGTGCAGTGTGTTCTATTTTAAAATTCAAAGCTGGTGTAGTTAGTACCCTGTACGATATCAAAAATATTTATATATTTTTTTTAAATCGCTCTAGAAATGTTCTTTTTAACGCGGTGTTTCTTAAAATTCTATTCCTATCACAACTGGTGATATTTATTTAAATTTTAAAATTCACAAAAAAAAATGGTGGAGGTGCCGGGCATACAAAACATTGTTTTAAATAAAGAGTAATAACTTTAAAACCAAGCATTTTGGCTACGAAAAATCTTTAACAAAAGTAGCTAAGAATGATTTGAATATTACAAAAATATAATGACATACGAGGTGTTCCTTTTAAAAGTTTAAAGTTGGTGTAATTTTTGAACACAGTGTAAGAGATTTAAAAAAATTCTATTAGAATAGGCTTGATTATGTACTTTTAAATGCCGTTTTGTTAAAAATTTTATTTGTATCGGGATTGAATATTTAAGAGCCCTATTCAAAAGCGAAAATGTTAATTGATTTAAGCAGTTACCTCTCTCATTTCGCCAGTCAGCTCAACAAATACTAGTTAATGAAAATCAAATCTCATTTGCTAATAAAACTGTGTAAAACTTGAAACGCAATTTACATTTCGTACTCTAGTTTGTTTAAAAAAAGAGAAGAAAAACGCGATAACAAAACGGCTTCCTAATAATAAGTCAGGGAAAAAATGTTAAACCAATTTCCGTGGCGGTAAATCCACAACTCAATATGTTATAAAGAACCGACGGTTTTATACACATTTAATCCTGAAATCCAATAGGTGTATTCCACGTAGATACCTCGAAATGTTTCCGATCAACTCAGGGTTGATTTTCTCCTGAAACAGCTTTGTAACCATATATAAATATTGACCAACGCATATAAAACTTTTACGAACCTGCAGGTATTTAAATGAAACGCCCGAAGTGGTGTTTTAGAGGATTTTTATTAAACATGACACAAACATACGTTCAAAGCATTAGAGAAGAAAGCGTTGCACAATGAAATAAAAAGCATTAACGAAAATGTTACTGTTAACTTAATTTTAACAACTGCATTGTATCGAGAGGACGGAGCAGGCCATAGGCCTAATTGTTTGTGAAATTATTTAACAGCATCTATGCAATGCGCTACCAAATCGTTTAGAACCAATTAAAAATATTTTTTCTACTACCACTAATGTAAATGACTCTTACCGTACAGCCTGCATGCATAGTAAGTCCTAACACATCACGGTAAGCAAAACGCACACTTCTTGTCTAGAAACGTCAAACTAGGCTTACGCCAAACTAGGCTTACGTCAAAATTGACAAGACAACGTAGCTACATGTGTATATTAGCCAAAAAGCCGTTAAAATCGTAGGTATTATGTGATCGTAGAAAAAGTATGCTACATAACGCGAGTTGTAAAGCAATTACGCACTCGTGCGTAATATGCTTCTTACAATTCTTGTTATGTAATATACTATTATGGCTCTTCAAATTTTGCCTAGTGTATAATCTTGCTATAATTCTCATTGCTTGTAGAAATGGTTTAGGTACTTTTGTACAATGCACACTGACTAACAATTTATTTAAAAATCAACACACGCTGAATTTTGCAGGGTGTCCTTATATGATCAATATTTAAGCATTATTTCAATTAAATTACCTTATATTTAATTCGTACTAAAACCAATCGTCAAAAATTTCAGGTTAAATCCGTTTCAGTTGATCGACTAAAAGTTTTCTTAATTAAAAATGTAAATACTGCAAACGGAAAACATACAAGCATAACAGGAAATGGTCACGGCCATAAAGATTCATTTAAATGACTACAGGGTACCTTCATTGTGTGCAAATTTATGGCACATAGAAATGGCATTACTTTCATTGTCTTAAAAGGCATTTCAAAGTGAACGAAATGTTTAAATATATGTACTAAAAGAAAGTTGCATGTAGACGCTTAAACTTTTATTAGTTCTTATCCCCGGAAACGTAACAAATAAAACGGTAGCTTTTATGATAAAAACAGTAATAAAATTGAAGTCTTATACAAAAGACAATCTTAATATGTAAGCTGCATGCATCGTACCCTAAGCAAATTTACTTAAAATGAACGCTTTAAATTTTTTTTTGGCACTATCAATCATAGTTATGTTTTGTTATGAAGTATAAATATTTTTCAAACTTTAATTATTTCAACAATTTATAAAACTTACTGGAAAGTTTTCCCAAAATTATAAAATTTAATCCTTTTGGTAAATAACGTTAAAAAAACACTGGCGAATGCCCGATTTTTTTTAGAAAAATACAAGAACAAATCATTGAGCGAGTAACTTTAAATTCGACTGCAATACAGACACGCATTTTGGGCACTCTGCATAGTAATTTATTTTTTATACCTTGGATTCAACAATTACAAAACAAACAGCAATTTACACAATTAAAAATTTTATCAAAACGCTACGAACTTATGCATCAGCCGAATTATTTCTTGTCAAGTGCAAAGCCGGTATCAACACTCGCGTTTCTTCGCGAGTTGTAGTGTTATCTTTGCACTTTGACAAGAATACGTCTAAAAAAAAGGTTTTTAATTAAGTTTATATATAATCTACTAAACATAAGTCAGTTACATATTTAAACGATTTATGAATTATTTACTAGTCTATATATTACAGACATTTTACTAAAATCATGTTTAAATTGTGACACATACATTCAAAACAATACGTTTGTATATTTTGAAAACATACCTGTATTTTAATAGAATTCAAACAAGCCATTCCCAGGAGCAAACAAATTTCGCGTAGCGTGATCTGTAACAAAGGTAATAAAATATTGTATGGAAATGTTCATTCAAATATTGTATGAAGAAAAAGAACGAGTGTAGAGTGTGAATAAGTAGGAAAATGGTCGGTTTTACAAACATATACAATGAAAACCGTCGCTTTAAGCTCTCAATTGGCAAGCTCGACTGCTCTCGATCGTATGCAAATACCATAATAATAAACTATCAAATGTCAAATATTTACTTTTACATTCAACTGTAAACAAACGTATGCAAATGAATTTTTAGCTGTTACTACATCACGCAAAGCTCTTGACGCATTTTACCATAAATATAGTTGCCACAAACTTTCACCCAAAATAATGTTTTCATGTTTTTCAGACGATGCTTTCGGAGACTCAAACAATCCTTTAATTTAATAAACTCACAATAAAATAACGTCATTCATAATTAATGTTGTCTATTGCGACTTGAACAATCCGGTTCTAAAATTCTGTTGTATTCAGATAAACACTTGGAGCGGCAGCTAAAACTTCTTGAAACTCGAAAATTCAATTTCTATTATCTCAGTGTTTTCGTATTAATCACGACTGATCATCAAGTCACGTGCGTGGCATATTTGGCTGTTTAGTAAACGTTTATATAAATTTACATTTATCAGAGAGAAAATTTGTAGCGCCTGAATATTATACACACAACACGACTCTACTGATCTTTGTATATACCGGGTGTCCCAGGTTAGATTCTGGGATAGTTATATATAAAAACAAGAAGATATATTGCCAATTTAAGTATAAACTAAATGGATCCAAGTTCGATCTAAAAATATCGCGAAAAGCAGAAAATTGCAACTTGCAGAGTGAATGCTTATTAATCGTTAATTTAGCGGAACTTCTTTCCTTATTATTAGTATGTTCTATTAATAAAAACTGCAAAAATCAGTAATTACTGCTTTATTATGAATATTAGCTATATTTTTATATCGAACTGGGGAGGAAATTTTTCGCGAAAATAGTAAAATAAATCAAATTCTGCACCAAACTGTCGCATATACCAAGAAAACTCAACAGACACTTTTTGTTTAGAATAAAATGCTCTACCCAAAAACCAATTTGAGTTTGATTTTGAACAGGGCCGTACTGTTTTCTTATAAAATTTATTGAAACTGAACCCCTACAACTCCGCCACTGGTTGCTTGTGGGACTTGAAATTTTCACCGATTGTGGTAACCTGTAAGGAGGTGCTGTATACCAAATTTGGTTTAAATATATGTACTGGTTGAGAAACGGTTAAACAGTATCGTTATTTTTTCGAAAATTTCAACACCCTGCATATAAAATTAAGCGTTTTTGGACCCATGTTGATACGGAATATTCGCTTTAAAATAAGTTTTTCTATCGACTGTTAAAGTCCTGCTCCTAAAAAGTGGACCACCCTGTATATTAATTTCGATTTAACGATTTTTATACACTGTATTTTCAAAATGTCATGCTACTGCATTCACCCTGTAATCGCCATAATTATTTATGATAAATGTGATGACCTTACTCTTCATGCAGTTTCTGTCGCAAGCGGTGTCAATTACAGATAATATAATTAGCGTCGTCAATTACATTTCCAAGATTATGATCGTTAACAACACGAATAACATAGTTAATAACATTAATATTTCCTAATCAGATGTGTATCATAACATACTGGTCGAGGTGTATCAGATATATGAGCGCATTTGCAAGTCCGTGGGGATGATATTCATCAATACATCCGAACGTTTAATAGATAATACCAGGATTACAGTGTCACATTTCGCATATACAGTGCGGTGTGATTAAAATCAGTGCACTATTTATTGCACGTTCGATCCATCACCAATTTTCAATTACATTCGCGAAGGTTTTAACAAACATAGTCGACTATACTGACTCGTATTTTACAACCAAAATACTATTAATTAAAACTGTCAGAGTACATCGCGACCAGAACTATCAAACAGATACATTGCGGATAAACTTATCATTTTACTATCGCGCTTGACGGATGGTTAAAGAAAAAGGTAGAACATATTTCTGCAGGAAAAATGGTAGTATCCAATCAATGCAATCAATAACAAAAAATTATACGGAGAGCGAAAACTTGACCTTCAAATGGAACACAGGGTTTTTTTTTTTCATTTAGTTCATAGTGTGATTGTATTGCCAATTTAAATTCTTTATTTTCTGATGGCCTTGTTTGTCCTATAGAACGAATTGGATTTTTGCCATTTTACCATTGTATGAATTTCCATGCAATATTAGACGAGGATATAAAATTGTGGACTCAATTTCCTTCATTTACATCATAGGAAAAGGGCATATCTTAAAATAATTTCGGTTAAGAATATTTGACCATTGTTTTACGAGAGCTGGTGTAACATCTTTCCATATTTTTTTTGTTTTTTAAAATCTCCGTCTTACATCATCCTCTGAGCCAGACATAATAAAAGGAAGTTTTTCTTTTTCACTACTAATAATACGAAGTTTTAAAGACAATACAAGTAGAATTTTTAGTCCCTAATACACGTACATACGATGTGCATCCTAGGGTTAACAAAACAAATTATGATAATTAATGAATTAAATAGTTCAAACACTTTGCAAATTCCGCTTAGAAATCTTTTGCAACCTTCAATGATGTTTAAATCATTGTTTAGTTAATTCCGTAAACAATTAATTGGTGTGAAGCAATAAACGTAAAAATAACACTTCGATCTTCCCAACGTATTAAGCTTTCGGAGTATAGATTTTCAGCAATTATATCCCTTAAACCCAAACCGACCATTTAGTTTCGCGCCACGAGTTTCGATACCTGTTTAATCGACAGCAATATCGATAAAGTTAAATAATTTTGCTTAATTCGGTTCTCCATTTGAAGCCTGCAAACGAGTCCCTTTTTAATTTAATTAATTTAACGAGCCAAAGACGAGATATTTGTATTATAGTTAACAATCGTGTAGACAGATAATGGAGATGACTTTCTTTTAACGTGTTCCATTGATTGAATTGTTATTTCGAAATGAGGATCCTTTCAGCATTTGTTCCATTTTATTTGAAACACATCGAACGTTTGTTCCTTCGGAATAATGAAGCGAGATAAGGGAATTGATTAATGTAAAAATGTGTTGTTGAATGTTATCTTTAGGTAGGTAAGTGCATGGCTGAATACAGTGTTGTATGTGTGATGTGTAACAATATTGTTCTGCCGTGTTTTATGATGCTGGTTTCAATGTTCTTTGCATTATGTTTTAGTATTCTACATATCCATAAACGTGGATAACATGAAACTACACGCGTTTTATTTGTTTTCCCTAATTTAATTTTGAGGCAAACCAGGCACTTTTACGCTAAATCTTGCATGATATGTTTTGTTATGGTGCTGCCGTCAGTTTTAGTATAGGTGCGATTTTTGTGGGATCATCAAATAACCTACTTGAATAAGTTTTGTCAAGCATAAGCTGGGAGTATATTAGGAAAATGTTGGTTGTTTTCAGTCTGCTAAGGAAATAAACCCGTAACGGTGTAGCGAACCCATCCTAGCCAAGATTTAAAGTAAATAAAGTTCTTCGAGAGTTAAATGGGAAGGAACATGTATTTCTTTAAAAAGCTCTCCGCCGTGTCGTCATTGCGCATAACTGTTGAATACGTTTTAGAATAATAGAGTTATTTTGAAGAAATATAAATAACGAAATATATCTGGGCCGGGATCATCAAAACCCATGCTATTTGTGCCCTCGGCGAATACATTCCATTTTGTTCGTTATTTTGCATCACGTTCTTATCCGCTTGGATTTCTCTAAAAGCTCCGTAGCTCGCGGACGACGTGATGAAAGTTTGCCGAAAGTTCGGTGTAAAGGGGTTAACGGAGACCTATCGTCATCATTCTCTGCTATAGCAGAACTTGAGTCTTGGCAGTCCTCCAGCTCTTCAATTAAATAATGGGTTACACTTGGGTAGATTGCCTTGAACTGCGCGCGAAGGTATGAATATACAACGGTCATTTAAACAACTACCCGGTCTGTGTATACACCGACTGCTATAATACGTATTTATGTAACATACCTCTCTAACTTACTTGGCCGCGTATTCTATGCTCTGCACCGCCGTACCAAAGATAATACCGAACTAACCTTATTTATTTCGCCTTTTATTCGTCATATATCTCTCTTAACGAAAATATGCGACAAAAATAACGAGTCCATTTTATATTCCCGTTTATTTCAACTCAAGAAAAAAATGCCTCACAAAATATAAGTTATGCTAATGATTATAAATTAGTTTAAAGCGATAAGTGAAAACGCAACTTAAAAAATATCAAACTGCTAAACAGGTTGGTTGCCACGTCAGCCGTACCTATATAGCTGACACCACTAACTTCTTCGGGCGCCATGTCAGACGTATATGGCTGACACCTGCATTTAATTAACTAGTACAAAGTCTATAAACTGAACTAGCATTACATTTTAATACATTTCGAATTCTGTTTCATAAGTTCTAATATATCGTAATATTAAGAGAATTTGGAACAAGTTTACTTCTGTATATTGTGCCAGCGGACTAAGTAAAATGCTATTGTTTTTTAAGGATGAAAACGTTTTGTGTGTATTGTTATACGCTAATGCCGGCCTCGTAAAAATAGAAATGCTACAAAAACTAAGGTTCTTAAAATAATTTTTTATTTACATGTTTTCTTGTGGCTCGTGAAAAATTTAGTTCTTAATGGCAGTTTCCGCACTTTGTGGCTTGCCCAACCGTGATTAAAAGTTTTAATGTTTCGCCAAAGTTAAGGTTCAGATTTATAAATATACGCGTCATTTTATTATAATGAAATCGCTTCGTGCATTATGAAAACTGCTGAATGGTAACAGTTTTTGGTAGAGCTAGTTGTGAATCAAAAGAGACTACGTTAGTAATAAAGAGCATACGCTGCAAAACGCCTTACACGTTGTGCCTTCGCAACAGGTTTGGATTTGAGGGAGCCTTAATTTCGGTACGGTCATACGATTTTTTATAGTCTAGTATGTGGGCAGGGAAAGCTTTTTACGACAATCCTTTTAGATAGCAAAGACTCGATAGGATCAGTCATAAAAAATATTGTTACAAAAACTTAATGCTATCGGGCAGACAAAGTAAAGTTTAGAAAATCATATTTAGTTCAATCTGCCGCCAGATATGCGCGTAAAAATGGAAACTAAAATGTGCGCGCCGTTGTAAAAGATTCATATATTTTTAATTTCTGATTGGATGGAAAGGTTGAAAGGGCAAAAAGAAAGTCACAGCTGTCAAAAGCACACACAGAAAATCCAGCCGAGCAGAAGTTATAACAGGCGAAACCTTCGTGTATTGTAAGTTAAAAAAAAGTCAAGAAAACTTACATTTGTTAATATGACGTAAGAAGGATAAATAAATAAATAAATATAGAAATTTTTAGGCGTGCATCCTAGGGTTAACAAACTTTTCAAATAAAATTAAGCAAGCACTATTTTAGCCTCATTATTAAATGCAAAAAATTAAACTAAAAGTTTTAATTACTAAAAAATTTTAGTTTTTTAGTACCAACAATGTTTTAAATGTTATTTTTAGGAACGCCAAACGAAAATGTGTCTGGCGCCTGTACGTTGAGGCATCTCTGAGTCTCTTGATTTTTATAAAAATCAGTAATCACATGCCGCTCACGTACTGACTCAATTGGATTGCATAAAAAATGCAAATGTCTCTTTAAGGAAATGTCGATGGCAACAATTCCTAAACTACATAGAGGCAATTTAATTTTTGGCATTTGACATCGAGATAAAATATTCAACGATTATATGAACCGGGGACTTAACATAACTTTTAAGTTGAATGCGCAAGGTGTCCCAACAATTTGCATACATATGCTTCAAAAACAAGCCCGGCTAAGGTGTTTTAAATTATCAGGTATAAATCGATTGCTTTTGAAATACATAACACTTCATAATATTTTCGAATATGGAGCAATCAGACACACAGCCATGAATCTTCTGGACCTGTAGCGTTTATTTTTATTGCAGCCGAACACTGCTATAACTTAACAATTTTAGGTTTAAAACTCGAGCTTTTACTGTGTAAGCAGTCGAAAATAAGAGACGATTATCATAAATATTTAAAGATAAGCTAGACAATGGATTATTAAAAGATTCTTTTGTGTTCCATAACAAATACACGCCAATAATATTAGCATTAAGCTTATAAAGGTGAGAGCCACGTTATTTGAAAACATTTTGTAAATAATGAGAGTGTTCAAGAAAGGATCCAGAAAATCTTAAACTACTTTAAGCGTTCGTAAGCTTTTGCGTAAAACATAATGCAAATGCATATTGTATTATTATTTTCCCTGCGCTGAAATGAAAATATGTAAAACTCGCGGATTTCTTGTGAGATCATGTAGAATTTATGAAATACAGCAAATTTGCGTTAATGAAATTTATGCCATCAGTGACTTCTCGATGGCGTACGTAAGGCAAACTCTTGAATATTCAATGCAGCTCCTCAATAATTATTTATAGATTTTATGAGGAAGTCTGTTACTAAGCAAAACGCATCATAATCAACAAGATTTAAAAATAACCTTAAAAAATGCAACAACAACAAGAGAATTATTAAATTTGTTTTCACAATTTTGGCCCTAAGTAGTGCTAACACAGAACAGTAATATTCTCCCGTCACTGTTTATCCTTGTTGCAAGTATCACGCGAACAAAAAACACAGGCGAGAACGTTTTTTAGCTGATTTCTACACGCACAATTTTTTAAGCCAAGAAAAAATGTTCACGGCGAACTATTTATCAATACCCCTTGTATTCGAGGTAATAATAAGTTACACCAGATAGTTGCATACTTTTAATTTGAAGGATAAGAAAAACTAGTTCATTAAATAAAAGAAAAATCGTAAAACCTTCGACTACTTCCAAACTTAATGAAAAGCTTTTTAACTTAACTTCTACGTACAGCTAAAACAAACATGTTTTTGCGTAAAAATAAACGACAAACAGTGCAAAAAAGTAGGTTGCTGTTTAAAGGATGGCGGTATAAACAGAACACTGAAACCAGAAGCATATCGGAACTACAACTAGCTTTGTTGGAATTCATTCAAGGTTTTACTAAACACGGTACAAATAGCATCATAACATATTTTCAGAAACTGCAGCTATATTTTATTATTACAGCATACTCCGGTCGTCAGTTCAACAAATAACAATTACAACAAATGGATTTGTGAATGTAACACTTAAGTTTAGTTATACCAAGCTTTGATTCAATAATTTTGAAAGTTTTAGTACAACATAAATCCTAGTAGTGGTTTTGAGAAATAGAGACTTTTACTGTTTAGAAAATTCTACAAGAACAGCATTTAAGTGTTATTTTAAACAGTTGTACTAAACTATTTATTAAATGTTGAGTTAGCGAACATCTGGTCCGTTTCACCAGGCAACTTTTAAGTTTGTTAGCAAGTTCAAGCGTCTGCTTTAAAAATTCAGGTCTGTTTCCCGGAGCTATACCATGAACATTGTCCAAATATTTTACTTGCCGGCACAAGAAAGCAATTATTAGCATATTCAGATGTAGTTTGCAGACGGTTCGATTAGTCAAGTCCTTAAGGGCATAAATTAGTATTGGTACACGAGTTAGTTCAGGTAAACCAATAAATTTTGGCAGACACTAATTTTATTTGCCCACACGAATCCAGCTTTTGGCTGTCTGCAACAAGTTCAAATTGAGTCTCATAAAAAATACCTCTTAAGTTCTTTTCGAATTAAATAAAGGCTGATAATTATTACTTATAGTGTTGCCTAGAACACGAGGAGTCAGTTACAAAATCTTGCAGTTTTTTTGACCAAAAATATAGCAAGAATATACCCAAGCAAATATTGCGAAAAATTTGAAATCTTCTACAAAAAAATTTTTGATTCTCGGCGCCAAATTTTAATGGTAAGAAACTAGTTAATATTTTAAATTCTTGGTAATGAAATATTGTTTGAACTTGATAAGATGCAGGTGTCAGCCATATACGGCTAACGTGGCGATCAATGTATTTGTTTAAGATGTCAATTTGAAAAAAACTTATAGAAAGTTAAAACTAATTTATTATCATTGATATTAATTAAATAGGCAACTTCATGAATTGGTGGCTTTTATACTGATTATAGAACGACTCGTATACCCTTCCAAAAAATTGTAAATTATTGCTTACGCGTTAACGGGAAACGAAATAGAGCTGGGGGCCTTTATATTTAATGAAGTATTATAACGTATTCACAGTCTTTTGACTATAAATGCACTCTTTGAAGCTTAAAAGCATCACAGAATAAACAATGGAAATCTCGTTAATACCTATATACTTCTAAGCATGTTTTTATGCTAGCTACAAACTTAGTTATAAAAGTTTTGCTTTATACCTTGCGTGGGCCATAAAAAATACATTTTAAGAACTTTTTCCGAAACATAATCAGGATATCCTCTGATATTCATGGTTTCGAAGATATAACGAAAAACGAACGAAACTGCTCGATAACCCAAGTTTTCCAAACACGCTGGTCTTAACACATGTAACGAAATGCGTATTATGGTACACAAAAAACGTGCCAAAAAATTGCTTTATGAAGTGCGGCGATTTTTAGGGTTTGATTCTTTAACTGTTCGATTTTTTTAACAATTAGAGCAAGGTTAATATCTTTTCCTACTAAAATACAGTTGTTAACTAATCGCAAACAACATAATCCTTCACATTAATATGTGAAAAATTATCTCTTCTTCTCTCTATTTTCACATAATATTGTAGTTTAAAAGAGTAAATTTATGTATTGATTGCAAGTCTGTTCACTTTTGTATTTATTTCCGGAAATAGATAAACTTCGAGTTGCGTTAATTTCAATCTCCGTCATCAAATAGAGTTTCTGTAGATGAAAATTGTACTTCGTTTAAAAAGTATGTTTTACAATTATGATTTCAGCGATGGCCGTTTGCCAAGTCTATAAACGTTAGCAAAGGAATTCCTTGACGTATCTTCCAATGTTAATATTTAAGCAATCAAAGCCCATTGGGGTAACATTTAACTGTGTTCATGACGTAGTATTTTAGTTAGAAAATCATGACGACCAACACTGGAAACGCACTGATAAAACGTGATAAATTACAAAATTTATATTGAAGAACTCGTAAGGGCTCGGTCTGTGGGAAGCGCCGGGGCGAGTAAAATTCTCGACGTCGGGCGTTATCAAAGTGATCTTAAGTCCGATGGTGCCTGCTTAGCGCCACTTATCTAAAGTACACTTCGAGGGGGGTCGATGTACTGCGATAAATGAAAACCGCGAAAACTTGAAAACGGCTTTTCAGATTCAGCTCAAACTTTCGGGATAGATTTTCCCAATAACGACCCAGTTACGTGAAAATTCCGCGGTCGCACTAGACGTCTGCGCTGTGGTACAGACGATGAGGCGTCATCTACTCATAGGCATTGTATTTCTGTAATTCATTTTGCCCGTTCTCACGCCAATAACTTTTTCATTTTCCGACAGAACGTGGCCAAAATCGGCACGACGATAGCTCGATTTTTGCCAGTCCGTTCGTCAAGTTTTCATTCCCTAATTTGCGTTCGTTTTATTCTGTAAACGATAAACGACAAGCGATTGGTATGTTTTGTAACTAATTGCGACCTGGTTTGTGACCGGGTTTAATAAACATTAAAAGAAAATATGAAAACGTGATGTCCATTTGCTTCTGAGGTGGTCGTATTAGAAATTCCGTCGATGGATAGGGTGATGTTTCAGCGCTAGCAGGGCCGGTGCAAGCTAATTAATGTAACGGGATAGTTTGGCAAGAATCCATGTTTCTTGCTCAATAAAATCCCTAATCTATCGATCAACATTTCGCGAGGAATTTAGCGCGCGTAAGCTTTGCCAAAGATTAACGTTTGGCAACGCCGCAAACAAGAGGTGAACCTATCGGGCGATATTTAATGGCTCTGTCGCCATTTTCTTTATCGCCTGATTCGAGCGATTTTCGGATATCCTCTAATAAAGCGCTTCGGTTATGGAGTAAGATTTGAACTTTTGTCGTACTTATAAATCAAAGAGGCCACGAGTGCGGCGAAAATGCGGTTCGAAGCTTCGCAAGTGGCTACAGCGATCGTTATTCGTGGTGGACTCGTGTGCAGACTCTTTCCAGCCATTACTTCCGGCGGCCAGGAATATTACGCTTCCGTACAAACGTTCGCATTTCGTCATCCTTGCGTTATAAATCCTTTATAATACAAAACGTTGACTATCAACTATTTTTTATGTAATCGATGCGGGCATAAAATGAACAAAGGACACGGACAAACCTTCACTCCATGGAAATCCTCGGAATACAGCGTGTCATTTCATAAAGGACAAACTTGTACTTAGCGCTATCTGCATAACAAACGTGTAGCTATTTGAGCGTGTGATTATACGCTATTAGCCAGTATTTCAATGGAGGTATATTATTATAGCTGCCACTTCCGCGGCGGATGTCTGGAAATTGTTCGTACATGTGGCCGTTCGCCGGCAATAAATATCACAGCCCGCCCGTGTGGCGTTTGCTGCCATGGTCTACAACCCCACGCTATTCCGTACAACCAGATCCATGATTTGTACATAAGAACGACTTCTATTAGATATAAACTACAAACTGGAATAACCGATTGTGCGCTAAATTACCAGATAAGACAGCAGCTTCACCCTTTACTGTCTTATCAGTCGCCACTAACTTAACAATAGTTGTATCGATAAAGCACAGCAATTAAGATTCATCAAAAGTAACCATAAAACACGCAAACGAAACTTACGTTTTAGCTTGAGGGCAAATTATCAAGGAATCTACCGAAACAAACGTTACAATTTTTATTTATTTTGTGAGAAAAAGCTAGAAAAATCTACAAACTGAACTTAGAATCGGTAACAGGGATAATGACCATATTATATATAGGATACGCGAACGAAAAACACAAACCCTACATCGCAGGGTAAAAGAGGACTGATTATAACTAACCTACCAATGCAGAAACTAAACGATTAAAATATTTTTGTTATTAACATGATTAAAGCCCCGAAAGAAATATTTTACAGGACTTACGTAAGGTTATTTTCAAAAAATAACGATAATGTTTAACAGTTTCTTAACCAGTAGATATATTTAAAGCAAATTTGGTATACAGCACCGCCTTATAGGTTACCACAATCGGTGAAAATTTCAAGTCCCACAAGCAATCAGTGGCGGAGTTGTGAGGGTTCAGTTTCAATAAATTTTATAAAAAACTAGTACGGCCCTGATCAAAATCAAACTCAAACTTGTTTTTGGGTAGAACATTTTATTCTTAACAAAAAGTGGTCCTGGTTGAGAAACGGCTAAACATTATCGTTATTTTTTTCGAAAATGTCTGTATCTTTAAAATGAAGCGTTTTTGGACCCATGTTGATTGGAATATTCGCTTTAAAATAAGTTTTTCTATCGACTGTTAAAGTCCTGCTACTAAAAAGTGGACCACCCTGTAGTTCCAGTATGTTTCTACAATGGATGCGCTTCCAATTACTGTTTTAAAAGTTAAAATTTTAACGTACACTTATTTCAACGTCCATTTACTTCAAGGAGTTTGTTAAGAACGTCTTTATCTATATTGTTAATGAAGCGATATAAAAAGCAATTAAGACGAAAGTACGTCAAAGTATTAAAACTGTAACGATACGTCATTAAATTTTGCGCCATTTCTCGGTATGTGTGTGACGCCACGACTTTAGCCACTCTTCAAGGGTTGTATCAACTTGGGGAAGATGAAGCCCTTTCTATATTTACATGCGAAGTAACAAGTGGAAATATCCCACCGGGACCAGCAAGTAAATTTATAGACGTAAGCTAACTTCGCCAGATAGGTGATGGTTCATGATAAGAAAGATGATCAGATTGCGGGCAAATTTCATTTTATTTAGTCGCTTCTCTAGCGCGTGCGAATATTTCTCGAGCCTCTTATTTTGACCTGAAAAGAGCTCTTTACGCGAATGTAAAAGAATAACATAAATCTTTTCAGTTCAACGTTATTTACTGTGTTGATCGTTTAGAATGTTATATAGTGTTCGACTTCGTTACTTCCCATGCTTTGTTGAATTCCTAAATTTACTTATCTCGCAGTTACTGGCTTCACTTGAAAATTAACTTCTTAGTGTCATTCTCCTCGAATCAATATAAACAAACATCTATGTTTATACCGAAGTTTAAAATACCATTTAAAAAGTGCCAACTTCTAAAGCTGACATCAATTTTGGGGCATTACAGTATAAGCAAGTGCATGCGAACGTTGGGGCACAAACAATGGAAGCCCCTCGAACAGATTTAAAATTTATAAACAAAAATACTTCAAAGTTATAATGCGCAATTTTAAGTTACAAAAAATCAAGGTCCATTGCTTAAAAGAGTATTTCATCATTTGCAACAGGGGTACCCAACGGGATCGATAGAAACTTGAAAGGGTCCGTGAAGCTGTAGGGTTCAATTGGGGGGTCGATGAACCTTGGAGAATCTTTGGGGTCCATAAACTGTTAGTGGCCGGCCGACTGGGGTTCAATTAAATAAGATCCATGTTGTACTTATATATTTAATTTATTTTATTAAACGATTTTTTAAACAACATTCAATTATTTAAAACTTTCGTTTTGTTTAAAAGTGTCTTTGTGTGTTTTTGTGCTGTGCTGTGTGAATAAATTAAAATAAGAGAAGATCTCTAGTTTTGTTTAAAAATAAGGATATGCAAATTTTAGGATTCAAAAAATATACAGCAAAAATGCCCAAGATTGAAACATATTAGAGCCATTATTGTTAGCTTTTCCGAGTTCTTACTAAGTAGAAGCTGGTACAATAAATTTATATTGGAATATTAAGCTAATTTCATTCTGTTAAACAAAATTTTGTTTGCACTTATATATTACTGTTTGTTTCCGTTGACGATAATTAGACATTAAAAAAATTCAAAAATGTTGTGTTGAAGACTATAAAAGGACCCGATGATTTTTTTTTCTTGTAAGGGGCCGATGGATGAAAAACGTTGAAAACCCCTGATTGACACAATAACGCATGCAATGTTAACTATCAAACACAACTTTTTTTTTTGTCCAGCAAAGCAACAGCTTCAAAATAACACCTGCAAAAATAAATTTAACGATAGTTAAAAACAAAACAACACAAATGATTGAACTGAACAGGTGTAATGTAATGAAACTTATATTGATTTGCAGCATTCAAGCTCCAAAACAGGTGCTCAACGCAATTTTCAATGTTTTCATACAAAACAGATCGTGTATTTGAGTAACAAGCAAACTAAAATAGACATTTTTAGTTTGAATTTAACAAGATAAAGAAATAAGTCACGTATGAATTAAAAACTTGCACTAAAATCTTTTGACAACAAAAATATTTGTACTGCAATATAAACCACGCGTGTACGGTAGATATTTTGCAAAGAAATTTCATTGGAATTGCTCATTTGTAAATAATGCTGTTTGAGAATGCATGTAGTCGTGCTTACGATTGTAAACATTGCAGAAACTATATATATATATATATATAACTTCGAATTACAAACACTTAAAAGCGTTTCGTTATTGTAAACGCACTCCAAAAGAATCTTTGTTATTTACTTTATTAGATGCACACTCAAAATCACAAAGAAAGTTATGTTCAATTAAACCTATTTATATCCTTTTAAATTAATTTAGCTGGAACACTTCAACGAACGTAGGTTTAAAGAATGGATTGTCGAAAACGGTTAATGGAAGCGTTGTACTTCTTCCTCTGTGTTTAGCTAAATTGGTGTTTCTTTTGATGTTAATCGACTGTGCGATTTTCTTTTTTGGCGTCAGGTCACAGCTTTTATTAAAGTAACAGAGTTTAACTTTTTTACTTTCCGATAACAACTACTTAATTTGCGCCGGTTAAGTCAATATTGCCGGACGATTTTTGTATATACGCTTCCGTTTATGTGCTCTTATATTACCATGTATCTGTCGAAAAGCTTCTACTAAATTATGCGGTACCGGGAATGATATCTGCTACAATAATAGCGTCATAAATTACAGGATACATTCGGCTAATAAAACCGCGTGCGTATATTTGTTTAGTCATAACAAATAATATAACGAAACCAAATTTTTGCATCATGTTAAATTTCGTTTGATGCTGAACAAGGTTGATTGCTTTTTAAATATTTGTCACTATTATATTATACTACATTAATTACATGCCGTTTTGTTTAGTTTTATTAGCTTCATTAGCTTTACCGAATACGCGGAATTCGGTGTTGAAATTGACGCAGTTTGTTGTAACAGGACCACTTCTAAATCCATGATGTTTTTGTAAATACTAATGGCTTTAATAAAATATTTAATTTTTCGTGAAAAATGGGAAAAGTACAAAGTATTTGCACTTTAATCGACAAAAAAAATTGATTTTCTTAAAACTACAGCAAATGGCTTCAAACTTCTTATACAAGTTATTTATGGCCCAATTAAGGATTATTGGACCTTAAATAATATATTTAATTTTTTGTAAAAAATGGGAAAAGTACAAAGGTTATAGTCTTTGTACTTTTTTTGTCAAAAAAATTGATTTTCTTAAGACTACAGCAAATGGCATCAAACTTCTTATACAAGTTATTTAGAGCCCAATTAAGGATTATTAGCCCTTAAATAATATATTTAATTTTTTGTGAAAAATGGGAAAAGTACAAAGGCTATAGTCTTTGTACTTTTTTTGTAAAAAAAAATTATTTTCTTAAAACTACAGCAAATGGCATCAAACTTCTTATACAAGTTATTTAGAGCCCAATTAAGGATTATGAGCCCTCAAATAATATATTTAATTTTTTGTGAAAAATGGGAAAAGTACAAAGGCTATAGTCTTTGGACTTTTTTCAACAAAAAAATCGATTTTCTTAAAACTACAGCAAATGACTTCAAACGTCTTATACAAAGTTATTTATGGCCCAATTGAGGATTATGAGCCCTCAAATAATATATTTAATTTTTCGTGAAAAATGGGAAAAGTACAAAGGCTATATATAGTCTTTGGACTTTTTTCAACAAAAAAATCGATTTTCTTAAAACTACAGCAAATGACTTCAAACGTCTTATACAAAGTTATTTATGGCCCAATTGAGGATTATGAGCCCTCAAATAATATATTTAATTTTTCGGGAAAAATGGGAAAAGTACAAAGGCTATAGTCTTTGTACTTTTTTTTGTAAAAAAAAATTATTTTCTTAAAACTACAGCAAATGACTTCAAACGTCTTATACAAAGTTATTTATGGCCCAATTGAGGATTATGAGCCCTCAAATAATATATTTAATTTTTTGTGAAAAATGGGAAAAGTACAAAGGCTATACTTAAATAAAAAAATTAGTTCTTAAATAATATATTAAATTGTTCGTGAAAAATGGGAAAACTAGAAAGGCTATAGTCTTTGCACTTTTTTCAACAAAAAAAATCGATTTTCTTAAGACTACAGCAAATGGCATCAAACTTCTTATACAAGTTATTTAAAGCCCAATTAAGGATTATTAGCCCTTAAATAATATATTTAATTTTTTGTGAAAAATGGGAAAAGTACAAAGGCTTAGTCTTTGTACTTGTTTTGTCAAAAAAATTGATTTTCTTAAAACTACAGCAAATGGCATCAAACTTCTTATACAAGTTATTTATGGCCAAATTAAGCATTATTGGCCCCTAAATACGATTTTCAATTTTTCGTGAAAAATGGGAAAAGTACAAAGGCTATATATAGTCTTTGTACTTTTTTTGACAAAAAAATCGATTTTCTTAAAACTACAGCAAATGGCTTCAAACTTCTTATACAAGTTATTTATGGCCCAATTAAGGATTATTGGCCCTTAAATTTGTTTGAAAAGGTGGGAATTTTACTACTAATTAACTCTTCATTGATCTTGGGAACCAAATGCAAAAAGCTTGTAGGACGATTATTGGAAACTGCTTCTGATCCTTTTCAATCCAGATATTAATTTAAGCGAGAATACAATGATAATGTTGCTTATTTTTATGTCTACGTAATTGATAATTAAAACTGACGCTCAAGCTATAAATTACGAATCGAATATTCTTTGTTTTTGTTTTTGAGTTAGTGTCCAAATTTCTGAACTGTATTAGAGAATGGGTACGTACACTGCATTGAAAACTCACGTTTTCGTTTCTTCTGATATTTCCTTCTTATTTATCAAATATTTACTCTGTAGTGTAGGTGTTCAAATTCAACAAAATTTAAAAACTCGTACTGTGCCAAACTAATTACTGAAACTACTTACGCACACACCAAAATATATTTTCAAAAACTACTTTAATACCTGCAGGTACTAAAATAGATTTTGCAAAAATATTTGGGTCCGTGCGTAAGAAGTTTCAATAAATAAATAATCCCTGTAAGTTTTAAGTCAATATCTCTACTAGTTTAAAAACTATTTATCGATACCTATTTTCGAAGTACAGCAATGGTAAAAAACCAACTGTTTAAGGTTAAGTATTGAAACTACTTACACACAGACTAAAATATATTTGCAAAAACTACTTTAATACTTGCAGGTATGTAAAATAAAGAGTTCCTTTAAATTTCACGAAAATTTCTGTAGCTGGTAAAAAAATATTGGTCGTTTTAGGTTTGAGGAATAATTTGTTTTCAGCGCATGGCACTTGTGTATCAGTATCATTCTTAATTGTAGCGAGTTAAATTTTTTCTGATAGGGGCCACAAAGAAAATTAGTGGGCCGTCCTTGGTCTACATTATAAGAATAATGTGCAAGCCCTTTTAGCGAATTGTGTCAACTAAAAGGTTCGGAAAAAAAGTTGGACAGTTATGGTCATTTTGAACACACATCCTAGATAAATGTAGTTATGTTTAATTAACCGGATGTAAAAAGTGTTGTTTAATGGAGCTATACGCCTACATTTTGTTCTCCTCTTGTGTAAATTCGTTGCACTAATTAGTGCGCGACTGTTTTAGACGGTAAAACAAAATTTTGCGCAAAACTTCGTGAGTGTAGATTAATATATTTAATAAAGCTGTCAAGTCTTTTACTTATTTGTATGAAGTTTTCATCCCTTTTGAACGGCATTAATTGGAGGCAGTTAAAACGTGTATCAAAATAGCTCTCTGATTTGTGTTAAGTACACACTGGTGCCAAGCTTCATTAATTGTATGTTTGGCGGAACTATTAATTTAGGAATATCTCCGAGAAGTACAATTTAGACAAACGTTCGGATGAACTTCACTCAGAACTGTTTGGATTTACTTGAATTTACCTAAATATTTAACAGACTAATTTAAGTACAAGGTGATTCACGACAAATGTTACTTTTGAGACGAAACGCTAAAATCAAGACAACAACGTACATACCTGGTTGAATCATTTAATGAATACAAAAAAAAAACACCATGCGGTCAACTGACATCGAAAGAAACACCAATTTAGTAAATACAACGCTTACATTAGCCGATTTCGATAATTTATTTCCGGTAAACTTGCGTTCGTTGGAGTATTCAAACTAAATTCATTTTAAGGGAGGATTAAAAAAAGTCACCCAAAAATCCATTATTTCTGGATGCGTCTTCAACTATAAGTTACACCGTAAAAACAAGTCCACTGTTCCCCCGCCGTCTTTGATCTGAATCCCTAATGTCGAAAAACAATTTTGTTTGCAAGAAAAATTCTACATTAAAGGGCTCATTATGTTTTTTACTGTCATTATACTACGCTTTATCGTTTTACATACATAATGCAAAACAAACTATTGTCTATTATTACAAAGGAGACATTAAAATTGAATTTTTGGAACAACGAAGTTTCTTCTTTCATCGAGCTTTTAGTTTTTAATTCATTAGTGAGCCTTGCAACTTCCCCAAAGTGCATAATGTATTAAAAGCTTTTGTTAAATACGCAAAAATTACCGACTATTAAATTATACTCGTTATTGTAATAAACTTTTATGTTGCTACGCTTTGAATGATTTTCAGTGGTTTTATGTTTTCATTAACCGTAAAAAGCGTCGAAATTTTCAATAAACTATTAGTTACATATAAAATGCTTTTAAAAACACAATGCACGGATTAATTTACATTATACCTCCCATGTATTGTTATTCTGTTTAAATCCAATTTTATCTCGTGCATAAAATTATTCCAGTCATATTTTGTTTCATGGTACAAAATTATATACATGAAAGAGCTAAACTTTTAATTACGTCTGGTGATGTAAATTTGGGTTGCGGGTTAAAAATAATTTTAAAATAATGTTTTGCATTCCAATTCTACTCGTAAACCAATATTTTTTTTGCAAAAAAAAGCAAACTAAAATAAGAACCATAGAGGTAACTGTTAAATTTTAACACGTCAGCCGTATATGGCTGACACTACTAAATTCTTCGGGCGCAATGTCAGACATATAAGGCTGACATCTGCACCTGATTATCAAGTACAAACGTTACTGTGACCTGGAGGGGGGAATTTTAAGTTAAAATGCTTGGCGATGAACGTATTAAGATCTTGAAACTCCTTAATATTCTCTAAGGACATCGCTAAAATATGGTATTATATTACTTTGATTTTAAGTCGGGCAACACCATTCGCATTAGGGGACTTAAACAATAAAATTTAAATGGAATGCAATTATGCCAGAGTCTTGTTGGCATCCTTTGTGCTTAGCATAATAATAGCCGTCCATTTGCCCACAATATCAGCGTATCTATCGGCAGGTATTAATCCAAATTAATTAGCTGCACTGTTCCAAGTAACCACAATAATTGTGCACTTGTGTACAAAGGTCGAGGTGGAATACCTCGTCAAATGCTTGTCCTGGTTTGTCCTATTTACCCACAAACCTCAAACACCATGAAAACAGAGTGTATTAGTCAACTGTTAAACTCACCCCAAACATTATTTCCAGAAACATCTAGTGCAAGTTTAAAAATATGTTTATTAATGAAGAAATAATATTAGTCCATGAATTTATACTTCAAAAGTTTTAAACAAAATTGATTTGTGTTGTTTTCCTTGTGGTTAAAACTGTTATTTTCCTAAAACCGTTCAGTACAGAACTTTACATTTTTTTTAATGCTTATAAAGCTACGCAACTGCGAAGGAGTAACCTTTACTTTGACAGTAGCATTAACGTTTATTACAATTCACTGCCATTGACGGGCATTAAGCAAAGAAGGCTATGAAGGATTATTAAATATAAAGAGAGTAGCTGTATACAATTTTATTGGTGATAAACAAAACTTTATTACCATCTTCATATTTGTTATTACACAAAACGTAGACGTGAAACCAGCTTTTTAAGTCTCCCATAAAATTCAAGTTAAAGTAGGTTTTAAAGTAAGCCGTTTTACCGGCTTGATAGATATGAAATATACAAATGTTTAATTAAAAATATGATAATAAAAACCTAAGCGAACATTTAATCGACTTTCTTCGTATCACAACTCAACGGCCTTTTTTTTTTGTAAGGTTCACACTTTGCGGTCCTACTTGTAGCAATTCATGAGACAAAGTGTATTCGACCATTACGCACCGAAGTAACTTGCAAGTAAGGACCTAAAATATTACCGGTATTTGTAGGTACACGAAAACTTTTAGTGGTTATAGTGGTTTGCACTTTGTTTATTCCGCAAACTTTTTCCTTGTCCGGCAGCGAACACATAAAACAGTGAAACGGCAAGTTGCTTATTATAATCTGGTAGGGTTAGAGATTTTACTTAAAACTACTGCCATTGAATCTTAAACCAATCAATACAAAATCGAAAATGTTAGTTAGCTCAGGTAATTTTAAAACCATGACTTGAATAATTTTTTAGTTATTGTATCTTATATGTGGCGTTGTCATGCAGTATTAATGTTTACATCCATATATGGTTTATATATTGCAAAAGAGGTACCGACGCTTGGGCGTCTTTTGCTAAAATGGACAAAAACTGCTTCGAATATGTTAGCTTAACATGCCCAGTCAATTTGAGGACCATGAATTAATTTTTTTTTTAATTATTGTATCTTATATGTGGCGTTGTCTTGCAGTATTAATTTTTACATCCATATATGGTGTATATATTGCAAAAGAGGTACCGACGCTTGGGCGTCTTTTGCTAAAATTGACAAAAACTGCTTCGACTATGTTAGCTTAACTTGCCCAGTCAATTTTAGGACCATAAATAAATTATTTTTTTAATTATTGTATCTTATATGTGGCGTTGTCTTGCAGTATTAATGTTTACATCCATATATGGTGTATATATTGCAAAAGAGGTACCAACGCTTGGGCGTCTTTTGCTAAAATGAACAAAAACTGCTTCGACTATGTTAGCTTAACTTGCCCAGTCAATTGTAGGACCATGAATTAATTATTTTTTTAATTATTGTATCTTAAATGTGGCGTTGTCTTGCAGTATTAATGTTTACATCCATATATGGTGTATATATTGCAAAAGAGGTACCGACGCTTGGGCGTCTTTTGCTAAAATGGACAAAAACTGCTTCAAATATGTTAGCTTAACTTGCCCAGTCAATTTTAGGACCATGAATTAATTATTTTTTAAATTATTGTATTTTATATGTGGCGTTGTCATGCAGTATTAATGTTTACATCCATATATGGTGTATATATTGCAAAAGAGGTACCGACGCTTGGGCGTCTTCTGCTAAAATTGACAAAAACGGCTTCGACTATGTTAGCTTAACTTGCCCAGTCAATTGTAGGACCATGAATTAATTATTTTTTTAATTATTGTATCTTATATGTGGCGTTGTCTTGCAGTATTAATGTTTACATCCATATATGGTGTATATTATGCAAAAGAGGTACCGACGCTTGGGCGTCTTTTGCTAAAATGGACAAAAACTGCTTCGAATATGTTAGCTTAACTTGCCCAGTCAATTGTAGGACCATGATTTAATTATTTTTTTAATTATTGTATCTTATATGTGGCGTTGTCTTGCAGTTATAATGTTTACATCCATATATGGTGTATATATTGCAAAAGAGGTACCGACGCTTGGGCGTCTTTTGCTAAAATGGACAAAAACTGCTTCGACTATGTTAGCTTAACTTGCCCAGTCAATTGTAGGACCATGAATTAATTATTTTTTTAATTATTGTATCTTAAATGTGGCGTTGTCTTGCAGTATTAATGTTTACATCCATATATGGTGGATATATTGCAAAAGAGGTACCGACGCTTGGGCGTCTTTTGCTAAAATGGACAAAAACTGCTTCGAATATGTTAGCTTAACTTGCCCAGTCAATTTTAGGACCATGAATTAATTATTTTTTAAATTATTGTATTTTATATGTGGCGTTGTCATGCAGTATTAATGTTTACATCCATATATGGTTTATATATTGCAAAAGAGGTACCGACGCTTGGGCGTCTTTTGCTAAAATTGACAAAAACGGCTTCGAATATGTTAGCTTAACATGCCCAGTCAATTTTACCACCAGAAATAAATTATTTTTTTAATTATTGTATCTTATATGTGGCGTTGTCTTGCAGTATTAATGTTTACATCCATATATGGTGTATATATTGCAAAAGAGGTACCGACGCTTGGGCGTCTTTTGCTAAAATGGACAAAAACTGCTTCGAATATGTTAGCTTAACTTGCCCAGTCAATTTTAGGACCATAAATAAATTATTTTTTTAATTATTGTATCTTATATGTGGCGTTGTCGTGCAGTATTAATGTTTACATCCATATATGGTTTATATATTGCAAAAGAGGTACCGACGCTTGGGCGTCTTTTGCTAAAATAGACAAAAACTGCTTCGACTATGTTAGCTTAACTTGCCCAGTCAATTGTAGGACCATGAATTAATTATTTTTTTAATTATTGTATCTTATATGTGGCGTTGTCTTGCAGTATTAATTTTTACATCCATATATGGTGTATATATTGCAAAAGAGGTACCGACGCTTGGGCGTCGTTTGCTAAAATGGACAAAAACTGCTTCGACTATGAGCTTAACATGCCCAGTCAATTTTAGGACCATAAATAAATTATTTTTTTAATTATTGTATCTTATATGTGGCGTTGTCTTGCAGTATTAATGTTCACATCCATATATGGTGTATATATTGCAAAAGAGGTACCGACGCTTGGGCGTCTTTTGCTAAAATTGACAAAAACGGCTTCGACTATGTTAGTTAAACATGCCCAGGTAATTTTACAACCATGACTTTAACAATTTTCCAGTCATTGTGTCTTATACGGGATGTTTGTCTTACGGTATTAATGTTATCATTCATATATTCGGTATATATTGCAAAAGAGGTACCGACGCTTGGGAGTCTTTTGCTAAAATTTACAAAAACGACTTCGACTATGTTAGCTAAACGTGCCTAGCTAGTTTTAAGACCATGACTATGATAATTTTCTAGTTATTATACGGGGTGTTGTTGTACGGTATTAATGTTATCGTCTATATATGCAGAATATATTGCAAAAGAGGTTGCTAAAATGTTATATTTAATTTAGAAGTATCAGTATAAATCGATATAGTTTAGAAATCCATAAAAGATATCAAAACTTTGATATCGCTAACCCGTAATAGCCAGAATCAGCAAACATCAAACGCAGCTTTATATAGCATGACAAAAAAAAGAGCTTGACTAATAACATTATGTAAAACTGAATGTAACCGCATGATTCTATGGAAATCCCACTTTTTCTAGCGTGTAATGTGCAAGCTAAACCCATAAAAACTTCGTTTCAGATAACTATACATAATATTCTTATCATGGTAAAGGACCTTGAGTAACCAATAAATCTCACAGCCTTTCTATCGCCTATAGAATTTCTGTTTGTCGTTGTGCGAGAAATGACTGTGGAGGACGGTAGTCACAAGAAAGCTTGCGGCTATAGGGTCAATAATGCCCGCCTATCCCTTGCAACATCGCTATTCTGGCCGCTATTATATCCCTGCTTTAGTGGTAGTTGTCCTTTTAACAACGGATTAATAGCCCAACTGAGAAGTACTTTGTTGTTTTCGAAAAAGGACTTAACATAGCAAAAAGCGAACCTTTACATCGCACCTCAATGAACACCGAAATTGAAAGCTTTTCATTATATTTCGAATCTATCCGATCCGCGCAAAAATTCGATCATATCAATTTCTATCTCCAACATTTAAGAGCGCAAAAAGTCGAAAAACTTGTTCTTAATAACAAGCAGAACCGTTTTGTATGACCAAAAATCATGTACTTCGTATGTTGTCATTATTATTATGCTAGCGAATGATTCAAAAAAAGTAAATAAAAACAGTCTACTTACATACTTTAAGTATTAAAAACAAATGTTCTGGGTTAAGCCATAATCAGGCTGATTTAGCGAGAAATGAGTTTCAAAAGGGCGTTTGGGTCTACCAAATATTAGTACCAAAAACGTATTTTTTTTTTCGGCTCTATATTGTAAAAATCAATACGGGTGGGTTTACATCGTCACATAGCATAACCTGAAACCAACTAGGGAATTAGCACCTACGTCCGTTTGGCAGCTCAAGTCCTGAATTTTAAGCAGATGGTCAATCTTCTGTTGCTCTACGAAATAAAACAAAAGCTCCCAGGCAAATGTTCCAAAACAACAAAGCGATCAAAAATAAAAAACCACCTATCTGCCTTAATTTTTGTTTGATTGTTTCACGACCAGCTCCATCAACACTCACAAAAAGTACACAAAAATATATTAAGTATTATTATTCCACGACACGGCTGTTGCAAAATTAGATCCATTCACTTTTTGGCGACATTTGTTAGCCCTATCGTTACATGTTGTTTGTTGTGTAAATTATCTTAACGAATGCAAGGGTGAGTTAATTGGCAATTTGGACACCAAAAAAATCTGTTGTGAATACAAAACAAATACATTTAATTATAAAGTACTGGCATGAAATACACGTAGGTATATCAGGAATACAAGAGCCCTATCAAATTCAATAATTGTTTTTTAAACGCTCGTGCAGGGATTAATTCTCAACATGAAATAATCACTTATTTTAAGAGACATAGAATTATTTGTGTTAGGGTAATTTTGGGTATTTGTCGTTTAAACAAAATTAATAAATAAAATAAGAGTTATTATGATTAAAATCATGTCAGCTCTTTTGGGAATACAAAAAAATACGTTTTTTCACTACTAGTAATATAGCGTAGCATTATGACGTATATTAGAATGCCGTGAAATTCAATTTCTCTACCTATGCATGGTTACAGGTAAACAATTTTTCATTATTAACCACTGGTGAATAATGAACAAATTTATATTTTTTGATAATGCTGTTGTAGTTTTAAAGAAAAAAAAAATATAGGACGATTTAGTATGATGGAGAAATTCTCTTTATTGGTATTTTAGCATTTAAAACGTTGTTTAAATAAATTAATTTAATTTTAAAAACTTTGGTGTATTTAAATAACACGACTTTCGCGCCGAAATAAATGACGGTTGTCAATATCCACACGGTCGATTGACACAACGTAAAAAAGAAAAGTTTTAATAATGTCAGTTTTTTTAGATGAAACCATCGCTTAAAAACAATGTTTTTTAATAACAATAGTGATTTAGCAAGATGAGTAACACGCAGATTCAATATTTCTATAGAATAGATAGGTACTTAACTTTTTATATTTTAGGTTAGAAAGTGCGTGCATAACATAAATGGGTTTGTCTTACTAGTAGTGAAAAAAATAGTATATACACCACGGTAGAGAAGTCTTATAGCCTTCGGGCCCTTAGATCCCTCGGCGCTTCGCGCCTCGCGATCTAATCTGAGCCCTCAGGCTATAATAGTTGACTTCTCTACCTTGGTATATAATATACTATTTTTCATCCCCTTCCAATTTCAATTTAACAGTATTCAAATTTTGCAAACATATTTATACAACCAATTTTGAAGATTTATCTGATAATCTTCGTAACTGTCTGTGTAGAAAAAAACGTATTTTATAACAATTTTCAACAGATCTTTTAAAGATGATTGCTATCATGAGCTTAAGTACAGCGTCTTTGAATGTTCCATTGTTTTTTCACTTAACTCTCTTAACGTAAAAATCAGTTCCTGCGTGCTTCTACCCGGTTTTGGATTTATATTGCTTAAAGGGTGCTTTTTACCAATTTTAAGGAAAATTTCACATACACATCTACCAGTTTTTAATGTTTAATGACTTAACGAGGGTAGTTTTTAACTTCGCCTTGTAACATTCTTGCTTGCGTCTTTAGCTACTCACTTGATGAACTAATTTGCTTTATTAATGTAGCAAAAAAATTTGCAGCTACCGGGCCCAATTTGTTATTTGAATAATTTAGTTTTTAAGGTAGGTCGTGAACAAGAAACAACCCCTTTGTCAATTTATTAGGCTGACCCTGTTCGTGTGGAAGCTTGGAACGTTTAGGCGAATATAATTTTTATCATGTCGTTCCTTACTGATTAGGCCGTAGTTACATTTAAGTGGTCCTTGGTGCTTTTTTTTGCTTTATGTCGCTTCGACAGTCAAAGGCAAAACCCGTAAATTTTGTAGTGTGTAATTTATTTGTTAATTAAACAAAACAAATTAAGTTATAACAGTCTGACTACTTAAGCGGTATGTTATCCAACAGTAGGCTTAAGAATTTACAAATTTTTACATGCAAATAAACAAATTTTATACATTTAACGCGAAAATATGAACTAGTTTTTGTATAATTGTAGCGTTTTACACGTTTTTATTATTGTAGTTTTACACTTTTTTAAAATCTTTATGTTCAAATTTATGTCTACTTGCCAACGTGCAGAAAATTATATGATTGAAGACGGAAATTGTTTTAAATCAAGTAAAATCAAGAAATACGGAGTCTAGATTCACTTTACGGCTTGTGCATCCCTGTGGAGTAATATCTAGAATTTTGAACTCTACCGTTACCGCATTGTTTGATAAATTTCAGAGAAAAAGGAAACCGAATGGCTTAAAGATTTAAAATACACACCACACAGTTAAAAGTGTGAAGTTTAATTCGTATTTTGTTGATTCCTCTATTTATTTATACGTCCAACATACCGCGTTTAAGATTGCTATTAATACTAAAGACATAAAATTTGCATATAGATTTCGTCGTAATAGTTAGTAAGTCAGGTTAATCTGTTGTGCAGTTGGTACCTGAACTTTGCAGTTTGCCATAAGAAACTTTTAGATATACTAGGGATTATTTTTATGCAGCCATGAAATGCCACAATAAAATGGTCGTCTTGCAAATGAAAATTTATTGGTTTGCAAAACATGTTAAAAGAAACATAAAAATTCTGCGTATGTGCATAGCGTACACCTCGGCTTGAAATATGGTTGCACACTGTTCAAGGCTTACAGATGTGCCTTGTCTCAATTGTGCTGCTCCCATATTCCACAGCTTGTGCGATTTGGCGTTTTTGAACCGTCTGTATACCAGGCTAGGCCATTTAACTTTATTTCTTGACGCCCCTATTGGTCCCGTGTTGGAACCATATTTCAAGCTGAGGTGTGCGCTATGTACTTATGTGCAGAAACACTACTAGAAAGAGATTTTAATAATAAAAGAATCTTCATAGTGTCCGACAGCCAAGTAGCGTTAAAAGCTCTTGGCTCGTCGGAAGTAAACTTGTTCTGAACTGCATACGGGCACTTAACATGCTGGGAAGCAGGAATAATCTTCAACTGGTATGGTGTCCAGGTCAGACCAATATACCAGGGAACGATAAGGCAGATCGCCTAGCCAAAATTGGCAGCGAGACACCTTTCTTCGGACCAGAACCCGCAGTTGGCGAATCCTATGTAACAGCCAAGTGGTGTCTTAATGATATATTAATACAGGGTATAATGCTCATTGGAAAAAAGTTGCAGGATACGCCGATTCTAACGCTATCCTGTCAATGGTCTGTAACGAAGAGGCAGAAGAAATACTGAGGATGAGCAAAGTAGACATTAGAGCAGCCACAGGACACTCTGGGCTAAACAAACACTTCTACATAATAGGGCTCTCAGAAACCGATATATGCAGAGGATGTGATGAAGAAGACTATCGGCGCAGACTTCTGGGGATGGAAAAAACCAACCAAGAAGAGTTAAGAAAAACACTCAAAGAAAATCCTAAAGTGTTTCAAAAACACAGGAGTTTCTTTAAGAGGCTATCACCAGAGGGTACAATAGACCAATAGGTCGCAGTACAGGAACCCGAAAGGGGATCACCTTCGCGGAAATAAATAAATAAATAAATAAATAAACACAAAAATTATTTTTTTTTTGTTTATATGGCTGTCAGAACCGAAAATGTAATTTACTGAAACTAAGTTTAACAGCATTTACTTATACAAGTTCAATTTTCGTCCGTAATAACATTACAGAGAACCTGGAAAACAGAATTTAATGGTAATATTGTGAAATCGGGTATCCTGTTTTCGATACTTATGTCTTATGTCCGACGTAATTCCGTAAATAATTTATTAAATAATAATTTCAACCGAATGTTTTGTTATACATTTGCTCAGATAATTTTCATAATTAGTCTCGTGTGGTTGGCTTCCCCGTTACTGTTGCGTTGTGTCTGAAACTTTTGTTTATGTAAACTGGATATGAATTACAAATAGCATTTCACATTAACCGAGGGAACAGAATATTGTACACCACTAAAGCGATTTAACAAAACTAAATGCATTATATCGCGTACGGTCTCGTATAAACTCGGTGGTAAATAAAACAGTTGTCAGTTGCACACATAACCGCATATAAAATGATTAAAAGAAATAAAAGCAATGATTTTAACGCTGGAAACTAATGAATTTCGAGATATAAAACAATTCATCGTGTATTCCATTCGCGCTCAAAACGTGAACCGGTTCTTCTGTGTACATAAATATTAACGAGTGCGGACAAAATAATAAAACAGAAAAGTTCACTAATCTTTCTTTTTCTTTAATTAAAGCCCATTTAAACGCAGTAAGGTTCAAGGGTGACAACATTTTATTCGAATTTGCACAGTAATTATCGATCAGACGTCGAAACAACAGACAAAGCAAATTATGTACCTAGAGGAAAAAGTAAATTTGCATTTTAGGGCACATTCATGTATCTCGTAATATTATTTTAATAACAGTCTTTCGACCACTATGACAACATCTGCATTCGTATTGTCATTAAACTGCAGGAGAATATATTATTGATTAGATCAACTTAAAATAGTATTTTAGGCAATAAAAATAAGACAAAATAAAAACATTTAACCAGTTTTTGTGTATTGTCGATCGATGTTCTACATTCTACATTGAAAATAAAACACCCCGTATCGCTTTTCCGTTTTAAACGCACTTCCATAGTTTCCCTTTAAGCATTACTTGTTTTATGTTGTTTTATTTTTTTGCAGTTTGATTTATCCATTATATTCTTGGGAAAAGTAAGAAGTCAGTAAATTTATTCGAGACGGAACGGAAAACCGTAAAATATTGTTGACATTCGAAGTTGCACAACTTTTTTCGGGGAGTTTCATTTACTTTATTGCAATATAAAGCATTTTTTGACTACTACTTTATGAAAAGTAGCGATAAGTTGTAATTTTCTCGAAAATATTTCTGCCCTAAACTTTTGCGAATACAGATTTACGGACGATATTAAACATATTTATGCTAAGGCCAAACGAATATGCATATACAAGGAGTTTTTGACTTGACGTGAGGATGAAATTGAATTACGTATTTTTTTGTGAAGATGACATTAATTTTACACTAACTCAAGTTTATTTTAAGTAGTTAAAGTACATACACATAGCAATATAATAGCATGTAATGTTCTATTCATGAAATAAGCCATAAAACCAAATAAAAATACTTGTAATTGTTTATAGAAACAATTAAATAGTAGATCAGCAATATTTAATAAATAACACATCAAACTTTATTCTGTTAACATAGCTCACTGTAAAAAAACAAATAAAAGTAGCAGTTCACAAACTAAAAACTTTCTATGTTCATTACATTAAAGAATTATTTTGTCCTCTTTTTATTTAAATATTATTTACAAGTATAAAACGCCGCTGGATATGAAACAAAATATCCAACCGATGCACCCTGAAGGGATTTTAAATTTGCAAATTTCAAATAGCGGTTAACGAATGCCAAAAGGTAAAATATAGCGTATGAAATAAACCTACCTACACATACTCGTACGTCGATGTTAGCATAAATTTGCGACGACTTGCCCGTCGAGTAATTTAAAGCTGAATCGAATTGAATAGGCATTTATCGCATCCTTTGCGATTTTAATTCAAAAAGGTATGTCACAGAAGACGCGGTCAATATTTTCAACCTGCGGCTTTCAGTTTATTTAATAAAATCAATTCGGTCGAAAAAGTAAAAGCATGTTATCTTTGCCCGGAACGTATTTACCAATGATGAACACCTATACTGTAAATGTCAATAGAACCTTATCTGCCGCTACTTCAGCTCTCTGAATAAAAGCCTCAAGCACTGTTGTAAATAATTTATAACTTTTATAAATCGCAATAACCTAAAAGGTTCTACCATACAATTTCAAACACAAGACGCGGTAGAATACATTTCGCACGCAAAATAATGCGGAGCTACAAAAAAACAAGCATTAAAGCAATACTTCAGTATAAGGCTAAGCGCCCACCGAAGTTGCGATTTCTTAAAATCTTAAAGACACCCTAAACAATGCATTTCCACCTTTGGTTCGTCCAGAAACGGCCTAAAACTATTTTTTATAGATCCTCGAAGTTTTTAAAAAGTTCCAAGTGTATAACCTTACAAATTATTTCAGAAAAAAGTCGATTGTTTTGGGATGGTCTTTATATTTTCTGAAAACGTTAAAGACGCCCTAAGCAATGCATTACCACCTTTGGTTTGGTCAGAAACGACCTAAAACTATTTTTACACATCCTCGAAGTTTTTAAAAAGTGTATAACCTTGCAAATTAATTCAGAAAAAGATTGATTGTTTTGGGATGGTCTTTATAAATTCTGAAAAAGTTATAGACACCCTAAGCAATGCATTTTCACCTTTACTTTGTTCAGAAACGGCCTTAAGCTATTTTTCACAGCTCCCCAAACTTTTAAAGACTATAATTCTTTTCAAAAAAGGTCGAAATTAACGATGGATATCTGAAAATTATAAAGGCACCCTAAACAATAAATTTCTACCTTTAGTTTGTTTAAAACCGGGCTGAAACTATTTTTACAGCCCCTTACAATTCCAGACACCCCTTAAAAATGACCTAACAGCACGAAAGTGAATGAAATCTGTCAGTGTTAGTTATATTCCGATGTTGTTTAATGGCGCTGACACATAGGCAACGTTTGCGTACCGTAATCAGCTAATTGAGTAAGTAGTTACGGTTATATTTTGCAATTAGTTTCAAATTAAGTGCTGTTGTGGTTACG
Source organism: Elmis aenea (assembly GCA_947652605.1). Classification (NCBI taxonomy): domain Eukaryota; kingdom Metazoa; phylum Arthropoda; class Insecta; order Coleoptera; family Elmidae; genus Elmis; species Elmis aenea. The sequence goes on from OX393584.1 coordinate 2,073,319, forward strand.
AAGACGTGAGACCATTAGCTATTAACAGCTGAGAAAACCGCAAGTCTCTACTAACATGCACGATAAACATATTTGGACATCTAAATGAAACATTCTTGTAAAGGCACTTTCACATCCCGACTTTACTACTTGCTTATTTTCCAAACTGAAAACGTGTACATAGCAAAGTTTTATTGTTTATTACAAAATATGGTAACAAAAAATAAATCATTGCCAATCAAAACATCATCTAATACTTCTAAAACAAAAATTCACAGGAAGTGGTCTGGTTTCAGCCAAATTTAATAAATATTTTAGGAGTGCGTTTTAATGCGGTTAACTTGAAGTAAGATTCGCATCAACAGATGTAGAAAAACGTTATTTTAATTTTGTTTCCTTGATCCACTAATGGTTAAACCGCTGCAGAGAGTCTTTTAGATAACATCTTGAAATCCCTAGTCAACCTAATGCCTTGGTTCTCTATTTTAGATAAGAAAAGTACGTGATTGAAGACATCAATTGGTTAAGAGAGATCAAAAATCTTGTTTTAAACTTGTGGCAAACAAAAAAAAATCACACGCCTCCTGCATAACTTAGCAGCCACCTCGAGACATAGCTAAATTAACCGGATTCTAATAAACGCGACCAATATAATTCAAATATAAATTGGCTTATTTCAAAATCGCTTTTTTTATTCGCAAGATTTATTTTCGTCAATTTATCTATTCATAAAACCACAGATGTCGGAGACTTCGCTTCGGGCGCGACTTTAAAAATCGAAAAATTCGACGTACGGACGCGCTTCTTTTTTATTCCGGCTGAAAGATCGGGCGGGCTATCGTCTTGGCGATTTTGGTCAGACTGGGTCGGAAAATGGAAAAGTTATAAGCTAGAGAACGAGCGATATAAAATCTCTTACGCGCACACAATGCTAATGAGAAGCTAAGGCCTTTTCTTTCGTAGCATGGCGAAAAAGGCGAGTTAAACCGTGAAATTTGCACGGAATTTGCGTCATTATTGGTAAAACGTATCCCGAATCTGAAAAGCCGTTTTACAATTTTCACAGTTTTTATTTCTCGCAAGATGGAGACCCCCTCCAAAGTGTATTGTAAATAAGCGCTGCTGTACGTAAGATCAGTAATGTTGTTTACTTCGTGATGCCAGACGTAAAGGATTTTACCTGCCTCGGAGCTTCCAACAGACGGAACTCTTGAGGGCTTCGTCCCTCCAGTACAGCCCGAAGGACTACGCTGGTATTTAAAAACGGATTATATACTTATAAATATTATTCCTTTAAGCGCTTCGTCCGTACGGTATAGCCCGAAGGGCTACGCTGGTCGAAATGTAATACCAAATGAGGAAAAAATCTTTGGAAAAAATGCGGTTTTAATCAATCACATTTATATTAATAAGTCATGATGGTGTTTTACCTGAAATGATTAAGTACATCGGAGTAGATGGAAAGAAAATGCTGCTAAGAATAGTAAATCTAGCATGGCAGGAAAAAGATACTCCAAAGGACTGGGAGGTATCTGTTATATTACCGATATTCAAGACTGGCGATTGTAAAAAATGCGAAAACTATAGAGGCATATCTCTACGTATAGTAGAAAAATTATATGAAAGAATTTTGGAGGAGAGGTTAAGGAAACATTTCGAAAGCAATTTGGAAGAGGCACAATGTGGCTTTAGACAGGATAGAAGCAGGCAGGATCTAATTTTTACGTTGACAGTTAAGTGAAAAAATAATGGAGCATTCAAAGATGATGTACTTGTGCTTTATCTATATTTCTAAAGCTTTATAACATGGATAAAAAAATTAAAGAATGTAAGCAAAACCCAAAGAAAGCCTACTGGGGTGGGAATAAAATAAAACCAATACCCTTAACAGAATTAGCCCTTGCAGATGTTGTGGCGCTATTAGCTAAAAGCGAAAAGGACTTGCAATTCAATCTAGACGTATGGGCAGATACATTAAGTAGATATAATGTGAATATTAATATCACAAAGACAAAAGTTATGGTTATAGCGAAAAATCATGAACCAGTTACAATTATGCTAGACCAAAAAAAGATAGAGCAGGTAGCAAATTTTAAATATTTAGGAACAATAATTGCAGAGAATGTTAAATTGGAGGAAGATCTGAAAAACAGAATAACGGCAGCGACGAAATTTTACTTCGCCACTAATAAATGTTTGATAAGTAAGAAGGAGATATCAAAAGAGACGAAGACGCGAGTTTTCAATGCAGTGTACGTACCCATTCTCACGTACAGTTCAGAAACTTGGACACTAACACAAAAACAAAGAATACAGGTACAGGAAATGAGATTTCTGAGAAGAATAGAAGGATGTAGAGTAGACTGATCGATAAAATCAGTAACGAAAAATATCGAAATAACCTAGGAATAACAGATATTAGGAAAAAGATGAAGGAATTAAGGTGGCTTGGAAATCTACTACGCATGCCAGAAAGTGCAAATGAAAAGGCAAATGGAGGTAAAAGGAAATAGAGGGAGACCAAGAATAAAATGGGAAAAAGAAGTGAGGCAGCCACTAGAAGAAAAAGGAGTCAGCTGGAGAGATGTGTCACAATTAGCTAACGATAGGCAGGAGTGAACAAACTTAATACAGAAATAGAAAAGCATACCACGACACCGAAAGATACAAGAGTTAAGAAGAAGAAGGTGAAGCAGAAGAAGACGAAGAAGAAGTAAATCGCTTAAATAATCAAACAGTACAATTCAAAATTGTATATTATATTTTACATGCTATACAAAATTTATTAGGATCATTCTAATTTTGTCTGGTTCAAAATTAATCTATCGTGTACACTTTCAAGGTGACTAAATGTCGTGTCACTTTGCCCACATGCAACAGCTTTATAATAAGCCACTTACACAATAATATTCACATGGAATGTAATTATATTGTGGCAAAGTTTTGCAGGTGTGCTTTGTGTTTAGTACAATAATAGCGGTGCATTTGTCCACAACAACAGCGAATCTATCGTCTGATATTAAGCGAAATTAATTAGTTGCACCGTTACAAGTAACCGCAGCGATTGTGTGAACTTGTATTGAGGGTTTGAGGTGAAATACCTGCCCCAAAAACGATTGTCCATAACATTACATTGTCTTACTTCATCAGTTTTCGTTATATTTATTATCTAATAAATATGGCTGCAACTGATGGACAATTATTTATACACTTCGTCTATAAGCAGTTGTTTATAATTACTCAAACGCTTTGAATAATTACAAAATTAATTTTACCAGCTTAGTGAATCCAAAAAAAAACTGATTCTAGACTAAATATTATTCTTTTATTGTTTTGACAGAAGAATTAATTTGCGGGTAACAGACGATATTTAAAAAAGAAACTCCGAGTAGTTCCCTTATTACTGACGTTTTAAACAGGTATATATTAACATAACGAACTTCTTTTTGACTAAACAATTGTGAAATCATCAGAAAAAGATTAAGCTTTCATATCAAGGTGTATGAATTGATGAGACGTGCGAACCGGGTTGGAAACGCCACGCCCTGGAATCGATCACAAGACACTGCTGACGCTTTCTGATTTGCGATGAGTGGACGTCATCCTCGAATTCACTCGATTTTTTCTTACAATAAATTCGTTCCAGGAGTTGGGAACTCCACTTCAAGTGTTTCACCTTTCATAATGTTGCGTCTTAATAAACGAGATATCGGCAATTTCTTGTGAATGCACGCGAATCTCTACGTTCATTAGAAATGGCTTCACACTCGAACGATAATTTAGCATGAAAGGTACATTTTGTAAACTAATTACCAGGCGCTGTTTAAAAAGCATGTCGTCGTTTTCAGGGTAGTTTTCGTTTTATTTCGCAAAATTATCCTTAACTACATTACTTTTACAGAGAGTGGTCCAGACATGTCTCCCGGGCCAACATCTCTGTTATTTATAAAAATAACCAAACAAAGTTTCGTTGTACGTAAACGTTCACAACGTACCCACAATAGAATAGTGGCATTTTTGTTTTATTAGAACTACCATTGTTTTGTTAACACAGCGAACAACTTCAGCTGCCCTAATTGCACTTTTATACAGCAAACGTAACAAAATTTTCTCTTTCTGTTGAGAATGCGCTCATATTTTTAATACTTAAATATTACGCGAACACAGGACGATATAATATCGATTTTTAACAAATATAGAACAATAACCAACCTACCAAATACGTGCAAAGGCAAATTTCAAAGTATTTACACATACCGGGTGTTTCACTTTTCCATGGCACACTATTGCTATCTTCGTAAATAATGAAAATAAAAGGTTGGTTAAATGGGACAAAAGTTAGCTATTTAGGAGTATATTTTAAACTAAATCTTGTTTTCTTTAAAAATTCCATGGCTTGCGTGATAAAAATCCGAAATCGATCAATTTTTTTAAATTTAAATATCTCGGCTATCGTGTACATCGGACTTTCGCCCAACAAAAAAGCAAATAAAATACAAAGACAGCCAACTGGGAATAAATTTTACTGAAACCAACATCTTAACAGAACTGACCTTTGCCGTAGATGTCGTGCTATTAGTTAAAACCAAAAGGGTCTAACAACATAATCTGGGAGTAATAGATTAAGATGATACAATAAGCACAAATTTAAAAAATACAAACTGATTATAACGAAAAATAAATTAACGGTTTAAATCATGCTAGAGCAAGGAAGAATACAGCAGGTACCAAATTTTAAGGTATGCAAAAATGAAATAGATAATCAAGTTTGAGGGTAAACGATGTAGAAGAAGATCTGGTACAAAATGGGAAAAAGAAGGGAGGCAGAGACTAGAAGAAAAAGGAGTCAGCTGGAGAGATACCCAATGATTTACAGGGATGGAGAAACTAGGAACATAATTAAGTATATGATAATAAATTTGGTACAAAGACTATTGAATTACACAACAATACTATAATATTATAATAAATGATACCACACAAATAGTAACTATCATTTGACATTTAACTAGTTGTTTTTTGTTTTTATTTTCATAGATAGCTTGATAAGTGATGGGTAAAATACGATTTTTCTTCATTTTGTGACTTATTCATAAAAATAGATACAGCAAGTAATATCTCATTTAAAAGAGAAATAAAAACACATTTATCTATAGCCAACTTCGCGGCCCATAAGAAAAAATGGAACTGGGGGTAATACCTATATCGAAAATGGTAGGTGTTAAGAAAAATCTAAAATAGCAGTTACATTCTTCTTTAAAAAGTACCTTGAGAAAGTACAAATAAAATAGTTCTAACGATTGAGAAAAAAAAGATGAGAGAAAAAAGAAATTGGACATTTTCATATTTTTTGCTATAACATCTGAAGTACGAGGAATTTTGTACTTTTAAAAATTGATTGTGGCTCCTCTCATACTAAGGAATAATTCATCTTATTTAAACAAACCTGCATCTGTTATAATAAGCGAGATCCCCATGCTGGAAATGTAATTTGGGACACCTTGTATATTTTTTAATTAAGCTGTTTCTGGTATGAAGTCACAATTAACCATCTTATTAAAGTACATTTATTCTAACGGTTGCGCAAAGAAAAATTGTAGCGCAAGGAAATTTTCCGTTTGTCATTATTTTATAGCATCGTAATTTTGTGAGAAATATCGCCACAATAAAGTGTTTTTTAAGCGATTCGTAGACAAAACATCTGGCGTTAAGGGCATAACAAACGCCTCTCCCTCCGTTTGCAAACGGTAATATTAGGTATTCTGCGACGATACTCTACACTAGGTGTTTAACGACAGGGAACTACAAACGGCTATTTATTTAGGTTAGATGTTAATTCGCATGCAAAATAACCCCAGGCAGAACTTAATTCAACGATTTTCATTCCCAATTTTTTATGCGCGACCGTTTAGTCGTAATTAAAAGCTCCAGTGTGGCGTTTGACTTCAACAGTTTCGCATAAACGCCGAAGCCTGGATCTAGCTCAGCTTTACATGCAATTAATTATTTAAACAATTACCTCGATATAAACCTAATCTCTTAATAAAACGGTGCTTGTTAAGTTTAGAACTAAAGTTAAAGCTAGAGAACCTGACAGTTTTATATTTTACTGCGCGGTAGCCGCGTTGGCAATTAAGAATTCAGATATAACCAACACTTGAATAAGTTTAAATTTTGTGAAGTTCATCGTAAACGCAAGTAATATATTATTATAAGGACATTTTTGTCCAAAAACGTATTTCTAATACTCTACTTGAGAATGTTATTCATCTTGTAAGGGTAAATTTGATTTTGCATATAAAATAGCTTTAGTAAATTTTTCGTTTTCTCAAATAAAAACAGAGTTCTTCTTAATCTAATACTCTTGTAGGTACCTTTCGGTGTCGAGGTATTTTTCCTAGTTCTCATCTACTTTAAACAAACCTGTATCTCTTATAATAAGCGAGATTCCTATGCTGGAAATGTAATCTGGGACACCCTGTTTGTGTGTGCGTGTGACTTTTTTTTTATCCCATTTAGTGAGCCGTCGATTTTCCCAGGCAAGAAAATCACAGTTAGATAACTTTTGTCTTATTCGGCCGACATCGTGTCCCCCTAAGTTTGCGAAACAATGAAATTATTCGTTAACAGTTGCTGTATTTAATTAGGCAAACTTTTTTAATCATCGCCAACGTGTATTGGCATCAAAATGTCGTTTTTGTAGTCGTTGCATTGAATTTATTTCACCATATTATCTTTATTATCGCAAATTCGCTTTGTTTGCAGGCGATGACATGGTGTTATAGGGTTCGCTAAGCTCCGAAAAGCTCATTCACTTGGTACTACCAAAGCGAAGATAAGACACGCTTTAACTTACCCACTTGCGATTTTGTCTTAAATTATAAATTCGGCACACTCTATCCTTTTAACACGATTAACATATAGGCCGTTGATTTTTTATGCGGTTGCACAAGTGGTAATTCATTGGTGTTGTACCAAAATTAAAATTAACATGTGGTAATTAATTGTGGCAACAAGCGATAATGGAAATTTCAGTGATAATTAGAAGTTCAGTTAACTGCAATAATATTTCATGAAGGTCGAAAATGCATAGGGAAGTTATGGCCGTGACACAATCGATGTATGTTACACCATACTAAATAAATACTTATTAGACAATCCTACCATACGCGGTCTAACATGTTCCGTGCAGTTCGATTTTTGCTAGCTGCGAAGCGATAAACTATCGTCCGACGCGTATCACACGGTTTTATATCGAAATGTCCAATTAATAAAGATTAGCCGGGCTATACATACTGGATTTTGCAAGTTCTACACAAAAAATATGTGTTTTTCATACAGGTCGAGCTGGCTCGTGTTAAAAGCTGTAAGGTTTTGTAAAATATCTATTTTCATGCATACTTATTAAGGTTCTGACAGACGGAAGCTAAAACGTAACGTTTTCGATTTTTGGTCTATTTTATTTTAGAAATCACAAGAAACGGCACCTTTAATGCGTTTTTTGGAAATTGTCTTTAATTATTATAGTTTAAGACTACTAAACGTTTTTTTTTTTTTTAAATAAAACTCAAGTGATTGTAGATGTGTTCCGTTAAAACTTTTGTTGCTACAGCCTTATTTGGCCGATTCACCAATATACGCTATGCACAGGGTGGTCCAAATTCGATGGGATTGCATGGGTATCTCGCTTAATATTTAAGATAGAGAAACGGTTAAATTACCAAAAATGTGCAGTTTCTTGAGACAAACCTAGAACCGTTTTCAAAAATATCCTATCATTTCCAGTTTTCCAGTTATTGAATAAAAAGTGTTTTTTTGTCATATTAATAATGTTACATATCTCCGTTATTGTTGTAAATATCGAAAATGATTATAGGGATTATTTTTAGGTATTGTAATGCTTAATTGCATTATACTTAAAAAAAAATTACGCTTGCCGTTAAAAAGTTATGACACAAACTTAACCTTTTTTTAAAAAGAAACTATAGTTGGCTATGACCTATTTAAATTCCTTATTTTTTTCTCATTCCAAATGTATAAGGGTTGATGTATTTATCTTCAATAATACGCAAGTTACGAAGCTTTATTAGTTTTTTTTTAAGACAGGCTATGAAAACAAAAAAAAAACAAGGTGTAAAACTTTTTAAAACTCATGGGGTACAAGCTACCAAGGTTTTTTAATTTGTTGTTTAGAAAAATATTGTAAATATTTGAACATAAGATAACAACAACATAGTCCATCGGACGGTTAGTCGGTTGTTCCAGCAGTTAGCGGACTAGTTTGCTGAAGTTACAAACAGTACATGAACGAAAGCATGAATTAGCGCTGGGATTTTTACACGCATGTACTTTCCAAAAATAACGTGACCTCTGGTAGCTATGCATCGCCCTCTCAACCCTATGGTAAAACTGGTTTCCTAAGATGTTCATACCAGCGATGCGTATATTTCTATGAACCCAATAGATACAAATGTTAGTACAGTTAGGTACGTCGTTATAGCAACACCAAAATATAAAAAGCTTAGTCCTTCATCTTCTACGTTTTTTTTTGTTACAGTCAGAGCAATTTATCGCATCAGATATTAAATACCAAACCATTACTAACTAACGACTCACACGAAAGCTAGGCGACGCTAACTGATGCAATGCTCGTGTGCTGAGTCGTCTCTTTAGTGTTTAAACTTTCCCGTTTTATAGGGGAATGCAAATGTGCTCTGAATATGAACTTTCAAAAGTCTAAGAAATACCTGCAAAGCGTGCACTGGTAACTTCAATGTATAACGAAGCACCTTTAGTACTTCCTGAATGCAAATATGATCGGTAATGCTGCAAATCTTCGAAGATACTTGTACAAAATGAATTATTAGCTTTTAATAAAAGCATATTCGGGTAACGTTGGATTGAGTACGTCTGTTGAAGGTGTTCATGTAAAAAAATAATTTTTTGTCACCTACGTGCTTTCTTTCTAGGTAGATTTCATAAAAATACCCTTTCGTATATTGATTTAATTGAATAAGCTTTCAAAGTTAAAATAATGTCTTAAACTTATTTATATAAAATATTGTGATGTTTTAATAATGTTCTGTATACTATTTTCTTGTATTGTTTTCAGGTGAACTACCGGCAGCAGTTCATCATGGTAATACAGCTTCATCAAGTGACATCCCAACGTTTTACTCGCTGGTCGCAGCTATCTGCATAATGGTTCGTGTTAGGTGACACAACTTGCAACTTTCCGAAACTCAACTGAACATCTTGCAACACTAATTAGACGTATTTGTAAGGAAGAAGCGCTAGTAGATTAGAACTCAGTATTTTAATAACGATATCATATCAAGATGAAGCAAGCACGATGGCGAATGGACCAAGTTGCCAAGACTGCAGTTATCTTTTATGCTCCATTCTGGAGCGTGTTATAGGTGTGCGCCTGCCAGAAATCGACATATTATGAACCAAGGATAGTGTCAAATTACAAAACTTCGTTACAACACAGTAAACATTCAAACGTTTCTTTCGTCTTACCATCACTGCTCTCGCAAATTTTTGCTGGGATCGTTTACCCTAAAGAACTGTACAGATTAAATCCAAATAAAACCAGTGAAAGATCAAACACGTGCTAAAAAAAAAGAAAGAATAACGAACACAGTCTTGGACACAAATCAATTAGAAGTGTGCCGTTGGAGTGATAATCATAACTTGCAAAACTAAAATAATTAAGGAAGATCTTAATACCCTTATATTACATGTATAGTCTCTGAAATCGTAACAGACAGTACATAATAATTTCAGGAATTTTCAGTTAGTTATGGAAGGCGACTACGGTCAAACGTAGGACTAATCCTACAAGAATATTGTGATATAGATAAATTGAAGACGTTTTCAAATTCAAATTGTAGTAATATATATTTTATGCACGTAATTGTTAAGTTAAAAAATGCTTTAGGTTTAAAGCTGCTAAGGAGGAAGTGCTTTTAAGACGCGCATTTAAATTAAACAACGGTTAGAAGTTTTCAAATATTTTGTTCGATATTTTTGCATCACAACGGGCCCATGCGCAGACTAGTTCAAAAGCTGACAATAATTATGAATTACGACTTCTTTTAGAGAGCTTTTTTTAAAGGCCGTTTAGGCCCACAGCTTCGTAGTTTTCTTCCACTCTTTTTTTTTGACTTTGGTCTTCCAATCTCTTATACCCCTTTCTTTTAGGTCTGATAGCATTGCTTCTCTCCACCGTCTTCTCGGTTCTTCTTGTAATTTGCTGATTTCCAGTCTATCATTTTTTGTGTTCGTCCATCTGCCATTCTTTCGATATGATCCAGACACTGTAATCTTCTCGCTTTTATTACTAAGTCAATTGCTGGTCCCTTGTATATCTCATAAATTTCCCTGTTTCTTCTTCTCTTATATCCTTGTTCTGTTTTCCTTTCTCCCAAAACTCTTTTTGATTTTTCTCTCCTATCTTTGCAATCTTTCCTGTGTTTTCTTATTCAGTATCCAAGTTTCACAGGCATATAGCACTGCTGGTCGCAATACTGTTTTGTAAAGGCGGAATTTAGCATCTCTAGATCTATTCAAGGGTTTACAACAAATAAAAGATAATTTCAATAGTCTTTTCACAAGCATACTTCGATATTGGCTGGCATTTGCAGTTCTTTATATAAACGACAATTTCCTGCTCCCTTACTAGACATGCACCTCTCAACTGCGATGCCATCTGTTAATTTTTATATTCTTTTAAGTCATGGTGATAAATTGCAATGACAAAAATCCATGTTTTTATTTCAAAGCAAGAACATTTTGACATGGTACCAATTTGATTGTTTCAGCTCGCAATGTAATAAGTTATTTTTTCTTTTAAGATGTACAATTATCTTTAAGAAATTTTACATTTTCGAATACTTGTATTTTGTATTACAAAGTGTTGCTTTTTTAAAAATTCCTTTGCACCTAAGCTCAAAAAACTTTTACGCTATGCGGTTGTGATGATCGTGTTAAATAATTTTAAAAGTACTTCCTCTTCGGTCGAGTAACGACAAGTGTGAGAGGTCCCCGTTTCATATCGATCTAAAACTTTGCGTGCAAATACGTTTTCATAATTTTGAGAGAGACGACAAAACAATTTGCCTGTGCTCAAAATATGAGGCAACAAATTGAATTACCAACAAGCTGCTGTTTACACCGCGCGCCATTTAAATTGAATAAGATCGAACAATACATAGACCTATCCAATAAATTTCATTAACTTGCTTTACACTTTCTACAGCTCTCGCAAAAGTGTCGTTCAATTATAACTCAATTATAGCAATTCCCAAGGATGACTTAAGTTTAATGAAAGTTTTTGCGGAGAACAGGACCTCCGATTATTTGTATATAATCCATATATATATATACATCTATATATTTAAAAAAAACTATTGTACATACATTCTAGATAATATTTAAAAAGCAGTGCGGGTGAACTTATTTCGAGACAGACGCGGGGAAATCCACGTGACACTCGTGTCAATAGACTTGAGAGCTTTACCATGTCCCGTTGGCGAAACTGACGATAATTATTCTTGTCAACCCGCATTTACCCTTCATTATGTGCTTAAAACGTTAGCATACATGATTTTATTCGGATGAATATGAGTTGTAAGCGTCTAGACGGGCGATTACTTAAACTGCAAGATCCTCTGGAATTGTTAACGCGTCCTTAAAGCGCGACGACCACAATAATCGCAACGACAAAACAACGTAAACGCGGCTTTACATTTAAAATTAACAATCTTCAAGTAAGTTTATTGAACTGCAAAGCTGCGTTCACATAGAAAAGTATTGTATTGTATTGTAGCGTAAGCAAAGTTAAGTATACGAATATCAAATGATAGCGTTCACATAAGCAAAGTAGTGGAATTGCCTTGCAAGCCGCGTTGTGCGAGCTTGCAAGATCCAAGCTTCTTGCAATACCACATAACAAGAACCAATCACAGTGATGTACGGATTAACCCTGCGTATGCGCGTGGGAATCGCCATTAGTGTACAAACACTCACTACAATACCTCTATGTGAACGCTACTCTTGCAGGCACGTTACAATATAATTGATAACGCTACAATACAATGCAATACTTTTCTATGTGAACGCAGCTTAAAGCCCCGCTTAACGCTAAAGTTGAGCGCTAAACGAAAACATATATGGAACAAAATTGACAGAGCATATTTTTAAGGCTCAGCTTAATACAGCGCTGAACGGGGTAGCGTTAAGCGGGGTCTTATAACGGAGGCAATATAACTAGGTAATGGGACAATTTCACCCGATGGTCAGTCAAAAACATAAGGTTTGTTCCAGCAAGGCTATGTACTATCCGATGGACTATCAGATTTCTGCGCAGTATTAATAACGCGTTCCAACACAGTCTCTGACAGTTAGTCGGTTGTTTCAGCAGTAATCAAATCAATTCATGAACTAGTCTGTGGACGGTGAAAGCAGTACATAAACGAAGGCAAGTACTAACGCTTGGATTTTTACGTGCAAGCGCTACTCACAACTAACGTGGCGTGGCCTATGCATAGCCCTACAAGTCCCATTTTTAAAAAACTGTTTACACTTTCTATGAACCCAATAGACACAAATGTCATTTACAGTTAGGCACGTTGTTAAAGCGTTCCGGCAGCGACTAATACAATTATTATTAGTCCATAGTTGAAGCAAGTGCATAAACCAGTTCATGAATTAGTACAAAATCGTCTGCTGGAACAAACCAATAATATACGGTTAAAACGTAAAATTGCATCTTACGTTAGGTCATACAGAGATTTTCTTATATCAGGTAATCAGAAAATATTAAAAAATAAGTCCGTGTTTTATGGAAGTTACACCTTATTACGAAGCATTAAACCTTTTTCATACACGATGTTAATGATTTTCAATAAGAAAGAAAGTTCGTTACCAATATCCGTGTAACTATGCTGGAACTGAAAACCAATTAAGTAAGGAAAATCCAATTTAGAAGCTTTTACTTAGCAAATGACCGCACTGCTACGTAGTTACGCGGACTTGGTTACTTTTACGGCAAACTGTAAATAAACACATGTTTTGTACATGTCATGACCACTTCTGCACATGAACAGCCGCTACTTTCGTATTTTGGTGATGAATGTCAGGCTAAATGGTCCGTGCTTAATTCAACAGCTGCCGCGGAAGGTTTAGTCAGAATCAATTCGCCACAAACATTCATCGCGATTTTTTTGTATCGTCAACCGCTTCAAATTTAATGGAAATACCGCTAGCACACACCGCATCCTAGATTATCCGAGAAGCTTCGGCAAAATATCTACAGAATGTCTAATGTTTGATGGAGGGTTAAGAAAGGCCATTAGTATTTTTTTAAATTCTTGATAATTTCTGGTCGCCTTTCGAAAATTACAATTTATTTTAATCGCATCCGCTCGGGAAATACAACAACGTGCAACCAATTTTTATCATCGATAGATGCCCTTAATGTCCATCTAAAACACAACACCCTGTAGATACCGCGTGTACAATAAATTAGAAGCACACCAACAGAAAACTCAAACTCCATCAAGTACTATTCCAACCTTACGGCCATTTTTGCCCATTAATCGAAAACTAACTCGGCCCACACTTATTTATACACTGCTATCGTGAAAAAGTATTTTACATATTAATTAAAAACCAAAACCAGCAGATGTGGTCACGAGAACTTTTCATTTATTTCCACCATTGAAGTAAAAACTTTTATAAATTTAATTATACGTTCTATAGAATTTATTATCAAGGGCCTAAACCTAACATGATTTCCAAATATTTTGCAGTAGTTAATAATGATCAAAGCAAATTGCTAATCACTCCGCAACATGCAAATTTACGGAGAAAATCCATGTCACAGCTACTGTAAACACAGAAGGTTGTGGTTAATTTAAACTATTAATAAAGTGTCAAAACTATTTAGTCGTTATTGAGTTTCTCAGTTTACACAGTGTGCTCCGTAAATAAATTTAAATCGATTCAAAGCACCTTGAGCTTCGTGAATGCCGACATGATTTTAAAAAAATAGAACTAGTTTCATTCTTCATGTTAAATTATCGACAAACAGTCTATAAATTACAACAGAAAGGTGCAGACATTAATTTTTGAATTAAATAAAACGTTTGCTCTCTTTTTTTGCTATTTCAACATTGAAAAGGATGTGTCTTTTTGGACGACACTGAACATGGTGTCTCTTAAATGTTGCGATAAAATTTAGGTGGTGATTCGATAACAAAAATGAAGGGGTGTCTTTCATATACAATTTTTTCCTTAGAAGTCTCCTTTCGGAGTAACACCCCCCTAAAGGGGAGCAATAAAATTAGGTTTTTATTTTATTTATCAAATTTGGTTAAATGTAGGAGAATGATATTTGGTAGATGTTTTGTACTTATTAAAAGGTTTCCCATAGTAATATTTTCAATCATCTCAGACCTTCACAGGGGGCTGAAAAGTGCGACCCCTGTTGGTTTTTTTATCAGAACTTTTTGGTGGGTTGAAATTTAGCAATTAAATGTTTTTGGAAATTTTAATTTATTTGAAAACTTATTTTATTCCTTAGTTTTTCTCGTAAAACCTACAGTTTTTGAGTAAAAAATAAAATAATTAAACATGAACCATCAAATATTCCAATATTAAACCAATCATTTTGGTGGTTGCCAGTTTGTTTATGTTCTTATTGGGTAGAATTGGCAGGCGTCTTAGCGATGTCGCAGTGTAAACGTCGAAATGAATTACACCCGTCAATTCTATACAGTATGCACATAAACAAACCATGGTAACCACCAAAATGAATCGTTTTATATTGAAATATTTGATGGTTCATGATTACCTATTTTATTTTTCACTCAAAAATTGTTGTAGATTTTACGAGAAAAACGAAATAAATTAAAATTTAAAAAAATATTTTTTTAATTGCAAAATTTCAGCCCACCAAAAATTCTGATAAAAAAACCAACAGGGGTCGTACTTATCAGCCCCCTATGAAGGTGGGAGACGATTGAAAATATTACTATGGGAAACCTTTTAATAAGTATAAAACATCTACCAAATATCATTCTCTTACATTTATCCAAATTTGAGAAATAAAATAAAAACCTAATTTTATCGCTCCCCTTTAGGGGGGTGTAACTCCGAAAGGAGAGGTCTAAGGGAAAAAAATAATTGATAGACCCCCTTAATTTTCAAGAAGAAATCACCACCTGAATCTTTTCGCAATATTTAAGAAACACCCTGTATAATAAAATAATGGAAACATGAATATAATCAAATTTGATAATAGCCGGAATGCCACAAAAGATTTTCCATTCCGATACGTTTATCCAAACAATGCAATTACACTATAGCATAAACGACGAAAAAGCCTTTCGAAATTAATTCGACCACAGTCTCCTTTAACGAACTGGCGCAAATATGTAATCGAAAACGAAAATAAAACAATGCAGAAGAAGTAAAACTTGATAAAACGTTTTATTTGTATCGGGGTAATGTTATATTTTATCGGAACAAAACCCGCAATGTACATCTGCGTCAAATTCACCCGTGGATATCTGGACTGACCCTATCTGTTAACCGTCTAAGACGAATCTAGTACCCATCATTCAGGAGTTAGATAAATGGGACGAAGCTACGGGAACGCTCACTGCAAGGTTCAATCGATAACAAAGAAATATAAAAAAAACTAAACTTTACTTCAATTATTACAAAAGCGTTTGAACTGAACAAACAGATTTTATTTGAAGTTACTGCGGCCAAATACGTTTACAATTTTTATGACTATTTTCCAAAAACAAAACAGATTGCCACACAAGTATTTTCATGAAGCGAGGAAATCTAAAACACGACGTAACTATTTTTTCTTGTTCAGTTCTTCCCTGGTGCAAGACTAAACATTTTTCCGCCCAAAGTTTCCGACAGAGAAGCGGGAAAATATCACTTTAATATGTAAAGTGTTTTAGATTTTTATCACTGCGGAACCGGTAATACAGCTGTAATTAATTTTCTAATATATTTGCAAAGTTGCGGAGTCTAATCTGCGTTGACGAAAAAATAATCGCGGTAGCCGAGCAGTAGCAACTAATTAACAAGGAATTGGCCCAAGTAATTCCAAAATTTGCTTATTACTCTTTAAGTCGTCTTGAGTGTTGTGAACATTTAGTAAAGCACCGGCCAAAAAGAGTAATAGGTTTTGAGTTTTCACGATCAAACACATACTCACAACGAAGGTGCATGAAATGTTGTCGCTAGAATCTGATCAAGCTTCAAGTACATAAAAAATAATGTTTTGCGGAGTTATACGTGCCACTGGCGGTTTACAGGGGAAAAACAGGAAAAATAATTGAAAAATAAAGGTCAGTTTTGCGATCGCGTTGGCCATGAAAACGTCAAAGAAAAATCGAAACGCTTCATCTACCAATACGCGCATCCTTTGCATGTAAAATGGTGCAATAATTTTAAAAATATATTCAAAAAATTGTGGTACCTATACTACATATACAGGGTGCGCCATTAGTGCGATAAAGTCCATTATTGCCCTTAATGTCAACTTAATAAAAAAAAGTTTTTAATGAAACTTATAGTATTTCTACACGTGCATGTTTTAAAATTAGTTTCAAGTATACAGGGTGTTTCATAAAAGTGGGGCGTCACTAAAGGTATTTTTTTTTAATTGAACACCCAGTATATTTTTGCATAATCGAATTCAGCAAGAAAATCTCCATATGACAGTATTTTGTTTTTTTCATTTTTTTGCGACGTTGCCAATTTATCTTAAAAAATCTTTGAATTTCCAGAAAAACAGGGTACAATATTTGTCAAGAGCACAACGTTATGAATAATAATTGGCAAATGATATTTTGCACATACAAAGTCAAAAGGTGTAGTCACAGTCTAAATACATCAAAATTAATTTATATTATACAGGGTGTTTCTTATAGATGTGCCAACTTCCCAATTTTCAAACATCAATAACTTTATTTTTTTAAATGGAACACCCTGTATATTATTACGTCATTTTGTTGCATTTTTGTTTTTCTTCAACTTTTCTTAATACTTACCTATACCTAAAATGAATATTTGCTGAGATATTTACATTTTACTTATTCTTATAAGCGTTGTGTAGGAATTTCCTAGTTTTCTCGTAGTAGGCCCCGACTTTGACAATAGAAACAATAATTTCTGTAGTAACAAATGTTAGAGTTAATTGCTGTCAATTGTTAAAACATAAATAAATGAGTATAACATATGCAATATGAATTTTCCAAAAAAGAATTCA